>CM045894.1:652500-1115000 GCA_025169545.1 Anguilla japonica
ACAGGAAATGCTTTGTAAAGCACATTGATACCATTCATTGAGAAACTACAAATGGTAAATGGTAAATGGACTGCATTTATATAGCGCTTTTATCCAAAGCGCTTTACAATTGATACTCTCATTCGCCAGAGCAGTTCATTGAGAAGGACTATCACATGCCCATTTTTTCCGAATCCAGACAATCGGTTTCTCTTTATCGCCCCTATCACATTTTTAATCATAATCGATACAAAAAAAGATTGTAGGCAAAAACTCCACTAACTAAATGCTTTGTAAAAATAACATCAGTTAGTGTGGATGTGGTGGGGTTTTTTGTACTTCAATGGTTGGGCTCTGATTGGGTGAGTTAGGTTGAAATCAAGGTTGAAGAATATGGCAATTCTACACACAAACACAAAGGATTTTGTGACTTAGTGATGCCAGTAAAACTTTTGTTGCCTGTGGGAGAAAGATTGACAAACCAAAACAGATTTGGTTTGTCTGTCAAAGAAGCATCAATGGAAACCTCCCTTTTTATATTGTAAGAGTGTATTTCTTGATGCATGTGTGCTATTAGTGACAATATCCTGCACTTCATGATTATATACGCCTTAAAATTTATACTTATTTTGTTCTGAACAGTTCAGACACTATAACTGGGGAATCTGAAGTGAACAAAAGTATTTGCACTTCATAAGACATTTTACGCATTTCCCAGACATTCATATTCAGATTGAAATTTTGCATATAACCCATATTTAACTGGATTTTACTGAAGCAACAGAGTTAAATACCCAGTTGCTCAAGGGTGCAACAGCAGTGCCCCACCTGGGAACTGAAGCCACTACCCCAAAAGGTATAAGGCCAACTCCCTTAGCTTCATGCTGGATGCACTGTAGTGGCCCTCAGCAATAAGGAAAACACACAAACAGTGGCCATCTGTGATATTTTCGTCAGGATGAAGGTACGCGAAACACCTCTGATCACAGCTGATCGGGGTGACAGCATGCTGCGTCCAATGCACTCAGAGAACAATACGCACCGAGGACAGCACACTCATCTCAGCATGTAGACGTTGTGTGAGCAGGAACAACGTAAATCACTTTGCCACATGTCATAATGTACTCAATCATACTTTGGGGAAAAATAAACATAACATAACATGACTACTCTCTGTGTGAAGAAATACAGATACAATAGAATAAGCATGTTGTGATTTAGCTGTGTTATTTACATGATGTCTATACAGGATGTACTGTATACAATCTCTCATGCAATGCTAGTAAATATTTAGCATCAGAATATGATAAAAAGCAGTAACCTCAGTATGCCCTGCTCCTACAGCCATATTGTTGAAATGGACACCCCTGATATACAGTACAGAATATGGCAGTATTGCACCACTCAGGAGTTTAACACACTACTGGGCAGTAGGTTGGAGGAAAGGCTGTCTTTATCTTTAGCAATTAGCTCTTGGTCTTATAAGCATTCATTTTCCCTCACACCAGCATTCTAATTATGAGTAACTGATGACTGTTGAGTCTCATTTCTCTCAATAAATCAAAGCTTCTTAAATAATTGAAAGTGTTGGGGAAATACCTTATGACAACTCATTAATTCACACAAGGCTACACTACGTTCTGAATGACAATCTCATATTCACATGTACATTAAACACCAACATGAATTGCAGGGTTTTTGTGAGTATTCGTTCTTGTCAGCATAAGTTCGCCCAGCAGCATCCTGTTCTCTCCTATCCTCTGTCTTTGTGGTTGTAATTAATTTGTTGTGATTACCTGTGCATGTTTTAACATTAAAACATGTGTACAGCTCTAGTGAGGTTCTACTTGATGGCCAAAACATCATTCTTAGAAACAGAATTTTAAAAAGTATTTTTGTGTTGCAGCACCTTTTTTAAATTTCAGTTTTTGTCATTTTGCATTTAGTTGTGTATTCAATATGACAGATAAGGACCTAAACTCAAAGCCCACCACTTTATTTGTCACAAATCTTTTCAGAGCGAGAAACAATTTCACCTAGCTGCATTGTGAATTTATAACACTTGGGGGCACTGCAAACAAACTTATTCAGAGGCACAGTGATCAACGTAACCAAAAACTAACCACTGGACCCTTCTCCCTTGAAACGAGACCAGGTCAAAACCTAGTATATGGCTGGACCTCTCCGGCCAGCCAATGGTGTAATTTCTCACCAGTCACAGACATTCGCGTTTGTAGGGCTGGCCCCGCTGTTGCAGTCCAGCCAAAAACGGAAATCAGAACATAACATCATCAACTTTAAAATCGAGAGCAAGTTAGTTTATGTGATTTAATGCCTGATATCAGTCAGCAACACAAATAACCATTTAATTCTCGTTTTAAAATTTTTGTTTTAAAAATAAATATGGAATAACTATTTATTTCTTGTTTTTGCTTTGGCAAGCCCACTCTTGCTATCTTTCATTTTTTTAAATTATCTGCACTTTCCGCCCAATTTTTCTAGCTCTAACTAGTCCGACAGTTTTTGCACTACATCCAAACTTTGTACACCAAAATGACCGGCTAGTTCCATACATTGTTGCTTAAAAAATAAATTCACTCTGTTTTGTCTCAATTCTAATGTGAACAATTCTATATTCCATCAGCTGATTTTCCATATAGCATACCACTCTATTTTGTCTACCCATCACTGTGGCGACCAGAAAGAGCCTTTCCACCTCGGTTGCGTAGAAAAGTGCGTGTTTCCCGAAAGCTCTTTCTGGACAAATCACGGCCACAGTTCTGTGGGAGTCCCCTGTCGAGTTAGTATCATTCTTATACACTGTGATCATAAATTGGTGCTGGACAATACGTGAACACTGTACTAGGAAGTGTGCCCTGGAATGGAAACTGTACTAATGCGGGATCCGTTGAGTGTTTCACTTTGAGATCGACCCCTAATAGAGTGAAGTTGGCTATCCACTTTATTGTATGATCAGTGCACTTTCTGTGTCGCTTTGTTTTTTTCCGCTGGAAATTTGCTTGGTTGGTGGCCGTGCGCACATGGCTTGTAGTACAACCGGTTATGGCGGCGTTGTGTGTTTGTCCATGAGGCGGGCTGCAAGAGCCATTCTAGCGAATTGACACAGAACAAGAAACCCGATGCAATGGCTGGGGTGTTTGACATTGATTTAGACCAGCCTGAGGAAAACGTCTCTGACGATGAGCTGGAGGATGTAAGTACCTTTATGGTGACCGTTAGTTAACGTTAGCTTGTTAATTCTCCTGAGTGGTAGAGGCCCATCTGGGTTGCATGCCATAAAAACTATAGGCCTAAGAGTTAGGGGTAGGCGTTCATATACATCAGGGCAGTAGTTGTCAAGGATAGCTAATCAGTTAGAGGGAAGCTTTAAGTTAGCACTAGCTAGCTAAAATAGTCTCTACTAGTTTGTGTGCTTGGTACCAGGAGTTAGCTAACCAATACGTACAGCGATATCTCAACGAAACTGGGCAATAAGTAGCTAACGTTAGCAAACTAGCCACTTTAACTTACTATAGTAGCTAGCTGGCTGCTACTACAACAACAACAACAACAACAACAACGTGTAGCAGCAAACACGATGCTTGTTATGCAGCTAATGTTAGTTAGTCTGTGTATCTTGAGCTATGTGTAGCGAGCTAGTTATAATGCGTTAACCGTAGGACTATATACGGTATGTTGTCAGAGGCTACTACAGGTGATTTATTGTTGGCAAACTTAGCAGCTGGCTATCTTGCATTTCCTATCTGAAATTTGACCGGTAGTGGACTGTGTCAGGGCTTATGTCTGAAACAAATTGTTGTTGAATTGTAGAGCTTAATGTTACTAAATTAACTGTTTAAAGAGGATATAATAATTTACATTCGAGCTTTTACAACCCAACCCTTGTTGGACAATATATGCATAAAAAACCGGTGGACTACAGTAGCTAAACATGCTGACTAGCTAGCTAGCTATCATAATTAAGCAAAAGAGCCAGTCCAAGGGCAGAATAAGTTGAGAACGTTAAGTAAAATCAATTAGCGAGAACACAGTGCACACTACTATACAAACTATTTTTGACACCTCCATACGTTAAATGCATTTAAAATGAAAGTAGACTAAGAGCATAGCTTGCCATAAAGTCCAAATGAATGGTGTCGATAACTAATTTGCGACCTACAACATTCTTTATCCGCCATGGCAGTGTAGCTACTCCCGCGACGTGGGTTCAATTTAGCTGACGCACTGAACTGGGCTGTCGGTTGTCTGAAGTGACCACAGACTTATTCTGACTATTGCATGATAGCCACCCTCGTCATGGAGTATTGGCAGTTAATGTGATTGTGTTACCAAGATGACAGTGACATAGATATATTAATTGTTAGACGTATTAAGGCTGTTTTGAGGTGCACTATTTTTTGAATCTACAAGCATTGCACATGTACTTAAAGAGCTGTAGAATGGTGCATCAGGCTGTGGCATTGGTTTTTTGTGAGATCTCTGGTCTATAGCTCTACTGCAGTGTGAGGCGTAATCTGACCAGTTTTGCCCAGAGATAGAGGTGTCTGTATTATGCATCCGCAAGCCTTGTACTCCTGCCACAGCAGTGCACGTGAACTCAGATGGTACCCTGGCATGCTGTAGTTGGGCGTGCTACCTGACAGTACATGGAAATCCGCAAGTTGCGAGGAGAGCATGTGCTTGCAGAGATGAAACGGGCCTTTGAATAGCATTTTGCATTCCAGATTGGGTGAACAGGGAAAAAAGCTTCTGTGATACAATTGGTTTCAGGATATTTTTTTCAATGTTATTGCTACAGCCTTTGACCCTGTAGTATCTTAAATGAATGATTTATCACTCTGTACACCCATCAGCCTCTGCATATTTTTGTGAGGATAATGGAAGTCACAAATCATGAGAAATGTCTTTCACACACACCTGCACATATTTTCACATGTTGAAAGCATGTCACATCATAAATGTCAAATCTCACTTTGAACTTCATTTTTTTATTACACATCTCTCTCGGCTGATAAGGTCCAAATCTCAGAATAGCAGCAATCCCACAGAGCGGCACACAGACAGGGTAATCCCACAGAGCAGCAGACAGACAGGGTAATCCCACACAGCAGCACACAGACAGGGTAATCCCACACAGCAGCACACAGACAGGGTAATCCCACAGAGTAGCACAGACAGGGTAATCCCACACAGCAGCACCCAGACAGGGTAATCCCACACAGCAGCACCCAGACAGGGTAATCCCACACAGAGCAGCACACAGACAGGGTAATCCCACAAAGCAGCACACAGACAAGGTAATCCCACAGAGCAGCACACAGACAGGGTAATCCCAGACAGCAGCACACAGACAGGGTAATCACATATGGTAGACTATTCTCCCTGCCATTATCCAGTGCATAGAGCTATGGGACTGTTGGTCATCAGTAAAATTGATTATTGAAATGCAAGTCTCATTAGCATGGGGGACTCAATTTTAGTGCAGATATTGTAGGTGGACATTAATTGGAAAGCTCATTGCACCAAATAATCCTGGTTAATGGTCTCAATGTCCCCTCTGTAGGCTTATTTGAATATATGATATATTGGTAGATTTAGCTGCTTCTTTCCATTATTAAAATTATATTCATACTGGCTCTGCCATGAGATGAGCTGTTTCTGCATGTATTTCACGGGGGAAATCCCCGTTCTGCCAAGTGCCCATGCATTGTGTGCTGTGCTTTGTACTCAAGGACAGAATTGACTGGAATCAGTGGTCCTAATAATTCTACTTCCTGCTTTAAGCACAGGGTGTAAAAACGGGAATAAATGGCAACAAATGAATCTATTGTATATTAATCACTTGTACAATCCTAGTTTTATTCAGTTTTTAGATGTATTTTATATGTATCTTATTGTCTAATGTTGTGGTGTTCTACTTCTTAATGGCACAAAATGTTTGAGATAGACCGTAATGGGCAGTGGACCCTTTTAAAATATATATAGCCCTAATAAACTTCTCTGAGGAGTTATAAAAAGCAATTGTGAAATAGCCTTGTGAATAATGTGGGATATTTGCTTTGGTTTCAGGCTCAGATCAGTGAGTACATGGACCAATGTAGTGGTTTTGAATTGTAAGTATGCAACTGTCATTTCACGGTTTATTGGCAAACAAACGCGAGCTATGCACAAGTTTCCTGCACATCCAGAATGTGGAACATTATGTTAGCTTCCAAGGAACTTATTTATTGATGTGATGGTACTCTTACAATTTTTATTCTTGCTCATTATAAAGAAGTGCCCTAGTAGTCAGCCTGCCAACTTGTAAATTAGTTTTAGATTTTACAGATCATTCCCATAGATCCCTTGGTTAATCCTTTTCTACCCAAAAATGATAAATTATCTTATCATATAAGAGTTTGTTTTTTAATAGTATGGTGCAGAGAATCGTTGTCCTTATGCCTTTTGATGAGAAGCACATGGTTTAGGATGTTTTGTAATGAAATATGTCAGATATGTATTTAAATCCTGAAATGAATGTTCTATGAACGTATGTTTTCCCAGTGATATGGATGGCTGTGAGAAGTTTGAGATCTCAGAAGACAGCGTAAACAAGGGAACAGAAAAGATTCGTCCCGAGTGCTTTGAGCTGCTGCGGGTTTTGGGGAAAGGGGGTTATGGGAAGGTAAGGAGTGTACTGTTGCGTCTGAGAAAGTGCCAGCGTCCTGTCTGCCCTGTTTGCTTGGAGAACTTTCTCATTGGTCCTGGTTTTCATGTCTTTGTTAGGTATTCCAGGTTCGTAAGGTTGCTGGTGCTGCTTCAGGGAAGATCTTTGCCATGAAGGTCTTGAAGAAGGTACTGTACTTAACAAAACTTTTACTGCTGTACAGTCTGATAATGCTCTGTTTAGCGCAGAACACAAAACAGAATATTTCAAGAATAATGATCTTCATCATTATCCCTCAGCATCCTCATTTATATTGAGATTGAAATAGATTTAATGGGAATGGTTGGACTAGTATGCATTAATTGGGTGACCATTACCAAGTTGACTGGCAAATGCTTGACCAGCTAGTATCTGCACTCAGATTTTAGTGTGAGGCGCCGCATTGAAAGTCTATATCTTAAGTGGTGCAGAAGGGAAGTGAGTGTAATTTATTTGACCATACGGCTGATGTCTGATACGAACGTTTCACACAATCTGAAAATTCCTGGAATATTTTAATGCTGGAAAGTCACGGAAGTTCACGCAGTGATACGTGTCCTCTCATGAACAGGTTTTATGTAATTTACTGTCTATAAATATTAGCAGCAGAGAAAACTTGTACACTTAACAGTAATTGGTGACTGAAATTCTCTGCCAAGAGAATTGACACAGTGGTTCTAATGCCAAGCACGCACTACATGACTTTCAAAGTCGACAGATCGCTGTACTGGAAATGACGCGATACCATTCGCGAGACAGGATTTTCTTCTTTCAGAAATGGATGTCCGCAAGAAACGAGCGATCCAAATTGTTTGTGCACTGATTTGCAGCGAAAAAACAAGGAAGAAAAAGAAAAGAATATGGGTGAGAGAATGGATTGGGATACGCGGGCAGCAAGGATTGTCTGTCCTGCAGAGAGAGTTGGAGTTAAATAAAGCCATGTATAACATAAAGCCATAAATAAATAATAAATGAATAAAACCATAGTGTAGCCATGCTTGTTGATGTTGTGGTGTTGCAGGTGTTACGACTCCTCCCCCAGGTTTCCCCTCACCCCGTGTCTTGCGCTCTCATTGGCTGTAGCTCATCGCCGCGCTCATTGCCAGGCACAACACTTTTCACACAACAGGATTTGGACTCCCCGACAGGTCCAGATATTTAGCCTGCTTGATATCTTTCGGCCGTCGGCGATGCATCGGCGAGTCTCTCGGATCGTGTCTTTGAACAGTTCACAGCACACACAGCGATCAAGTGGCGATTTGCGAACGCCGATTTGCCTCTGATCTGGGGCTTTTGTTGGCGATCTCCAAAAGCTGTCGGCGAGTGGGAAATCAGGACTACAGTCGTGTAGCGTGAACTCTGCATTAGCGGACAAAAATAATTGGAGCTGATTGTTTTTGGAAACAGGCGCTCACCCTCTTGCCGTCCACCTTGTCTGCTGCGACATTTTGCAATTTGGTGATTGCGCCACAAGACATGACCCATAAAATATTAACGCTTAGCATTAAAAGGCCTTTGCAATGTCAGAAAGTCTTAAAAATGGGAATTCTGGTGACCGGTAAATTACATTTGAGTGTTTCATACAGAGCAGATTAAAGCACAGGTCACAGATGACCACTTAAAGCACAGGTCACACATGGCTGTGTATTTGTGCATCATGTACCCTGCTGAATATTGTGTGATGCGCAAAGGTCCATGCACTTCCCAGGTTGTCAAAAGAAAATAGTGGTTTCTTTTTATTTTTTGAGAGTTTGAGTGTGAGAATGCACAATGGCAAGCAATCCAGTCTATTTAGTCATGTTTACTTACAGACTGCTTTATTAAGCCTGTACCCCGAACGTACAGGGGATCTGTGTCTCAGCTGATGGGCTGGTTTCTTGTAGTGGCTGTACTGGTTTGTGTAGTGGCTGTGCTGGTTTGTGTAGTGGCTGTGCGCTGGTTTGTGTAGTGGCTGTGCTGGTTTCTGTAGTGGCTGTGTGCTGGTTTGTGTAGTGGCTGTGCTGGATTGTGTAGTGGCTGTACTGGTTTGTGTAGTGGCTGTGCACTGGTTTGTGTAGCGGCTGTGCACTGGTTTGTGTAGCGGCTGTGCTGGTTTGTGTAGCGGCTGTGCTGGTTTGTGTAGCGACTGTGCTGGTTGTGTAGCAGCTGTGCTGGTTTGTGTAGCGGCTGTGCTGGTTTGTGTAGTGGCTGTGCTGGTTTGTGTAGCGGCTGTGCTGGTTTCTGTAGTGGCTGTGCTGGTTTGTGTAGTGGCTGTGCTGGTTTGTGTAGTGGCTGTACTGGTTTGTGTAGTGGCTGTACTGGTTTGTGTAGCGGCTGTACTGCTTTGTGTAGCCGCTGTGCTGGTTTCTGTAGTGGCTGTGCGCTGGATTGTGTAGTGGCTGTGCTGCTTTGTGTAGTGGCTGTGCGCTGGTTTGTGTAACGGCTGTGCTGCTTTGTGTAGCGGCTGTGCGCTGGTTTGTGTAGAGGCTGTGCTGGTTTGTGTAGCGGCAGCGCTGGTTTGTGTAGCGGCTGTGCTGGTTTGTGTAGAGGCTGTGCTGGTTTCTGTAGCGGCTGTGCTGGTTTGTGTAGCGGCTGTGCTGGTTTGTGTAGTGGCTGTGCTGGTTTGTGTAGTGGCTGTGTGCTGGTTTGTGTAGCGGCTGTGCTGGTTTGTGTAATGGCTGTGCTGGTTTGTGTAGAGGCTGTGCTGGTTTCTGTAGCGGCTGTGCTGGTTTGTGTAGTGGCTGTGCTGGTTTGTGTAGCGGCTGTGCTGGTTTGTGTAGCGGCTGTGCTGGTTTGTGTAGCGGCTGTGCTGGTTTGTGTAGCGGCTGTGCTGGTTTGTGTAGTGGCTGTGCTGGTTTTTGTAGCGGCTGTGCTAGTTTGTGTAGCGGCTGCGCTGGTTTGTGTAGTGGCTGCGCTGGTTTGTGTAGTGGCTGTGCTGGTTTGTGTAGCGGCTGTGCTGGTTTGTGTAGTGGCTGTGCTGGTTTGTGTAGCGGCTGTGCTGGTTTGTGTAGCAGCTGTGCTGGTTTGTGTAGTGGCTGTGCTGGTTTGTGTAGCGGCTGTGCTGGTTTGTGTAGTGGCTGTGCTGGTTTTTGTAGCGGCTGTGCTGGTTTGTGTAGCGGCTGTGCTGGTTTATGTAGCGGCTGTGCTGGTTTGTGTAGCGGCTGTGCTGGTTTCTGTAGTGGCTGTGCTGGTTTGTGTAGAGGCTGTGCTGGTTTCTGTAGCGGCTGTGCTGGTTTGTGTAGCGGCTGTGCTGGTTTCTGTAGCGGCTGTGCTGGTTTCTGTAGCGGCTGTGCTGGTTTCTGTAGTGGCTGTGCTGGTTTCTATAGTGGCTGTGCTGGTTTGTGTAGCGGCTGTGCTGGTTTGTGTAGCGGCTGTGCTGGTTTCTGTAGCGGCTGTGCTGGTTTGTGTAGTGGCTGTGCTGGTTTGTGTAGCGGCTGTGCTGGTTTCTGTAGCGGCTGTGCTGGTTTGTGTAGCGGCTGTGCTGGTTTGTGTAGTGGCTGTGCTGGTTTGTGTAGTGGCTGTGCTGGTTTGTGTAGTGGCTGTGCTGGTTTGTGTAGAGGCTGTGCTGGTTTGTGTAGTGGCTGTGCTGGTTTGTGTAGTGGCTGTGCTGGTTTCTGTAGTGGCTGTGCTGGTTTGTGTAGAGGCTGTGCTGGTTTGTGTAGAGGCTGTGCTGGTTTGTGTAGTGGCTGTGCGCTGGTTTGTGTAGCGGCTGTGCTGGTTTCTGTAGTTGTGCTGGTTTGTGTAGCTGTGCTGGTTTGTGTAGTGGCTGTGCTGGTTTGTGTAGTGGCTGTGCTGGTTTCTGTAGTGGCTGTGCTGGTTTGTGTAGTGGCTGTGCTGGTTTGTGTAGTGGCTGTGCTGGTTTGTGTAGCGGCTGTGCTGGTTTGTGTAGTGGCTGTGCTGGTTTGTGTAGCGGCTGTGCTGGTTTCTGTAGCGGCTGTGCTGGTTTGTGTAGCGGCTGTGCTGGTTTCTGTAGCGGCTGTGCTGGTTTGTGTAGCGGCTGTGCTGGTTTGTGTAGCGGCTGTGCTGGTTTTTGTAGCGGCTGTGCTGGTTTGTGTAGCGGCTGTGCTGGTTTGTGTAGCGGCTGTGCTGGTTTCTGTAGCGGCTGCGCTGGTTTGTGTAGTGGCTGTGCGCTGGTTTCTGTAGCGGCTGTGCTGGTTTGTGTAGCGGCTGTGCTGGTTTGTGTAGTGGCTGTTCTGGTTTGTGTAGTGTGTGAAGCTGTGTGCTGGTTTGTGTAGCGGCTGTGCTGGTTTGTGTAGCGGCTGTGCTGGTTTGTGTAGAGGCTGTGCTGGTTTGTGTAGTGGCTGTGCTTTAAACCCTGCCGTCCCTGCAGGCCATGATCGTGCGGAACGCTAAGGACACAGCGCACACCAAGGCCGAGCGCAGCATCCTGGAGGAGGTGAAGCACCCGTTCATCGTGGACCTCATCTACGCCTTCCAGACCGACGGCAAGCTGTACCTCATCCTGGAGTACCTCAGCGGTCAGTAACAGAGTTATAAAGGGCCTTGGATTTAACATCCATCTGCACTTTGCCTTTCTCAAATCTTTTGATTCAGAATGACACCCTTTATATTTAAATGCATACTATGCTGGATTGTTATCATGAAAATGTAATAAAATAACCATGCAAAGGCATATCGATGATGCCCTGGCAATCTTTGACTTTACTCACTTTTGCTGAATTTGTGTGCCTTTATCTGTCATAGTTATTTAAATTGTGCAACTGCTGGATTTCATGACCAGCTAACATTTTGAAATGTATTAAGTTATGACCATATGTTTAAAATGTTAATGAATAAACAAATATGTAATTTAGCAGTCCAGTATTTCATAAGACGTGATTACTAAACTAAAGGGATTGGGGTTAATTTGGAACTAATTGTACTTGTATAGATGGCTGTCATCACCAAACTTTAACCATGTGTTTGTCAGAGTTAATGAACACCTGTAGTTTGTTTGGGTTAATGGTTTTTAAGTGGGTTGAGAGGTGGCCAGATTGTAACTGTGTCTTGGCACTCACAGGTGGAGAGCTATTTATGCAGTTGGAAAGGGAAGGGATATTCATGGAGGACACAGCCTGGTAAGTGGGGTGATGAGAAGAGAAACTGTATCTGCATTTCAGGACATAGTTATTAAACTGTATCTGCATTACATGCAATAGTTATTAAACTGTATCTGCATTTCAGGACATAGTTATTAAACTGTATCTGCATTACATGCAATAGTTATTAAACTGTATCTGCATTTCAGGACATAGTTATTAAACTGTATCTGCATTTCAGGCCATAGTTATTTAACTGTATCTGCATTTCAGGACATAGTTATTAAACTGTATCTGCATTACAGGACATAGTTATTTAACTGTATCTGCATTACATGCAATAGTTATTAAACTGTATCTGCATTTCAGGACATAGTTATTAAACTGTATCTGCATTACATGCAATAGTTATTAAACTGTATCTGCATTTCAGGACATAGTTATTAAACTGTATCTGCATTACATGCAATAGTTATTAAACTGTATCTGCATTTCAGGACATAGTTATTAAACTGTATCTGCATTTCAGGCCATAGTTATTTAACTGTATCTGCATTTCAGGACATAGTTATTAAACTGTATCTGCATTACAGGACATAGTTATAGTTAACTTTAACTGTATCTGCATTTCAGGACATAGTTATTAAACTGTATCTGCATTTCAGGCCATAGTTATTAACTGTATCTGCATTTCAGGACATAGTTATTAAACTGTATCTGCATTACAGGACATAGTTATTAAACTGTATCTGCATTACATGCAAGTTAGTTATCTGCATAAACAATAGTTATTAAACTGTATCTGCATTTCAGGACATAGTTATTAAACTGTATCTGCATTACATGCAATAGTTATTAAACTGTATCTGCATTTCAGGACATAGTTATTAAACTGTATCTGCATTTCAGGCCATAGTTATTTAACTGTATCTGCATTTCAGGACATAGTTATTAAACTGTATCTGCATTACAGGACATAGTTATTTAACTGTATCTGCATTTCAGGCCATAGTTATTAGTGGCTGTGAATGTGCATGGGTCTTCAGCTTGAATTTTCTGTCTTGATCATAACATTCTTAGCTGTAAGAGTATTGAACTTGATTTGGACTCAACATTTCTGTTTTAAAAATTGTAATGGTAATGAGACTTAATTAAACTTTATATAAACCTCAGTCCTGTTTTCAAGGAATGCCTCTCCAGTTCACTTTGATAACCAACTGTCCTGACATTTTAGACTGACTGACATTAAAAGCCTGTTGTAATGTCAGCTAAGTGGGCATGAGGGTAGAGACTCTTCGACTAAACCTGTACTGTAAATGTCAGGAGTTAATTTTTCTTTGTTTTACAAAAACGTGGCTAGTATATTAAAAATGCATGAGTGCTAACGTGCATGGGGACATTTTGAAGGCCGTCCCACCATATTGCTGAAGCAGGTTGATGGAGATAATGGGACAGCAGATCCCTAAAGGCCTTTTTTATGTGCAGCTTTTATCTAGCAGAGATCTCCATGGCCCTGGGCCACCTGCATCAGAATGGCATCATCTACAGAGACCTGAAACCTGAGAACATCATGCTCAACCATCAAGGTGAGGCAGTCTGCTTGGGGGTGTGTTTCAGCCATACAGAAATACCTGTGGTGATTACTGATTTACGCCAGCACCTGGTGCAAAAGGATTCTAAAGCCAAATGTTCCAGATTTGCACTGACAGTACAGCCATGGTTTTATGTTAGTATTAATCTATGGTTAAATGGCATTGCAAACATTTTCACAATTTTCAGTCGCTCGAGGCATTACTGCTTACGGTGCTTAAATGTAGTGTTGAACTGCAGACTTCGAAAACGCAGCAGTGGTGTAGAAACGGACAATTAAATCCACTTTGTGTTGTTGAACGTCTCATATAATTGATGATGAGCGGTCTGCATAACTGTACAATTCCATTAAAATAGCATAATGCAGAAGTGTTTTTTCAGTGGTATCCATCACATGGAAATGTATACGGCTGAACCATAATTATTTTTGCTTAAAGTATTTATTTATTGGCAGGTCACGTGAAGCTGACAGACTTTGGTCTGTGTAAAGAATCTATCCACGACGGCACTGTCACACACACTTTCTGTGGTACCATAGAGTACATGTAAGTTCAGACAAAGATGGTAGGAGCGGTCCTTCAGCTTTTCCCAGTGTACACTGCCTTGACACGGGCCAGTTCTTTCCTTTAACACAAGATTGTATACATACCATCAGGTGTGCATTTCCTACTTTTTCCCATTGCTCCTTATGGGCCAGACATGTGTGGGTGCAGTGTGAGTGTCGCTTCAGAAGCTTGTGAGGAAACTGAGTGCCCAGCTCTCACCTGCATGTGTCACCAGGGCCCCGGAAATCCTGATGAGGAGCGGACACAACCGGGCTGTGGACTGGTGGAGCCTGGGGGCCCTGACGTACGACATGCTGACGGGCGCTGTAGGTCCCCCCACTTCCTGATCCTTCACCCTCTCAGCCACATACAGTACTCAGCCTCTTATCTGTGCAGTGCCAGGCTCTCAGCCTCTTATCTGTGCAGTGCCAGTGTAGGTCTCTCAGCCTCTTATCTGTGCAGTGCCAGTGTAGGTCTCTCAGCCTCTTATCTGTGCAGTGCCAGTGTAGGTCTCTCAGCCTCTTATCTGTGCAGTGCCAGTGTAGGTCTCTCAGCCTCTTATCTGTGCAGTGCCAGTGTAGGTCTCTCAGCCTCTTATCTGTGCAGTGCCAGTCTCTCAGCCTCTTATCTGTGCAGTGCCAGTGTAGGTCTCTCAGCCTCTTATCTGTGCAGTGCCAGTCTCTCAGCCTCTTATCTGTGCAGTGCCAGCGTAGGTCTCTCAGCCTCTTATCTGTGCAGTGCCAGTGTAGGTCTCTCAGCCTCTTATCTGTGCAGTGCCAGGCTCTCAGCCTCTTATCTGTGCAGTGCCAGTGTAGGTCTCTCAGCCTCTTATCTGTGCAGTGCCAGGCTCTCAGCCTCTTATCTGTGCAGTGCCAGTCTCTCAGCCTCTTATCTGTGCAGTGCCAGTGTAGGTCTCTCAGCCTCTTATCTGTGCAGTGCCAGTGTAGGCCTCTCAGCCTCTTATCTGTGCAGTGCCAGTGTAGGCCTCTCAGCCTCTTATCTGTGCAGTGCCAGTGTAGGTCTCTCAGCCTCTTATCTGTGCAGTGCCAGTGTAGGCCTCTCAGCCTCTTATCTGTGCAGTGCCAGTCTCTCAGCCTCTTATCTGTGCAGTGCCAGTGTAGGTCTCTCAGCCTCTTATCTGTGCAGTGCCAGTGTAGGTCTCTCAGCCTCTTATCTGTGCAGTGCCAGTGTAGGCCTCTCTCAGCCTCTTATCTGTGCAGTGCCAGTGTAGTCCTCAGCCTCTTATCTGTGCAGCCCAGGCTCTCAGCCTCTTATCTGTGCAGTGCCAGTGTAGGTCTCTCAGCCTCTTATCTGTGCAGTGCCAGTGTAGGTCTCTCAGCCTCTTATCTGTGCAGTGCCAGTCTCTCAGCCTCTTATCTGTGCAGTGCCAGTGTAGGTCCTCTCAGCCTCTTATCTGTGCAGTGCCAGCGTTGGTCTGTCCTTTTTGCCTGTTGGCTTGTCATAATTTGACTGCTTTGACACTTTCATTTCTCCTTTGATGAGCTGCAGTAAATATGTACATTTATGTAAAATTGTATGCATGAAAATTTTAACCATGTTCCATCCAGTTCACTGGTTTTTAAAACAGGTTTCTCCTCCAAATAGCTTTTAGCAAGACCTGTTCTGGAACATGGATCCTAAAAAACTACAAAACACTGAATATTCTGCAGTGAAGCAGAATTAGTTGTTGTTTAAAATGTGCTGATTTATTGGTTTTCAATCCTCCGGTGTGTATTGGGTTTTGGTATTTTCCCTAGCCACCGTTCACTGGAGAGAACAGGAAGAAGACCATTGATAAAATCTTGAAGTGCAAATTGAACCTCCCACCCTACCTCACACAGGAAGCCAGGGACCTGCTAAAAAAGGTAAGTATCGGTTTCCTCTAGGGGTGTGAAAAAATCCTGTGTACCGAAAACAGCTGACTGTTCGTACCAAAAATGAAAAAAGGCGAACCGCTGTTCATATATTAGCACATTATTTTATTTTAATTGAAATTTGTTTTCCAGTTAAAGAAGTATAGACAGAGCATTTTCCCACAGAATAATAGTACAAGTAGAAGACCAGCGACAGCGCAATCAACGAAGAAGTTAATCGGTACAGGGAAGGCGTTGCTCTCCCTCTAGAGAAAAGTCCGCTACAATGGTGGAGAGACAACAGCGGAAAGTTCCCACTGCTTGTCCCACGCGCAAAAGCTTTTCTATCTATTCCAGCCACTTCAGTTCCAAGCGAACGAGTTTTCTCGGCTGCCGGGGACATTGTTTCAGCTGAAAGGTCGCAGCTCCTCCCTGAAAACTTGTCATAGAGCAGCCTTTTTAATAGCCAAAGAACCGAGCACTTTCTTTCCCTATTTAAAAAAATGCTTTCCTTTCGATTTTATTCTAAACAGTTTAGTTTGAAAGAGTGTGTTTGATATGGCCATTTTATTTTACTAAATTTCCCGAAATGGGTTGTTTTAGCCCTGAATGCTGATTTCTTTACCGTGACTTGTTCTAATGGCTGCTTGAAAGGAAAGTGCTGTCTGATATACGTTGGCTAATTAGATACATTGTTTTCTCATAAAATGTAGTGCATAAAATAGTACTTCTAAAAAAAAAAAAATTTTTTAAAGTCTTGTTATTTAATTGAAAATAAACAGCACACTTGACAGTGATATTCGATTATTATCCATTTATTATCCATTATTCCATACTGTACCCACTCTCCTCCCCAGAGACTCGCTCCTTGCATTCGCTACCAGCAAGAGGAACGAAGCCACGCCCTCTGGGGAGGAGATTGTACCGTACCGTGTGCTCTGTATCGTGATACGAACCGTACCGTCAGTTCAGTGTACCGTCACATCCATAGTTTCCTCCAATATCAGGCACATCGCTGATTTCTCACGTGTGTCTGATCCATTAGGACTGGTGTGTATATTTAGCCACTTCTCTTCCTGATGCTCAGCCAGGTCTGCACACGAGTGGTGTCTCTTACTGCATAGAGTTACATGCAGTGCAGTGCATTGATTGCCCTGCAGGGGGTGTTAACACACGCATGCGCCCTGTGGCATGTCACATGAGACATCATTTCCTCTTCTCCCCTTTGAGTGGTTCCACTGAACCACTAAAGTTCCCTCTGCACCAATATTTGATTAATATAACCTTGGCATCTTCAGGACTGCCTCTCTGTTTATCTTCATTTGTTTCCTGGTAGTGCTGCACTGCTGTCTCAAGTTTAGCTCCTTGGGAAAATGAGCCAGCTCCTCTGTTTGAATTAGACAGTGAAATGAACGCTGCATTAAAACTCCCTTGATCTCCCTTTGGTGATGTCAGCTCAGGGTGTTGCTCTGCGTCCTGAGTGCTTATTGGTTCATGTACGTGGAATGTTCCGCCCTTAACGTGCCCCTCTGGCGACGTGTGTCCGAAGCACCTGGCTACTTTGCCAGCCACCCCTGTCTTCCGGCTGAATCTAGCCCACTCATTGGCAGATTTATGTTTTTTTCAGCTGCTTAAAAGAAACGCCTCGTCTCGGCTGGGGGCGGGGCCAGGAGACGCCTCTGAAGTGCAGGTGAGCATTAGGTCATTTTCTTTTATGTTTGAGGCATTTGCCTCTCCCTTATCCAGAGCACCTAACCTAAATGAACATGAAATCCATTTATACAGCTGGATATCTATAGCAGTACAGCGTCAGTACTCTGACCAGTGGTACAACAGCATTCCCACCTAAGAATCAACCCTGCAACCTCCAAGTTGCAGGCTCCCTAAGCATTGCACTTCACTGCTGCAGGAGTGGTGTTGTGTGTGTGCTGAGATGCTCCCCCTGACCAGACTGGGCTCTGAGATAAGAGTATTAAGAGTGACCCTAGGTCATGGTGCGGTGATGTGCCCAACAGTCCTGAATAACATCCTGCCTGCACCATTGCTAACTGTGTTCAGGAGACCCGCAGGTTGGCTGTGTCCTCCCCCAGGAGCTGGCGGTATGTCTGCCTCTTTGGCGGGTGAACCTGGTTTAACGGACTTAACGGTTTAACGGACTGTTCTTCTCTCATTCAGACCCACCTCTTCTTCAGACATGTTAACTGGGTGGATCTCCTCGCCCGGAAAGTAGAACCTCCATTCAAACCCTTTCTGGTAAGCAAACCCTTCAGTGACTTCTTGGGTCTGAAACCCGTGTAAGATATGTAGTGTTTAGATTTTGGCCTTAGAGAGGGAATCGGTGAATAAGAATGTGGCCTGGCCTCCCCGTCACAAGCATCAAAGCAAATGTGATTGGGGCAATGTAAAATCCACTGATACCCTAATCTAGGCAGACAATCTATGGGTCTCACCCCCTCCGAAGAGACAAACCAGATGACACAGGACACCATATCGGGGGTCAGAGACCCTACATGCCTAACAATTCCCTTCCCCGTATCCTCTTTAAGTTTGAATGCAATCTTTAGGTAGGCCAGTTCTTGTCATAAATTAGTCTGACCCCCCTGCCCTTCTATCCTACACCTTAACTCAGCATCACCCAATCAGGGCAAAACATCCTCAAGCCATGCTGGGTAAGGTATTTAAGATTGCCACAGGAAAAAGGTTGTGGTGTTGCGTTGGTGTCGGAGCCTTGAAGAAGAAGTTTTCCTCTTTTTATTTTGGTGGTGGTTCCTTGGTTGTGTGCTTTTAGCTGGTTTCCTAGTGGCGCTTATACTGGAAGTGGGTGATACTTTGGCAAGGTCTGGCTGATCCGTTTCTCTGTCTCTCTGTCTTATCCGTCTCTCTCTCTCTATTTTCTGGTATTTCTGGGTTAGTTGTTTAATGTTTTGCTGTATGTCTTCTGTTGTGTAATTTAGTGTTATTCAATTATTTATTCTGAAAACCTGATATACAGCTTGTTTTGACTTGTTGGTTGATTCCACCAGTTTTCTGTAGACTGACCTATCAAAGAATTTGGTGATTAAATTGATAATTCTAATTTTAAACATAATTATTATATTAAATCTAATAAAAATATATTTTACATGTAGGTTAAGTGAGGGGTTCTAGCAGGCAACTTCTCTTGTGTTCAGTATTCAGAGTGCTGAACATTTTAACAAGGACATTGACTGTTGGAACCGCTGGATTCAGAAAAGAAACATATTCTTAATTAATCCTTGCTTGTCCGACGCCCGTGACCCTCTCCTTCACCGATGGGTGTCGGGGGCCTCGCTGAATGGCTCTTTCCGTCTCGTCCGCCCAGCAATCCGCCGAAGACGTGAGCCAGTTTGACTCTAAGTTCACCAGCCAGACCCCCGTGGACAGTCCTGACGACTCTACCCTCAGTGAAAGTGCTAATCAAGTCTTCCTGGTGAGGTAGCACGCTGTGTTGGTCCCCACTGCAGCACACTTCATTTGTACATTATTCCATTCAGTAGGATCTTTTTAGTAGTGTACACTTGCACTATTGTGTTTTAATTGAAAATTAAATTTTGTTGCTACAGAAGGTGTGTACAGAAGGACTTTTCTATTTTTCTGACATGTTTCTTGTGATTTTGTTCTTTTTTTGAACGTGTTTGATCATTTGCGTCCTGTCCGGGTGTGTTTGCAGGGCTTTACGTACGTAGCTCCGTCTGTGTTGGAAAATGTTAAGGAGAAATGCCAGTTTGAGCCAAAAATTCGGTCACCTAGACGTTTTTTGGGAAGTCCAAGGACACCAATCAGGTAGTCTATTTAAATTCTGTTTAATCCTCATGAAGAGATGCCAACTCATGTTTAGAATAACCATACCCTACACATTTTTGACACAGCTGAAAAAAATCATACTGTAATTATAGTATTGCAGTTGGTTTTTGTGGATAATTTTACAACAGCTTATCTGGGTTCAAGTACTGCAGTTTCATGGATAACAATGTTACGTAAGCATTTCTGTTTGTATGGAATGTATGTCTACAGTTAATTATAATAAAAATGTTTGTAGCTATGTTTAATACGGCAGCTTTGGAGTGTTTTTGAGTCCCATGTGGAGGTATAATTTCCTCTAAAGCGCTGTAGCTTAATCTTTTAATTTAGCAGCTAATTGCATATTAAGAAGCTCCTTTACAGTAAGAGCAGGGAGGTTTGGGCCTGTGTTTACAGTAAGAGCAGGGAGGTTTAACCTGTGTTTACAGTGAGAGCAGGGAGGTTTGACCTGTGTTTACAGTAAGAGCAGGGGGTTTGGTTTTTACAGGGCCTGTGTTTTTTACAGTAAGAGAGCAGGGAGGTTTGGGCTGTGTTTACAGTAAGATCAGGGAGGTTTGGGCCTGTGTTTACAGTGAGAGCAGGGAGGTTTGGACCTGTGTTTACAGTAAGAGCAGGGAGGTTTGGGCTGTGTTTACAGTAAGAGCAGGGAGGTTTGGGCCTGTGTTTACAGTGAGAGCAGGGAGGTTTGGGCCTGTGTTTACAGTGAGATCAGGGAGGTTTGGGCCTGTGTTTACAGTAAGAGCAGGGAGGTTTGGGCCTGTGTTTACAGTGAGAGCAGGGAGGTTTGGGCTGTGTTTACAGTAAGAGCAGGGAGGTTTGGGCCTGTGTTTACAGTAAGCAGGGAGGTTTGGGCCTGGTTTACAGTGAGAGGGCCTGTGCAGGGAGGTTTGTTTACAGTGAGAGCAGGGAGGTTTGGGCTGTGTTTACAGTAAGAGCAGGGAGGTTTGGGCCTGTGTTTACAGTAAGAGCAGGGAGGTTTGGGCCTGTGTTTACAGTAAGAGCAGGGAGGTTCTGTGTTTTCATGGCTCACTCTCCCCCCCCTTCCCGCCCCCTCAGTCCAGGTAAATTTGCGCGAGCGGATTGCTGGCCACGCGGCCCTACGCTGGCCAGAGCCCCGCCCCTTCAGCCCCCCGCGGAGCAGGCCATGGAGGTGACCCCCGCGAGATGACGGATGTGACGGCCAGCTCGGAGGTCACCGCCCCCCTGCCCATCAGGCAGCCCAGTGCCGGACCCTTTAAAACGCAGGCGTACCCCATGATGTCCAAACGGCCCGAGCACCTCCGGATGAACCTATGACCTTAAACTAAGCCACGCCTTTTCATTTCCCTTTTGGGGTAAAACTGTTCACATTTAATGCCTCCCCTGCCATCTCACCCCACCCCACCCGATCTCACCCCATCTCACCCCACCCCACCACCCCACCCCCCCCCACCCCTCCTTAACTCACCACATCACAGACTCCTCTGGCCCACACTGCCCCTTGTTCTCCAGTTCCAGGCTCGCTGCACTTCTCTGAGCCCGAGAACCTGACTGCCCTGACCCTCTCTGAGCCCCAGAACCTGGCTGCCCTGACCCTCTCTGAGCCCCAGAACCTGGCTGCCCTGACCCTCTCTGAGCCCCAGAACCTGGCTGCCCTGACCCTCTCTGAGCCCCAGAACCTGGCTGCCCTGACCCTCGCTGAGCCCCAGAACCTGGCTGCCCTGACCCTCGCTGCGGCCTTGAATCTCAGCCAGGCTGCTCCAGACACATCGCCTCAGACAGCATTCATGGGAGGACCTGCTCTGGATTCCTTTCCTTTTCCTTGCGTGATTAAAAAAATCATTTAACACAATTTTCTCAACTATGCCGACTGTAAAACTTACATGGTGCTCTTTGTCAGGTGATCAAATCCTGTTAAGGAATTGCTTCTGTGGAATGCTTGAAAATATGACAGTATTACTTTGGATGCAGAACTGTTCCTGTTGAATGAAATGACTAATCACTGCTCATTAAACAGCTAGCAGAGAATATCAGTCGGGACTCATGGGTGACCTAATAAGTCTTAACCTGCTTGGAGTGTTTCGCCGGGGTAATGCCACCCAGATACGCTAAGATGAGTTCATATGTGGTAGACGAGTAAAAAACAAAATATGGCCGTTTTATATACCCCTTTGCATTTCATTCAAATTAATGATTGCAGAGGTCATGTAGAATTTTGAATAATGTAAAAAACCAGTGCTCTTCCCTGAAATGAGAACTGTGTCTCTGGCTAGTAGCTAATTGATCTGAGTAAGTCTTTCAGTTGCATGGTGCTGTTCCACACAGCTTGTTTTTCAACCCTTGCTATGCTTAAGACGGTTAATCAGATTTCTGTCGTCGTATTTCAAAATCATAAGTATGCACAAAGCATGGAATGCAGAGTGCTGTTTCCTCGTTTCTCTGCCTGTGCTTCCTTTAGAACATCAGAGAGGTAACCTGCACTTTCCAGCAAGCTGACCATCTACATGTTTCTTGTATGTCTCCTCCAGACAATTTTTAAAAACCTGTTCAGCCATTAATGAGTTGCTATTTCAATGATTTGTTTTAATATAGATTTTGCTGCTCAGCCACAGTGGATCTGAAGGATCCTGTTTGTGGCCTTTACAGTTGCAGCCATGGACCAGGTTTATTCATGTCCTTTAGCAGGCTAACTCATGCTTTAGCATGTTTATTCATGTCCTTTAGCAGGCTAACTCATGCTTTAGCATGTTTATTCATGTCCTTTAGCAGGCTAACTCGTGCTTTAGCATGTTTATTCATGTGCTTTAGCAGGCTAACTCATGCTTTACCATGTTTATTCATGTCCTTTAGCAGGCTAACTTGTGCTTTATTAGGTTTAATTGTCACTATTACAGTGTTTCTCTACTTGGCACTGACGAATGAGGAGTGGCATTTTAATCAGTTAGTAAACGAGTTCCAGCACTGTGGACAGTGCAGTACTGAAACTCATGGGTGTTGCCGATGAGTTCAAATGAGATCTGAGGAGCTTTCATTTAAAAGTCTCATTTATATAATGATCACACAATTAATAGTAATAATCATAATTATGAAGAGCTTCAACCAAATCCTTAAACCTGCCTTAAATCCTTTATTTGGAGTCCTTTCATATTATCTGCTGCGACCAAATGCTGTTTGTGTTTCTCATATTTAGCCTGTACATTTATGTTTTTCTGTGCTTGTCGAGCCATTGAGCACCACCGGGACGCGGATGTTTGTGGCTCTTTGCCAAAGAATGGGGCCGTAGTGGAACTTAATCGCCAATTAAGGAATGAAAGGACTGGAATTTGCTTTCACAATACTCAAAACACATTCCAGCATTACCATTAAAAATGGTAACAGAGGCTAAAACGGCGGATGAGTTTCTTAACACCCATTGTACTTTTGGAAAGTCTGTGCACAAACTTGGAAGCATTCCTGGTTAGCAAGATCTTAGTACTTAGAACATGGAACAAAAGTTGGTTTCCTGACCAGTATGCTAATTTGGTGAATGGTCTGTTCTTTTTTTCCTTTTTTTTATGTACCTAGACTTTTGTGAGTGATTTTGCTTCATTTCCACATCTCTTTTGTTTGCTGGTATTATTCATTTGGCTGCTTTTTAATTTATTAAATGGAATCCTCAAATTGAGACTAAATTGCTTTGGAGTAAATAAAATTGATATGGATATTGTTTTATGAGAATTAAATGCTTGCAAATGAAATGCTATGAAATAAGTTAGCAAAATCTGTATAGTGCTGAAAGATATGAGTGTTTTACAAGTGAATAAGTCAGTTATGGTCAGGGAAGAGCGGCGGATTCGCGTTGCATTTTGAGTGCTTACACTCAGTGGCTGTTGACAATGACTGTGTGCTTTCCCAAAATATAGGGGACTATTGAATTAAACAAAGTTCATTTAAAGTTTGCATTTCACAACGAACTTCTCATTGGAAAGGATGGCCAAACCTGGCTTCAGCTGAAATGACCCCTGATTTTGAAACTGTGCTATGGATCCGCCAACAGTGGCAGTATTTCTGTTTGGACCTGTGCTGGGCGACCTTGACTCTGTCACCAGAGCGCATTGACAGCATCACAGCCCCTTTGCAGTGTGCCTAGACAGAATTAGACTTATTAGTTTGTTGTGGGAATGAAGCAAAGAAAAGAGGACTTGGACCATGAATGCCCAAATTAACAAGTGGCATCCTCACATTAAGACTCTGCTGCTGAGTTAAATTTACCTGTATGCATTACAACATTTCAGAGTTGCTTCAAATTTGTAAATTTGATCACTTCTGTTTTCAAGACCTTTAAAAAAAAAAAAAAAAAAAAAAAAAAAAAATATATATATATATATATATATATATATATATATTCAATGCTAATATAATTATATATCCTTTAGGAAGTGCTTCCAGTGTCCCGGTCTGAACAGGCCCTAGCAGGGCGGCAGTGATCTCACCCCAGCACTTCACTCCATCACCACTCTCTCCTGATGGAAGCACGCTGTGGATTTAACTTACCAGAACTACTCTCTAATGCACATTTTCTGCTGAATTTGCTGTGGTTCACGGTAAAATAGTCTGAGAACCTGAGTGTAATACACCAGTGACCTTACATACTTACCACAGCCTTTAAACTGTACGTAATACTTCATAACTGAGTCACATGGTTTTTATTGTATTTCAGCAAAGATTATAATGTTCCAAGTGCGCTCTCTGCTTTCTGCATCCAGAACACTATGCAAATTATTTGTCCGTATTCACACAGCTGAACTTGCTTAGCTATAGCAGTATTTCATTTCCTTGAAATTGAAGCATTTGTATGATGTTAGATTTTTTGTTCTTCAGGTAGAAAATATATTCCAAACAACTTCAGAGAAATAACTTGAGAAATTAGAGAAAATATCAACCGGTGTATTTTAAAACATTTTCCAAATTGTACAGTCTTTGACCTACATACATGACATTACAAATTAATCTCTTGCAATTTTGGATCCTTTAGACCTTCATTTTTTGGAACATGTAAAATTGGATTGTCTGATTCTGTAATGGAACATTGTATACATGCTTGATAAAAATGATGCAAAAATATGAGGTGCCTCAGGAAGCATATTGTCGCTCGTGTGCCTGTGTAAAACGGCCTGGCTGAATGTTTTCGGTTTTCATTTCTGTATTTTTCTTAACTTTGCCTGATTAAGACCAGACTTCATTATTCATGCTTGTTATCTTCGATTGATCCATAACAGTGACCTTTGAATATTTTAAGTGCCCATGGGGGTGGGGGGTGGGGTCAAATGTCGGGGTATTAAGCATATACTTCAGTTGTGATGCAATGCACCCGGCGGCTGTGGTTTTTACCAGCAGCTGCAGGGCGAACTGTTTTTGGCTGGACCGCAACAGCGGGGCCAGCCCTACAAACGCAAATATCTGACTGACTGACTGACTGACTGAGTGAGTGATGAAGTTACACCATTGGCCGGATCATGTGTGTTAGGTCCAGCCATATACTAGGTTTTAACCTGGTCTTGTTTCAAAATTCTTTCCTTAAATATCTTTCATCTGCACTAAAGAGAATAAGAAAACAAATCACAGGAATTTCCCAGATGTTACCTTGTTTACAAATCTCCCGGCATATTTGTGATGACATCTTTTAAAAGCAAATGTGTCTACCGTTTAGGTTTTATCCCTTGGTTGTTTTTATACTGTAAAAAGACAGACTGCTGCCACGAAAAGCACGGCATTATGTCTTAAATAGCCTTAATTTCCTATTGCTTAAAAATGACCAAAGGGAATAGGGGAGACCGGGGGCAATTGTAACAATTTTTGGTTTTGATGTCATTACTCAAAAACTTATTGAACTATTTGGATAAAATTTTTATGTAGGTAACTTGTATCTTTGTTCTACTTGTTAACAGTCATCAAATGTTTTTACACGCAATGTTAGAGTCACAATATTGATTGAAACACTAGATGTCAAATGTTACATCTGCCCCCACGTGCGGGGGCGATTGTAACAGCATATGGGGGCAATTGTAACAACACACATAATACCTTCATATAAATACCAAGGACCACAATAAACTCCCAAGAATATTTATATAGTTAAAACAATTTAATATTCATTGAAAAATTAATTCCAGTTTAATTAAAACAGTATCATCATATAATTATACAAATATAAAACCTATAACCAACAGTTACGGGGCGACATAGCTCAGGAGGTAAGACCGATTGTCTGGCAGTCGGAGGGTTGCCGGTTCAAACCTGCCCTGGGTGTGTCGAAGTGTCCCTTGAGCAAGACACCTAACCCCTAACTGCTCTGGTGAATGAGAGGCATCAATTGTAAAGCACTTTGGATAAAAGCGCTATATAAATGCAGTCCATTTACCATTTACCATTTATAAAAAAAACAACAA
The DNA here is from genome assembly GCA_025169545.1 of Anguilla japonica. Taxonomy (NCBI): domain Eukaryota; kingdom Metazoa; phylum Chordata; class Actinopteri; order Anguilliformes; family Anguillidae; genus Anguilla; species Anguilla japonica. Next base: position 678,418 of record CM045894.1, read on the forward strand.
CTGGAAAACGGACAACTGACAAAATGGGAACACAATCACATGGGAGTTAAAACAAATGAAGGAACTCTTATTAAAAAATTAAATGGCTCCAGGGCCCTCTGGGTAGTGTAGAGGTATAAGCACTCGCCTACCACCGCAAAGACCGGGGTTCAACTTAGCAGCGGTACCTCCGGCTTGGTCAGATGTTCCTACGAACACAATCGGCAGTGTTCACGGGTGGGAAGCCAGTGAGGGTATGAGTCCTGATTGTTGCATTAGCGACTCCTACTGGTTGGTTGGGGGTGAGTTTCTATACTACTATACTACTATTACAAAATAATAGTTGAAAAAATGTTAATTTTTAGCCAATATGGCAGTATTTAAAGTTAAGACGACTTCTGATTCATAGACATTGAAGATTTTGACAGCATAAGAAATTGGCTTTTGGCAGGGAATTGAACCTGGGTTCCCAGATTGAGAGGCAAAAGACTTAACCACCGGACTATGCCATAAAATATATAATAAATAGAGTATACATAGACATTTAAACTGAACACAAGACACTTTTCTTAAATTATTAGAAAACAAAACTATTATTTTGATGTCGTTACTAAGCCGGACACCATTTTGATGGTGTCGGGGGCAATAGTAACACAGCGTTACAATTGCCCCCAACTGTGCCACCCATGACACAAGCTACCCTGCTGGCTAGAAACAACGAAGCTAACATTTGACAAAGATATCAAATGTTAGACAACAGAATGGTCATCAAAACTAGACAGATTTAAATTTATAGACATTAAAGGTTAAAACAGTATGAGGAAAATACAGTAGATGAAAAAAATTACTTTCATATCTCAAAAATGAATCTTAGCAGAAAAACTGTGAGAAGTATGAGACATCAGTTTGTCCTTTGGCAGGCAGAGAGGGATCATCACAGACCATGTGCATAATGAGTTTCATGGTTCTGTCTCGTTTCTGATTGGTGCAATTTGAGATGTTACAATTGCCCCTTGTTACAATTGCCCCCGGTCTCCCCTACAGACTTGAGGCAAACTATTGGTGGTGGTTATTACTGGGCGGAAGTGCTCATACCCGTTTGTTCAAAGATGCAGCCTTTCTCTACGATGTTCCAAGGTAACTGCCCTACTATCGTGATGCCGTGTATATTTACTACTAACGTCTTAACGTCGCAATTCCACTATTCAGGATGCAAGCAGGACACTTAACACGACCTCACATTAACTACAACAAACCTTTACTTGGAAATGGACTTACCTTTTGTACCACATTATGTACATTTCATCTTAAAGTTAACACTTGAGTTGTTTATTATTTTCGTTGCTTTTAAGTGAAATAACCTATATTTTGAAAATTATATTTGGGGAGCAAGATAGCAGGGAATAACAGACATGTTAATACAGGGTAATAATGGCAGTGGTCTTTTATTTTGTTCTTTTGGCCTCTGCAGCTGTTTTAAAACGAAATGATTGTAAATTGAGAGAATTTTAAATGGTATTAAAGTTCATTACCAACAAATAGTGCGCTTGTGTGCGTTCTTCTCTTAAATGCCGGCGATTGCTCAGTCCAAACGGTGAGCTGAAAAGGTCTAGTAACGCACGGAGTTTACTTGCCGAATTCGGCAATTCATTATAATCAGCCAGTGACAAATACAGAATTGGTTCTTAAGAAGTTAGAAAGTGTAGCAAATCATTGCTGTTGATTTCACGGGTTTTTGTGAGTTCTAACAAACGCTTTTTCATTTTTTTTTATTTTATTTTTTATTAAAATGGGAAGGTTAACGACGTAGCCAAATATTGCAAGGCTTGGTTGCCATGACGTCGTCAACATTAACATTCAGAACAGAGGAACAGTCACTGGAGACTCACTCCGTCATGAAAGAGCAGCAGACATAATATCTTTTTTTATAACTGCCTCTGGTAAGTTACTTTCAGGTTATGCATTTCGTATAAGTTGCATATGAAATATGTTTTTAGTAGTTGCTCAGATAAACGCGGTGATTCGTAAAACTGATAAACCGGGGGGGGGGGGGGGGGGGGGTGGGGGGGGGGGGGGGTGGGGGGGGGGGGGGGAATTATATCATTATATTATTACCGGGACAATAGCAGTTCACACACCACCACCACCACCCCCTCCAGGCGTCGGGTGTGCCCGGTGTCGCCCCCCCACTCCCCACTTCTTTGACCCTGTTTACGAGTATCATAATGTGGAAGCCAGTTATCCATAGTGAGTGTCTGATGACTTCGCCGGTACGTAGCAACAAATGGAATAACGTGAAATAATATGAATTTGTGGGCTGTTTTTTCGGGAGCCGTAATTAAACCTATATGTCGCGCTCTTAATAGGTTTTGCTAACGGTGCTTGAAAGAAAATCTTATTTTAATCCTTGTTTCACTGAGAGACGGTGCCCGCTGGCTTTTTAAGTTTAAGTAGCCTAATGCATTGTTTTGGTCCCCAGTTTTTGTCTCCTAAACTCCCACAGAATATTTTCATTCTCGCCGCCTGGTACGCAGTGGAAAAAATACAATAGGCCCACTGCCCTGTTCAAATACCTAGCAACGCACATGGGAAAATCCGCAGAAATGTTTGTATGATTGTCAAAGTGAAATAATACTCTACATAAAACATGCTCAGGAATAAGATGGAGTGTAATCCGGAGTGGAATAAAGAACATTACCCTTGTTTGCTGTGTTCTTCACAATACTGAGGTTCAGTTGTTCAGTTATATTTAAAGTATTTAAGTTCAGTTGTTTTTACATTCATGAAGAATTGTCAATAAACCCAAACTGAAAAAAATATTGTTTGTTGTGATTTATTTAATATCTGTTCTAACATCCTTAATTTCTCATTTGGGGTTTCTTGCAGGAAATAGAATGTGGAATGGCGAAATACACAAGTCCACCACGCATCTGGGGAAAACCAGGGATGGGGAGGCCATTATACCACCTGCCTTGGCTAGACTCCTGCTTGGAGGAAACTCTGCTGCCTGGCAAACCATGGCATAAAGTATGTATCTTATCTTAAACCATGGCATAAAGTATGTATCTTATCTTAAACCATGGCATAAAGTATGTATCTTATCTTAAACCATGGCATAAAGAATGTATCTTATCTCAAACCATGGCATAAAGTATGTATCTTATCTCAAACCATGGCATAAAGTATGTATCTTATCTCAAACCATAACATAAAGTATGTATCCTATATAAAACCATGGCATAAAGTAAGTATATAAACCATGGCATAAAGTATGTATTTATATAAAACCATGGCATAAAGTAAGTATCTTAAACCATGGCATAAAATAATTGTCTTAAATCATGGCATAAAGTAAGCATCTTATCTTAAACCATGGCATAAAGTAAGTATCTTATCTCAAACCATGGCATAAAGTAAGTATCTTATATTAAACAATGGCATAAAGAGTAAGTATCTTTTCCTAACCCATGGCGTAAACCATGGAATAATGTAAGTATCTTACACTATGGCATAAAGTAAGTATCTTATCTTAAACCATGGCATGAAGCATTTATCGTTTCCTAAACCATGGCATAAAGTATGTATCTTATCTCAAACCATGGTATAAAATAAGTATATAAACCATGGCATAAAGTATGTATCTTCTATAAAACTATGGCATAAAGTAAATATCTCAAACCATGGCATAAGTAAGTATCTTATCTCAAACCATGACATAAAGTAAGTATCTTAAACCATGGCATAAAGTAAGCATCTTATCTTAAACCATGGCATAAAGTATGTATCTTATATTAAACCATGGCATAAAGTAAGTATCTTAAACCATGGTATAAAGTAAGTATCTTATCTCAAACCATGGCATAAAGTAAGTATCCTATCTCAAACCATGGCATAAAGTAAGTATCTTATATTAAACCATGGCATAAAGTAAGTATCTTATATTAAACCATGGCATAAAGTAAGTATCTTATATTAAACCATGGCATAAAACATGTATCTTTTCCTAAACCATGGAATAATGTATCTTAAACCATGACATAAAGTAATTATCTTATCTCAAACCATGGTATAAAGTAAGTATATAAACCATGGCATAAAGTATGTATCTTATATAAAACCATAGCATAAAGTAAGTATCTCAGACCATGGCATAAAGTATCTTAAACCATGGCATAAAATAATTATCTTAAATCATGGCATAAAGTAGGCATCTTATCTTAAACCATGGCATAAAGTATGTATCTTATATTAAACCATGGCATAAAGTAAGCATCTCAAACCATGACATAAAGTAAGTATCTTATATTAAACCATGGCATAAAGTATGTATCTTATATTAAACCATGGCATAAAGTAAGCATCTCAAACCATGGCATAAAGTAAGTATCTTATATTAAACCATGGTATAAAGTAAGTATCTTATCTCAAACCATGGCATACAGTAAGTATCCTATCTCAAACCATGGCATAAAGTAAGTATCTTATATTAAACCATGGCATAAAGTAAGTATCTTATATTAAACAATGACATAAAGAGTAAGTATCTTTCCCTAACCCATGGCATAAACCATGGAATAATGTAAGTATCTTAAACCATGGCATAAAGTAAGTATCTTATCATAAACCATGGCATAAAGTAAGTATCTTAAACCATGGCATAAAGTAAGTATCTTATCATAAACCATGGAATAAAGTAAGTATCTTAAACCATGGCATAAAGTAAGTATCTTATCTTAAACCATGGCATAAAGTAAGTATCTTATCATAAACTATGGCATAAAGTAAGTATCTTATCTTAAACCATGGCATAAAGTAAGTATCTTATCTTAAACCATGGCATAAAGTAAGTATCTTTTTTTAAACCATGGCATAAACCATGGAATAATGTAAGTATCGTAAACCATGGCATAAAGTAATTATCTTTTCCTAAACCATGGCATAAAGTATGTATCTTATCATGAACCATGGAATAAAGTAAATATCTTAAACCATGGCATAAACCATGGCATAAAGTATCTTATCTTAAACAATGGCATAAAGTAAGTATATTATATTAAATCATGGCACAACGTAAGTATCTTATCTTAAACCATGGCATAAAGTAAGCATCTTATCTCAAACCATTGCATAAAGTAAGCATCTTATATTAAACCATGGCATAAAGTAAGTATCTAATATTAAACCATGGCATAAAGTAAGCATCTTATATTAAACCATGGCATAAAGTAACAGCCTCTGCAAGCTAACGTTACCGCATGTGCGTGTAACAAAATCAAAGATACATGATAGAAATAATAAACATAATTAATATCAACACAAAATTGAAAACAATTTGTGTCCGCATTTTCAGTCAATGATGTTATGTTTTAAATTAGTAACCTATTATAGGCTGTCTATTTTATTAAAATACCAATTTAACATACAAAGTCACCAAATAATTAATGGTTTGAAAATGTATTTGTTTCAATTTTTATTGCTGAAGAACATTTTCAATTGATGTGTGTATGCCCTGCAATTCACTTGATCAAGGAAGAGTCATATTTGTCTGAAAAGCTATATTTTCTCCCAAGCGATGATGGTAGTGCCTAAGTTATCCTTCCTCCCTTTTTTATTCAGGTTTATAACAGGCTGGGAGCTGCTCTTGCTCATGAACTCGAAACACAGCTAAGAGACTCTCCCCAAAGCAAGTGCTCATGGGAGCTTCTTGGAGGCCATTTCCTGCAGACCTTCTTGCCTGTACTTGCTGATCAGGCATGGCACTCGGTTTGTATAAAGAGTCTCAGGGCTTACATGTAGAAATCAATGCCATATACATTATACCAAAAAATCATTTATGTGCTCAGTATATATATATATATATATATATATATGTGTTTCACGTATAAAATATCTGCCTTCTCAAACTTGACTGTGATGATCTCTTGAGTTATTTTTCAAATATGATCTAGGTTTATTGTTGTTGTTGTTGGTGTTGTTGCTGTTGTTATTATTATTATTATTAATTATTATAATAATAATAATAATAATAATAATAATAATAATAATAATAACCACAGTTCAATATTCTGTTAAGCCCACCTTCTCGCAGCTTCCCCCCCCAAATAGTTTCCCACCTATTTTTGTGTTCTCTCAATATGGAATACCCAATAACATTTGTAGGCCAGATTATGCAGCATCCTTTATTTTTGTCTTTCTGGTGACTGCTGCCATTGCGTTCAAGTGTCCTGAGGGTGAGGGGGCATCTGTGGAGGGAGAGATTCGTAAGCTGGTCTTCCTCTGCAAGAGAGCCGTGGAGAGCAGCCGTTGCGAGTGGAGTTCCGGTAGTGTACAATCTTCACTGCATGCAGTAACCAGGAACTGAGCTATGTGCTTCCAGTACTCTGTACTGGAACCATGAAATCTCAGCCTGGTAGCTTTTCCTTTTGCTCAATATTTATAGCTCTCAATGATATGATTTCAAATCATTGAATGATTCAGCTATCAATGGCCTACAGTAATCCTGTGATGAATTGCATTTTGTAGTATGTGTGGGTAGTTCACTCTAGATGGGCATAACATACCAACTACCGTGCACATCAAATGAGAACTGAGATCAAGGAATGCTGTTACGAAATACAGGTTAAAAAAAAATAAAAAAAAAACAAGCACAATTATTTAAAATTATACAGATACTGTACTCCTATGACTTTCTTTTCATTAAATTTATATGCTCTTGATTTTTACAGTTTGTAATCAGTTTATCTGTCTTTAGTTTTCGAAACTTAGCGGCCTCAAAGCATTATGTTAGTTTTATAGGGTGACTTCATATGAGTGAATTCACTTTGTGTATCAGTTTTGTAAACTGTGTTTTAACCCCTTCATGCAAGGCCCTTAGTGGGCAGCATGCCAGTGTGCTGAGATTGCTCAGACAATCGTTGCTCCTGCAACCAAATTATGAGCGGACACAACATATTCTGTGTTTCAGCTTTATTAGTACATGATACACTACAACGATGATAAATACAGAGTTCCTGTGTGCCACTAGGTAATCCAGTTAACATCCACATCCTCCCTGCAGTCTCATCTGCAACGATACCCCTGCCAAGCATGACACACTGGACAGCGTCCATATGGGAGTTCATAAAGATATTTTTTCACCACCAAAAATTTGTATTTCGTCATACTAACAAGATAAAACAAACAATAAACAGAAGGTATAACAATACAGTGATGGAAAACACTGCTTACTGAATAGCAAAATAAACAAGGAATTTTTGTGGAATTACACCATGTCTTTCAACTATCAATATCTACAACTAAATATGGAATAAATATTAAATCTTAACAGTAGTTTGACATGTAAAGATGCCCCTTTCAAGATTCAGTGGCCATCAATCCGTTTGAGAAATAAACACAGAAATAGAAAGCAGGGGTAGGTATTTACAATGGGCACGCACACAACCTCACTTACACCAGTGTAACTCCTTTCAGTACGTTTTGATTTGATTGATAACTCTTATTATGTAGAGGACAGTACAAGCTTTCTAACAAATTGTTCATTTGAATTTTATTACAAAGAGTGAGAGCTCCACGTGGTTGCTTCAGCACAGTGTTGTGCATTCAACTGTAACATTACACAGTAATATACTGTATAAGCACTGCTTCAGTATATATCCAGAAATGAATGCAATGTAAATGTTATGTAAAACAGTATAAGTTGCTCTAGATAAAAGCATCTGCTAAATGCCTGTAATGTATAATAGTAATGTGTTGTCCCATCCCCTTGAAACAAAAGTTTACTTACTGTAAACTTTACAGAAAAAACATGCAAGTATGAATAAGTACATATTTAGTTAAGTGTACCACAGTGTTACAATGTGATATCAATGTTTCACCTCAAACTTTCATAAACGGGCAAGTTTTTATGCTTGATAATAGACAAAGGCATTTTTTTCATTTTTGGATAGGTTTTTGGACCGGTAGATATCATAGACCCCTATACTGATGAAAAGATAATATTCTCAATTGGAAATGATTCAAAAATGCGTAAAAACAGTTGATTTGTATTGAAATATGTAATTATGTTATGATTTTCAAATGCACAATTAAGATATTTTGGATAGATTTGGGGACACCAGCATACACCGCTTACTTTTTGCTTCATATATCTTTAGTAGTTACAGCTGAGGCCAGAAGTTTACATGCACCTAGGCTAAAGATATTCAAACTCAGTTTTTCACAACTCTGCACATTTCATGTTACCATACATTTCTTTTGGCAAGTCAATTAGGGCATCTACTTTGTTCACATCAGAGGTCATTTTGAAACAATTGATTAGAGACAGATTTATTTCAGCTTTAATTCACTATATCAGAATATCAGTGGGTCGAAGGTTTACACACACCAAGTTGACTGTCTCTTTAAACAGTCTGGAAGATTCCAGAAATTGATGTAATGACTTTTTAGAAGCTTCTGGTTCTGGCCAATTGTCATAATTAGGAGTTAATTGGGAGTTAATTGGCACCTGTGGCTGTATTTAAGGGCCTACCTTTAGAGCCACTGCCTTTTTGCCCTTGATACCATGGGAAAATCCAACCAACTCAGCCAAGATCTCAGAAAAAAAATTGTGGACCTCCACAAGTTCAATTACTCCTTAGGACCAATTTCCAATCAACTGAAAGGTACCATGAGCATCTGTACAAACAATTGTATGCAAATATAAAAACTTTTGGGACCACACAGACACTGCATCGTTCAGGAAGGAGCCAAAAATTAACTCCCAGGGCTGAACAAACTTTTGTCCAACTGAACCTCAAGGCAACAACAAAGGAACTGGTGAAGGAGTTGGAGGCATCAGGTACCAAAGTATCTACATCCACCATTAATTAAACCCTACATCGCTATGGCCTGAAAGGCTGTCACGCAAGGAATAAGCCCCTACTCCAAGACCGGTATAATAAAATCAGAATTAAGTTTGCAGGTGATCACTAGGATATCATGGGTTTGGGGTGCAGTTCTGTTTTTGGCCTCCCGGCCTGATTATTACCTTATTGGATGCACCTGTTTCTAATTATTCCTCCCTATGCCGTGATTTCAGCCACCTGCGTTATGCAAGGCTATTTAAGACGCTGTCTGACTTTCAGTCTTTGCTTCAGTGTCAACTGACGTTCTCATTGAGCCGGTAAGGTATTTCAGAGCCTGTTTAATAAACCTCCTGTTCTCTCGCTTCTCAAGAAGCGTTTCCCTCTTAGAAGGTTTGTATTTCGGTCTGTGTTTCTGGGCTTCGTGCCGGCAGACTGTTATGGCTTTACATTTTCGTTTTCCTAAGTTGCGTCTTAGGTTCTTGGGTATCTCGGTGTTCGACCCCTAGTTTTCCTTTTTGTTTTGGGTCTGAGCTGTGACTCAGTTACGTTGGGTTTCCCTGGTTTCTATCCCAACTATTTTTCGTTCCTGAGTGGTGCTCAGTGTTTTTATTTCTGTTCATCACCCTTGTTTTTACAGGGTTTTTTTCTGTTTGGCCGTTTTTTAAGGCTTGACAGGGAGTTTGAGTTTTCACTCCTGTCAGTCTGTTTTATTTTTTCCCGTCCTCGTTTCCTCTAGCCTCAGTGGCTTATCACCTCGGGGATAAGCCTTTTGAGTCCCTGTACAGTTACGTGTGGTCCTCCGACGCTCCCCCCTCCCTCACACAGGATGAAGACCTAGTCTTTTGGAGGAGTGTTCTCTGGTCAGATGAAACAAAAACTGAACTGTTTGGCCATAATGATCAGCGCTATGCATGGAGGAAAACGGGTTTTAATCCAAAGAACACCATCCCAACTGTGAAGCATGGGGGTGGAAGCATCATGTTATGGGGTGTTTTGCTGGAAAAGGGACTGGTGCACTTAAGAAAATAGATGGCATCATGAGGAAGGAGGATTATCTAGAAATACTGAAGCAACACCTCAAGACATCAGCTAGGAAGTTAAAAGCTAGGAGTCACAAGTGAGTCTTCCAGTGGGACAGTGATCCTAAGCATACCTACAAAGCTGTAACAAAATGGCTTAAAGACAACAAAGTGAAAGTATTGGAGAGGCCATCACAAAGCCCTGACCTGAATTCCATAGAAAATTTGTGGATGGAACTGAAAAAGCGTGTCTGAGCAAGGAGGCCCACAAACCTGATTGAGTTACACCAGCTCTGTCAGGAGGGATGGGCAAAAAATTCCAGCAAAGTATTCTGAGACACTGGTGGAAGGCTACCCCAAGCATTTGATTCAAGTTAAGCAATTAAAAGGCAATTCCGCCAAATGCTAACTAAGTGTATGTAAACTTTTGACCCTCTGAAAATTTGATATACTACATAAAATCTGAAATAAATGTCTTTTAGCTATTATTTTGAAATGACCTCTTATGGAAATAAAGTAGATACATTTCCTGTCTTAAGTCAATTAGGGTATGATAACATGAAATGTGTGGAGTTATGAAAATTTGAGTTTGAATGTCTTTAGCCTAGGTGTATGTAAACTTTTGGCCTCAACGCTATATATAAATATACATATATATACACACTCACCGGCCACTTCATTAGGTACACCTGTTCAACTGCTCATTAACACAAATATCTAATCAGGCAATCACATGGGGAAGAAAGGTGATTTAAGTGACTTTGAACGTGGCATGGTTGTTGGTGCCAGACGGGCTGGTTTGAGTATTTCAGAAACTGCTGATCTACTGGCATTTTCACGCACAACCATCTCTAGGGTTTACAGAGAATGGTCCGAAAAAGAGAAAATATCCGTGAGCGGCAGTTCTCTGGGCGAAAATGCCTTGTTGATGGCAGAGGTCAGAGGAGAATGGTCAGACTGGTTCGAGCTGATAGAAAGGCAACAGTACTCAAATAACCACTCGTTACAACCGAGGTATGCAGAAGATCATCTCTGAACGCACAACACTTGAAGCAGATGGGCTACAGCAGCAGAAGACCACACCCGGTACTAGCAAGTACCTAATGAAGTGGCCGGTGAGTGTATATATATATCTCATAACAAACACGTTTTCAATGTACAAAAATGCCAAGTTACTCACACATACAAGACATACACCGTCTATAACTCATTCATTCATACTGCCAAAATCCAGGCCTGCCATTAAAAGTATTGATATCCAAATGACGCCAAGTTACGGTACTACAAACAATATAGGCTATTTTGCCTCACCAAAATTAAATAAGATGTATTCCAAAGCAATGCTACCCAATATTTCCTCAATTCTTTCAAGTCACTTGGCCCTGTGTGTATAAGCATGCAGTACATGGACAGGCCAAACGTATGTGTGGCTTTCTCAAAGTCAAGATTGATTGAATAGGCGTCTATATGTCCAATTTGTATTGGTATGTATGTATTTCGCTGCCCTGCCTTTCTGTTGCGTGAATGATTGTATGTTTCTTGGTATAAATGTCTGTTCGTAAATGTGAATGTAACATGCTGCGAGGGAAATGTCCCCATGGGGATAAAGAAGTGCTCGATGTATGTATGTACAATAAGTATTTTACATGCAGTATTTATAGTACGTAGCAAATATACAATCTCTTGTACATTTACTGAAATTCAGTTCAGAAGCAAGTGTAAACATATGTTTTCCGGAGAAATATGCTTCCTGTAGATACTGACCAGCAGTTTTCTACATAAATTTCAATGTGTTCCATGAGGCAATTCGAAATATTCGACACTTTGATCTGACACAAAGTGTGCATGACATTGTAAAATGGTAAGATTACAAAACACAGGGCCAAGTGACTTGAAAGAATTAAGGAAATATTGGGTAGCATTGCTTTGGAATACATCTTATTTAATTTCGGTGAGGCAAGATAGCCTATATTGTTTGTAGTACCGTAACTTAGCGTCATTTGGATATCAATACTTTTAATGGCAGGCCTGGATTTTGGCAGTATGAATGAATGAGTTATAGACGGTGTATGTCTTGTATGTGTGAGTAACTTGGCATTTTTGTAAGTTGAAAACGTGTTTTTTATGAGATATCATTTCTTTTTGCAAAGCGTTTTATAATGAGAGTGAGAAATGCGAAGTGACCCTGTAAGAAACGGTTGTGGATTATGGCTATCCTTGTGTGAAGTTGTACAGTCTGATGAGCGTGTACCGTTTAGCAGTTACGGTTTGCTACATATGTAAAACAGTGGCTGTGACAAAGGGTGCGGTGGCGTAAGCGTAAACACATGAGAAATGCAGGTGAAATATGCCCAGTGTATGTACTCACGGATTTGACGGCCATCCAACAAGCCTTGATTGAGATAAGAATCAGCAAGCCCGTAGAATTAGAGCTGCCTAGGTCGCAACTTGTGTAGCCTGCTGTCCTACTCCGTTGTCTGTTATTTCATGGAGATGCACTTTTAGTGTTTGTAAGGTTTATAAGGCATTTTGATAGGCTTATCTGCAGGTGGGAATCCTGCTCGCTGTTTTGCTAAGCTAGAATCGGAAAAGTTGATAGTGGAGAATAGGAGCAGACGCATATGTCCCAGTAGGCTTTGCATATGAGAAAATAACAACAGTGTGAGATAAATTAGAATAAAATGATGAAATTGCGTAGTTGAAACAATAAGTTTTTAGCAGAATGGGCATGTAGGTGAAGGTTGACATGATCACAGACTATAGTGCGGAGTAAATAAAGTGTATATAACAGTCTGTATAAAGGATTAGCTGTTAAAGTGGAGGGTTAAGTAACGTGTGAAATCTATTGCACTAATGTGCTTTTCTTATGTTCAGTACTAGTAGTTATACTTATGAGTGAGTCATGATTTTGAATGTAATGTTTTAATGGGGAGTTGCAGAACGTACATACGTAGTAATTGTTTGTATGTGGCTAGAGAGAGAACAGGGCGAGGTAACATGAATGTAGAAATGTGGCGTTTGCTGATAAGAAGGTTTTGTACGGTAGCCAAGTGAAGAAATATAGTTAGTAGAAATGGCACAGTGGTGAACTGGTGTAACTTTTTAATAAAAGGAATACATTTGCCGTCATGAAATGCATATGAGTGGCCGTGAGTGAGTTTTGGTAAAGCAAATATAAAAGCGTAAGAAAACGTTAGTGTAAAAGAGGAAATTATGTGCCTGAGGGCGAGGTGGGATTCAATCCTTCAACCAGAGGTTTACCAGTCTGTGACTTTGTTAGTGCAGCACCATGACATAGCTATACAATGCCTGAAATATCATTAGCAAACCTGTCCTAGGCCACAGGCAGATTATCTGTTAGAACTGGAAATGTTTCAGAGTAAAAAGGTATGGGTATTTTGCGTGTGTATGCGAGTTTTTGATTGGGTCGTGAGGGTGAGGATTTGGCTGGTGTCGGTAAAATGTCCAATGGGGAGACGTGTTGTTAGTGGGATAGGCGGCAGGAAAAATAAGAATGAGAAAGAAGAAGAAGAAGAAGAAGAAGGAGAAAACGCAAAATCCCCTTAGTTTGGGGCTTTATTGTGTGGACATGTGAAGTTTTTTATGAAATCTGTCTGTTGAAATGGGGTCGTACAGAATTTAATGTTTTTAAGGGCTGAGTGTCTGTGGCTGTTGTGGTTATTTCTGTGGGGAACCCTGCAAAGTGCCAAACTCTCAGTGCTGTATAGGTATGGGGCATGCCCCCGCCAAGGCGTAACTTGGCGGGATGGTATATCTGCCATCCCAATATATATATATATATATATATATATATATATATATATATATATATATATGTATGTGTGTGTGTATTGAAATTCTTCTCAAATTTTAAATAATCTGTAAGAATTTTACTGGAGAATTTTATAATTATTCTGCCCAGGTCAGAACGGCATTCTCCTGTGCTACTATACTTATAACCACTGTCTCCTGTGTTACTATAGTTATAGCCATTGTCTCCTGTGTTACTATACTTATAACCACTGTCTCCTGTGTTACTATAGTTATAACCACTGTCTCCTGTGTTACTATACTTATAACCACTGTCTCCTGTGTTACTATAGTTATAACCACTGTGTCCTGTGTTACTATAACCACTGTCTCCTGTGTTACTATACTTATAACCACTGTCTCCTGTGTTACTATAGTTATAACCACTGTCCCCTGTGTTACTATACTTATAGCCACTGTCTCCTGTGTTACTATACTTATAACCACTGTCTCCTGTGCTACTATAGTTATAACCACTGTCTCCTGTGTTACTATACTTATAGCCACTGTCTCCTGTGTTACTATAGTTATAACCACTGTCTCCTGTGTTACTATAGTTATAACCACTGTCACCTGTGTTACTATAGTTATAGCCACTGTCTCCTGTGTTACTATAGTTATAACCACTGTCTCCTGTGTTACGATAGTTATAACCACTGTCGCCTGTGTTACTATAGTTATAACCACTGTGTCCTGTGTTACTATAACCACTGTCTCCTGTGTTGCTATAGTTATAACCACTGTCTCCTGTGTTACTATACTTATAGCCACTGTCTCCTGTGTTACTATAGTTATAACCACTGTCTCCTGTGTTACTATAGTTATAACCACTGTCTCCTGTGTTACTATACTTATAGCCACTGTCTCCTCTGTTACTATAGTTATAACCACTGTCTCCTGTGTTACGATAGTTATAACCACTGTCGCCTGTGTTACTATAGTTATAACCACTGTGTCCTGTGTTACTATAACCACTGTCTCCTGTGTTGCTATAGTTATAACCACTGTCTCCTGTGTTACGATAGTTATAACCACTGTCTCCTGTGTTACGATAGTTATAACCACTGTCTCCTGTGTTACGATAGTTATAACCACTGTCTCCTGTGTTACGATAGTTATAACCACTGTCTCCTGTGTTACGATAGTTATAACCACTGTCTCCTGTGTTACGATAGTTATAACCACTGTCTCCTGTGTTGCTATAGTTATAACCACTGTTTCCTGTGGCTCAACATATGAGCTGAAATTACTGCTAGTGCTGTTAAGCGTGCCCCTCCTGCCTTGCATCACTTGCTTTACCACAGTGGCCATACTACGAGGTGTTAATCACAGCAGATGGTGTGATATCCTTGCCTTTTTCCCGACCACTTTAATTCCGTTGTAATATCATACTCAAGGCCTCGATCTGGGTAACTCATGCATTGTCATTTCCGCTTTTTTTCCGGACTCATGCAGTGAGTGTGTCCTCTTCCCAGATGGCAGCCATGATGCAGCCTGCCGAGAGATGATGGATTTTGTCAGCGATACCTACAACCTGGTGGCTTCTGAGATGGAGCACATGTTGGCTGTGGAGGAGAGAAAGCATCAAGTAATGCACTTTTCTACGTCTTTGCTTATTGTACACAAGCAACTCTAGCACCTTGGCTGCAGTATACATTTGTGCTGAAAAAATGCACCACTTGTAATGCACAGTGTCATGCAGAGGCCACAGGCCTGGTGTAATTCAGATCACACAGAAGCGCAAACAGATGTCATCACAGGGGGCTCACTGGGTGGGGAGGCAGGTAGGGCAGCCCTGCTTCCTGCAGAGCCTCGGCCTTGCCACAGGGGGCTCACTGGGTGGGGAGGCAGGTAGGGCAGCCCTGCTTCCTGCAGAGCCTCGGCCTTGCCACAGGGGGCTCACTGGGTGTGGGGCGACGTAGGCTAGGGCAGCAGGGGAACGAGTTGCCTCACTGGTCCCTCCTCTGCACAGGAACAGGAGGAGCTGGATGTGGAGGAGGTGGACTCTGCCTGGGCGTCTGTGGAGAGCAGATGCCTGCACCTGAGCATGCGCCGGAGTTCCGCCTGTCGGAGCAGTAATACAGGTCTCACCTCACACACTGACCGCTTTACCGTCTGCACAGTGCCCCAGTGGGCTGCTGAACAAGGGGCACAAAAACAGAGAGACGGTGAAGATTGTGTGTGTGCACACAGGGTCAAGTCCAGCACTGCTTGACAGTAGGGTGGAAAAGATTCCTCCTTTCATCATGTTTAGCCCGCTCACCTCCGTTCTGTATGGTTTGTGATGAGGGAGGAGGTGGTCACTATGGACCGAATTCACACCGACACTTCAGCACATTTTCCTCGACTGTCTCTCACTCTCACGGTGAGCTAAGCGGAACTAAGGCTCCGGTCTGAGTTTGGCCCTGTGAGCTTGTCGTAAATTGAGTAACATCAGCTGGAGTTACATCAGCTGGAATTGTACTGTTTCTGTGCAGCATGTGGAAATGTTCCTTGCACAAGATGTCAGCCAGGAGCAGTTATTTGGAAGAGATGGGTAGCCTTAACCAGACTGCGAAGTGCAAAGGTGTGAAACGGGGGAGGGAGCAGTAGGGCTTGGGCCACACAGAACAGAAATTGGGGGTTATTAGGTTCATTAGTAATTTGTGGTTTATTAGATTGTGTGAGATTAAGTTCATGATGTGCAATGTTCCAGGAGGGGATGAGAGCATCATCAAATGTGCGTCTGAGATTCTTATTGACCTGGCAAGGGGGTTAGGATGCTGGATTCAAGAGAGAGCGTTTTTTCTGAGTTAGCGTTATGTATGTTGCATGTCTGTATCATCTAAAGAGACTCAGCTTGGGCTGGTGTGCGGACGGTCCCCAGGTGATTTTGGTGAGCATGACCGAGATATGAAAGTTTGTGTATAAATTGGGGAGGTGTTGGGACAGAAGCAAGGAAAGACAGGAGCATGAGAGAGGAAGTGAATGTGTGTTACTGCAGAGCCAGTGGTGCAGTGTGCTAGCCCTACACCCCCGCTGTAACACTGTGTTACTGCAGAGCAGTGTGCCAGCCCTACACCCCCGCTGTAACACTGTGTTACTGCAGAGCAGTGTGCCAGCCCTACACCCCCGCCGTTACACTGTGTTACTGCAGAGCAGTGTGCCAGCCCTACACCCCCGCCGTTACACTGTGTTACTGCAGAGCAGTGTGCCGGCCCTACACCCCCGCCGTTACACTGTGTTACTGCAGAGCAGTGTGCTGGTCCTACACCCCCGCTGTTACACTGTGTTACTGCAGAGCAGTGTGCCAGCCCTACACCCCTGCTGTTACACTGTGTTACTGCAGAGCAGTGTGCTGGCCCTACACCCCCGCCGTTACACTGTGTTACTGCAGAGCAGTGTGCTGGCCCTACACCCCCGCTGTTACACTGTGTTACTGCAGAGCAGTGTGCCGGCCCTACACCCCCGCTGTTACACTGTGTTACTGCAGAGCAGTGTGCCAGCCCTACACCCCCGCTGTTACACTGTGTTACTGCAGAGCAGTGTGCCAGCCCTACACCCCCACTGTTACACTGTGTTACTGCAGAGCAGTGTGCCAGCCCTACACCCCCGCTGTTACACTGTGTTACTGCAGAGCAGTGTGCCAGCCCTACACCCCCGCTGTTACACTGTGTTACTGCACCCCCGCTGTTACACTGTGTTACTGCAGAGCAGTGTGCCAGCCCTACACCCCCGCTGTTACACTGTGTTACTGCAGAGCAGTGTGCCAGCCCTACACCCCCACTGTTACACTGTGTTACTGCAGAGCAGTGTGCTGGCCCTACACCCCCGCCGTTACACTGTGTTACTGCAGAGCAGTGTGCCAGCCCTACACCCCCGCTGTTACACTGTGTTACTGCACCCCCGCTGTTACACTGTGTTACTGCAGAGCAGTGTGCCAGCCCTACACCCCCGCTGTTACACTGTGTTACTGCAGAGCAGTGTGCCAGCCCTACACCCCCGCTGTTACACTGTGTTACTGCAGAGCAGTGTGCCAGCCCTACACCCCTGCTGTTACACTGTGTTACTGCACCCCCGCTGTTACACTGTGTTACTGCAGAGCAGTGTGCCAGCCCTACACCCCCCGCTGTTACACTGTGTTTACTGCAGAGCAGTGTGCCAGCCCTACACCCCCGCTGTAACACTGTGTTACTGCAGAGCAGTGTGCCAGCCCTACACCCCCGCTGTAACACTGTGTTACTGCAGAGCAGTGTGCCAGCCCTACACCCCCGCTGTAACACTGTGTTACTGCAGAGCAGTGTGCCAGCCCTACACCCCCGCTGTTACACTGTGTTACTGCAGAGCAGTGTGCCAGCCCTACACCCCCGCGTTACACTGTGTTACTGCAGAGCAGTGTGCCAGCCCTACACCCCCGCTGTTACACTGTGTTACTGCAGAGCAGTGTGCCAGCCCTACACCCCCACTGTTACACTGTGTTACTGCAGAGCAGTGTGCCAGCCCTACACCCCCGCTGTTACACTGTGTTACTGCAGAGCAGTGTGCCAGCCCTACACCCCCGCCGTTACACTGTGTTACTGCAGAGCAGTGTGCCAGCCCTACACCCCCGCTGTTACACTGTGTTACTGCAGAGCAGTGTGCCAGCCCTACACCCCCGCTGTTACACTGTGTTACTGCAGAGCAGTGTGCCAGCCCTACACCCCCACTGTAACACTGTGTTACTGCAGAGCAGTGTGCTGGCCCTACACCCCTGCCGTTACACTGCGTGGAGAGCGAGGTGCTGGGCGGGGCCATCTCCACAGTGTTGACCTCTGACCCTGGACGAATGCAGGAAGTGTGCAAGAGGCTCGGTGGCCGGATGCTGACAGTCTCCCTACGCAGATCTGTGTGGTTAGAGAAGCTGCTGAGGTTACAGCCGTTCAGTTCTGACTCCACCTGGTGAGCATGATAACATTATCCTGTACCGTAGAACTCTGCACTCCATTACCCTCTGGGAGTTGAACTGAAAGCTGGAGATTCAGACTAAAATTAATCACAGACTGAATGACCTTGTAAATTGTAATTCCCTGTAAAAACATGTCAGTTATCCATTTTCAGCAAGGTTTATGCCACAAGAGTTCAATTGTTAGAATCTTAGTAACATTGACTTAGCAATGATAATCAGACATTACAGCTCGATTATTTCAGTTTATTTTGGTGGTATTTTAGGATACAACTAGTCTCTAATTATACACAAGTCATACAAGAACTGGAACTCACTCACTGGTTAGATGGCTTTACGTACCCCACAATGAGTCAACCTGCAATTTGTTGTCAATCTCTGACTTGTGCGAACCAATAGAATGTCTGCATTCCTCAGAGGAAATGGCTGAGCTGAATATGATCCTGGGGTTCTCAGAGCCTCGGCGTGCCTCAGCGTTTGTGTGCTTGCTCTGCAGGAGCCTGGAGAGGAGGGAGAGGGAGCGGTTTGGCCGGGCTGTGGAGCGCAGAGTGGCCACTCTGAAACTGAGAAGCGCCACTCACTCTCCTGTCTCTGGCCTAATTGAGAATGCTGTGGTGGAGGTGAGGTCATCGGAGCATGCCCAGAGAGTGCTATTAGTCACTGTTACTGCAGTGTGCCTGTGTTAGTCACTGTTACTACAGTGTGCCTGCGTTAATCACTGTTAGTGCATTGTTCCTGTGTTAGTCACTGTTAGTGCATTGTTCCTGAGTTAGTCACTGTTACTGCAATGTACCTGCGTTAGTCACTGTTACTGCAATGTACCTGCGTTAGTCACTGTTACTGCAGTGTTTCTGTGTTAGTCTCTGTTACTGCAGTGTTCCTGTGTTAGTCACTGTTACAGCAGTGTTCCTGTGTGAGTCACTGTTACTGCAGTGTTCCTGTGTTAGTCACTGTTACTGCAGTGTTCCTGCGTTAGTCACTGTTACTACAGTGTGCCTGCGTTAATCACTGTTAGTGCATTGTTCCTGTGTTAGTCACTGTTAGTGCATTGTTCCTGAGTTAGTCACTGTTACTGCAATGTACCTGCGTTAGTCACTGTTACTGCAATGTACCTGCGTTAGTCACTGTTACTGCAGTGTTTCTGTGTTAGTCTCTGTTACTGCAGTGTTCCTGTGTTAGTCACTGTTACAGCAGTGTTCCTGTGTGAGTCACTGTTACTGCAGTGTTCCTGTGTTAGTCACTGTTACTGCAGTGTTCCTGTGTTAGTCACTAATACTGCAGTGTTCCTGTGTGAGTCACGGTTACTCCAGTGTTCCTGTGTGAGTCACTGTTACTGCAGTGTTCCTGTGTTAGTCACTGTTACTGCAGTGTTCCTGTGTTAGTCACTATTACTGCAGTGTTCCTGTGTGAGTCACTGTTACTGCAGTGTTCCTGTGTTAGTCACTGTTACTGCAGTGTTCCTGTGTTAGTCACTAATACTGCAGTGTTCCTGTGTGAGTCACTGTTACTGCAGTGTTCCTGTGTTAGTCACTGTTACTGCAGTGTTCCTGTGTTAGTCACTGTTACTGCAGTGTTCCTGTGTTAGTCACTGTTACTGCAGTGTTCCTGTGTGAGTCACGGTTACTCCAGTGTTCCTGTGTTAGTCACTGTTACTCCAGTGTTCCTGTGTTAGTCACTGTTACTGCCGTGTTCCTGTGTTAGTCACTGTTACTGCAGTGTTCCTGCTGTAGCCGTGTTTCAGTAATGCTAAGTGAACATGAAGGCTTGCGAATGGTTCTGCATTCGGTAAATCCATTCCAGTGTCTCTGAAGGGTTGATACAGGGAGCCTCTCAGGGTTAAATGCATATTATACCCAGTCGCACTGAGCATGCCTCCCACTCTGACTGCAGATTTGGCTCTTGTAGCTCTAATGGAACATTGTCATTCTATATGAACTGATCCACACAGTAACTATGTTAGAGAATTCTGCCGGCAGATCCACACTGTCACTGTGTTAGAGCACTCTGCCAGCTGATCCACACAGTAACTGTGTTAGAGGATTCGGCCAGCTGATCCACACAGTAACTGTGTTAGAGGATTCGGCCAGCTGATCCACACAATAGCTGTGTTAGAGGACTCTGCCAGCTGATCCACACAGTAACTGTGTTAGAGCACTCTGCCAGCTGATCCCTACAGTAACTGTGTTAGAGCAGTCTGCCAGCTGATCCACACAGTAACTGTGTTAGAGGACTCTGCCAGCTGATCCACACAGTAATTGTGTTAGAGGACTCTGCCAGCTGATCCCTACAGTAACTGTGTTAGAGCAGTCTGCCAGCTGATCCACACAGTAACTGTGTTAGAGCACTCTGCCAGCTGATCCACACAGTAACTGTGTTAGAGCACTCTGCCAGCTGATCCATACAGTAACCCTGCTGCTGCTCCTGGGTGCCAGCTGTAGGATCCTGCACCGGCAGAACTAAGCAGTGAGACTGTGGGATTTGTCATAATGCTGCAGACCAGTGCTTTAAAAGGATCAGCCTCCCTGCAGCTCTTTCTATCATACTGAAACCACCACATTGGATTTTAGGAAAGTTAGCTTTGAATCATAATTTGATTAATAATCAGACTCAGGGCTAACCACATATTAACAGACACTTCTGCTCAATACCTTTACCTTGTGCTTTCTCATGTTTTTTCAGGCCTATGAACAGACCCCTTGCATGCAGGCTTTTGCCACTAGTGAGCGGATGATCAGTGAGAGCTGTAAGGCCTTGAATATTCTGTTTGTGCACAGTGGGGTGTACCAGCCTTGCCTCGTCCACTGGCTGTTTCCCCTCCAGATTGCATTTCAACAGACCGCCACCAAAGGTACTGTACTTGAGCCCAGGAGAGCATGTGCTGTGCAGCCCATCATAAAGGAAAAACATAAAAGGACATGTTTCAGGCTCGCAGTGTGACCTTATGTTTTTATTTTAACTTCTGCCAATGTCTGCAGCAGCGAACTGGGGAATGGTTTCAAAATCAGGTACATCATGTTTGCTCCCTTGGTCTTACTGAGAATAAGGGTCACCAACAATTGAGTGGCAGCTCTGTATGCGTGGGTTGTGAAATGGATGAAGGCAGCTATTTCAGCCGGTAATGATGCAGCCGCGTAGGAACAGCTGAAGGCAGCCATTTCAGGCGGTATGATGCAGCCGCATAGGAACAGCTGAAGGCAGCCATTTCAGGCGGTATGATGCAGCCGCATAGGAACAGCTGAAGGCAGCCATTTCAGGCGGTATGATGCAGCCGCATAGGAACAGCTGAAGGCAGCCATTTCAGGCGGTATGATGCAGCCGCATAGGAACAGCTGAAGGCAGCCATTTCAGGCGGTATGATGCAGCCGCATAGGAACAGCTGAAGGCAGCCATTTCAGGCGGTATGATGCAGCCGCATAGGAACAGCTGAAGGCAGCCATTTCAGGCGGTATGATGCAGCCGCATAGGAACAGCTGAAGGCAGCCATTTCAGGTGGTATGATGCAGCCGCATAGGAACAGCTGCAGGCAGCCATTTCAGCCAGTAAATTTCTAATGCAGCGGCTCCGCCTCCGTCGTGACGGTGCTTCGGCTGAAACAATCAGTCGGTGAAGCTTGCATTTGTACGCCCCGAGGCTACAAACTGAAACACTTTGAAGCAGTGCGCTGTTTGCTGTTACAACTGCAGGTTACAAACTGCACCTCCCATCCCCTCACAAAGAGGAAAAAGTGTGGTGTGTGCAGCCACAGTTCAGCGAGAGACCGGGGGGAGGAATGGGTGACTCTCCACTGCGGACAGAATCACTTTAACCGCAAGCTTCTTTGTTCCGGTCAGCCGAACACTGCTACGAGCTGTCCATGTACCTGCACCTGCTGACTCAGAGGCTTTTTCCGAGCGCAGAGGAGGTCCTGGCCATGGGCGAGTCTGTGATGAGGCGTCTGCAGGAGCACGACCCCAATCTCCACACTCACTTACAGCACTGCGCCTCCACCAACACACTCCTGGACCCCAAGGTTCATTCACTGCACAGGCCACGGCCACAGTATAAAACTCAGTGTGTTTCTAGTGCAGTGCAGTCTCCTGTGTGTTTCTAGTGCAGTGCAGTCTCCTGAGTGTTTCTAGTGCAGTGCAGTCTACTGTGTGTTTCTAGTGCAGTGCAGTCTCCTGAGTGTTTCTAGTGCAGTGCAGTCTACTGTGTGTTTGTAGTGCAGTCTCCTGTGTGTTTCTAATGCAGTGCAGTCTCCTGTGTGTTTCTAGTGCAGTGCAGTCTCCTTTGTGTTTCTAATGCAGTGCAGTCTCCTTTGTGTTTCTAGTGCAGTGCAGTCTACTGTGTGTTTCTAGTGCAGTGCAGTCTCCTGTGTGTTTCTAGTGCAGTGCAGTCTCCTGTGTGTTTCTAGTGCAGTGCAGTCTCCTGTGTGTTTCTAGTGCAGTGCAGTCTCCTTTGTGTTTCTAATGCAGTGCAGTCTCCTTTGTGTTTCTAGTGCAGTGCAGTCTACTGTGTGTTTCTAGTGCAGTGCAGTCTCCTGTGTGTTTCTAGTGCAGTGCAGTCTCCTGTGCAATATGCTTTCGTTTTAAATTAATTCTGTGACACTTCCTGTTTTGTAATTGTACCATATATTGTACTTGTGGATTCAGGAAACATTTTTGCTTAGATTTACATACAAATAAATTTGGATGCTACATTTTACTTTTCAAACTGTTTCTATTATTTACTTATAGTGAATGCCGTGGTCAGCAAACCACTGACACATGCTGTCGGAACACAGCCCAGTTTCAATGGCTGCATGCTCCTATTAAACCTACATGATTGTATTGACTTAGCTTCACTGAATATGTATCCATTAAACTTGATAACCGCAATCACATACATGCTATACGGTCTGTTAAACTAGGAGATCCCTTTGTGTACTTTGAAAGTCCTGCAGAATAGTGTTTTATGTGAAATACGAAAGTGCACTATGTTTTATGTGAAATATGGACTGGCAAGAAATTAAGGTCTGTGTGTGCTTGTGTCAGGATTATGCTATTGAGTGTCTGGCACGAGAGAGGGAGAAGGTTCTGGAAGCTCTGGACATCACCGGCACATCCGATGGACACCTGGCCGCCACTAGGAAACTCCTGGAGAATCCTGCAGTCTTCCTTCGCAAATGGATTGGAGAGGTAAAGTACCAATTTCAAATGGGTTTTTAATGTACGTGTAATTTCAGTCTTCAGCTGAGGCCAGTCTCTCTGTGTTGGTCTTAAAATCAGAGTAGCACCCTTACCATAGATGGAGGTGAAATTAAATATCATCATTACATCATAAAATTCATGAAAGCTGTGTATGAAACAAAGACAAAGTGCATTGCAAGATGTCCACTCTCAGGGCTTGGTGGGGCCCTGTCAAGATGGCCAGGCTGAGATGTCTGCTCTCAGGCCTTGGTGGGTCTCTGTGGTGATGGTCAGGCTGAGATGTCCTCTCCCAGAGCTTAGTGGGTCCCTGTGGAGATGTTCACTGAGATGTCCGCTGTCAGGCCTTGGTGGGTCCCTGTGGAGATTGTCATGCTGAGATGTTCTCTCCCAGGGCTTGGTGGGTCCCTGTGGAGATGGTCACTGAGATGTCCGCTGTCAGGCCTTGGTGGGTCCCTGTGGAGATTGTCATGCTGAGATGTCCTCTCCCAAAGCTTGGTGGGTCCCTGTGGTGATGGTCAGGCTGAGACGTCCGCTGTCAGGCCTTGGTGGGTCCCTGTGGAGATGGGCACGCTGAGATGTCCTCTCCCAGAGCTTGGTGGGTCCCTGTGGCGATGGTCAGGCTGAGATGTCCTCTCCCCTGGCTTTTTGGGTCCCTGTGGTGATGGTCACTGAGATGTCCTCTCCCAGGGCTTAGTGGGTCCCTGTGGAGATGGTCACACTGATATGTTCTCTCCCAGGCCTTGGTGGGTCCCTGTGGAGATGGTCACACTGAGATGTCCGCTCTCAGGCCTTGGTGGGTCCCTGTGGAGATGGTCACGCTGAGATGTCCTCTCCCAGGGCTTGGTGGGTCCCTGTGGAGATGGTCAGGCTGAGATGTCCTTTCCCAGGGCTTGGTGAGTCCCTGTGGAGATGGTCAGGTTGAGATGTCCTCTCCCAGGGTTTGGTGGGTCCCCGTGGAGATAGTCACACTGAGATGTTCTCTCCCAGAGCTTGGTGGGTCCCTGTGGAGATGGTCAGGCTGAGATGTCCTCTCTCAGGGCTTGGTGGGTCCCTGTGGAGATGGTCAGGCTGAGATGTCCTCTCCCAGGGCTTGGTGGGTCCCTGTGGAGATTTTCAGGCTGAGATGTCCTTTCCCAGGGCTTGGCGGGTCCCTGTGGAGATGGTCAGGCTGAGATGTCCTCTCCCAGGGTTTGGTGGGTCCCCGTGGAAATAGTCACACTGAGATGTTCTCTCCCAGAGCTTGGTGGGTCCCTGTGGCGATGGTCAGGCTGAGATGTCCTCTCTCAGGGCTTGGTGGGTCCCTGTGGAGATTTTCAGGCTGAGATGTCCTCTCCCAGGGCTTGGTGGGTCCCTGTGGAGATTTTCAGGCTGAGATGTCCTCTCCCAGGGCTTGGTGGGTCCCTGTGGAGATTTTCAGGCTGAGATGTCCTCTCCCAGGGTTTGGTGGGTCCCTGTGGAGATAGTCACGCTGAGATGTCCTCTCCCAGGGCGTGGTGGGTCCATGTGGAGATGGTCAGGTTGAGATGTCCTCTCCCAGGGCTTAGTGGGTCCCTGTGGAGATGGTCACACTGAGACGTTCTCTCCCAGAGCTTGGTGGGTCCCTGTGGTGATAGTCAGGCTGAGATGTCTGCTCTCAGGCCTTGGTGGGTCCCTGTGGTGATGGTCACACTGAGATGTCCTCTCCCAGGGCTTTGTGGGTCTCAGTGGAGATGGTCACACTGAGACGTTCTCTCCCAGAGCTTGGTGGGTCCCTGTGGTGATAGTCAGGCTGAGATGTCTGCTCTCAGGCCTTGGTGGGTCCCTGTGGTGATGGTCAGGCTGAGATGTCCTCTCCCAGTGCTTGGTGGGTCCCTGTGGAGATGGTCACACTGATATGTTCTCTCCCAGGCCTTGGTGGGTCCCTGTGGAGATGGTCACACTGAGATGTTCTCTCCCAGGGCTTGGTGGGTCCCTGTGGAGATGGTCAGGCTGAGATGTCCTTTCCCAGGGCTTGGCGGGTCCCTGTGGAGATGGTCAGGCTGAGATGTCCTCTCCCAGGGTTTGGTGGGTCCCCATGGAAATAGTCACACTGAGATGTTCTCTCCCAGAGCTTGGTGGGTCCCTGTGGAGATGGTCAGGCTGAGATGTCCTCTCTCAGGGCTTGGTGGGTCCCTGTGGAGATTTTCAGGCTGAGATGTCCTCTCCCAGGGCTTGGTGGGTCCCTGTGGAGATTTTCAGGCTGAGATGTCCTCTCCCAGGGCTTGGTGGGTCCCTGTGGAGATTTTCAGGCTGAGATGTCCTCTCCCAGGGTTTGGTGGGTCCCTGTGGAGATAGTCACGCTGAGATGTCCTCTCCCAGGGCGTGGTGGGTCCATGTGGAGATGGTCAGGTTGAAATGTCCTCTTCCAGGGCTTGGTGGGTGTGCTAGACCTGCCTGCAGTCCTGCTGGTCTGGGATCAGCTCTTCATGCAGGATGGGAGCAGGAGAGTGATGGAGGATTTCTGCCTCACCCTGCTGCTGCTGCTCCGGAAGGATCTGCTTTCTGCCTGCGATTACCCAGGCATGAGAGAGGTATCTGAATCATCTTCTCCCCTCCCTACACAAAACACCCACTCCAGCCCTGAATTTATCCAGGCATGAGAGAGGTATCTAAATCATCTTCTCCCCTCCCTACACAAAACACCCACTCCAGCCCTGAATTTACCCAGGCATGAGAGAGGTATCTAAATCATGTCCCCCCTCCCTACACAAAACACCCACTCTAGCCCTGAATTTACCCAGGCATGAGAGAGGTATCTAAATCATCTCCCCCCTCCCTACACAAAACACCCACTCCAGCCCTGAATTTATCCAGGCATGAGAGAGGTATCTAAATCATCTTCTCCCCTCCCTACACAAAACACCCACTCCAGCCCTGAATTTATCCAGGCATGAGAGAGGTATCTAAATCATGTCCCCCCTCCCTACACAAAACACCCACTCTAGCCCTGAATTTACCCAGGCATGAGAGAGGTATCTAAATCATCTCCCCCCTCCCTACACAAAACACCCACTCCCGCCCTGAATTTATCCAGGCATGAGAGAGGTATCTAAATCATGTCCCCCCTCCCTACACAAAACACCCACTCTAGCCCTGAATTTACCCAGGCATGAGAGAGGTATCTAAATCATCTCCCCCCTCCCTACACAAAACACCCACTCCAGCCCTGAATTTATCCAGGCATGAGAGAGGTATCTAAATCATCTTCTCCCCTCCCTACACAAAACACCCACTCCAGCCCTGAATTTATCCAGGCATGAGAGAGGTATCTAAATCATCTTCTCCCCTCCCTACACAAAACACCCCCTCTAGCCCTGAATTTACCCAGGCATGAGAGAGGTATCTAAATCATCTCCCCCCTCTCTACTCAAAACACCCACTCCAGCCCTGAATTTACCCAGGCCCGAGAGAGGCACCAATATATCTCTTCTCCTGCTGAAAACAGGGCCTCCAGCCCTGAAATAGCTTGAGTATGAGAGAGCTGAAATGAGCCTATTTTGTGGCTCTTGGGTGGCTTATCCAGCAAAAGCATGAGATTTCTCTGCTGTTATGTACTGGCAGTCCAGAATCAAATTCTGACTGGGCCAGAACAAGCCAGAGCTGGGAGCCTGGCCCTCTGGGACAGCTCAAACCTGCTTTGGCCAGATGGAAGGGGCCTGTGCTTCTGGTACTGAAACATGCACTTTCCTCCTGTTCAGGTGCTGTTGGTCCACGCCAGCCACCTGTTCACGGCTGACATTCAGCGGGCTTGGATTCACCTGCAGCAGGGGGGTGTGGCAGACGACATTCCAGGGTTTAACAGATCAGACACAAGGTGAGAGAGCTCTGAGAGAAATACCTGTTTACACTGTCCCTCTGTTCTCTCACCTAGGACCAGGCAGGTGCACTAATAGCTTATGTGTGTCATTTATGTTTAAGGTTTCTTAGTGGACCCTTTCCACAGGAGTCAGCACTACATGGTACTGTGGCCTTTCATTGACTCTGCTTCTCTTGCATTGGAACTGTGCTTTTTTCCTTCAATCTCTGCCAACATTTTTCCCTTCAGTGATTTTACTTTGCTGTTTAATCAAGCCATCTTCATCTCAGTAAAAGACCTTTCATCTAAAAGCATGAATGGGAGAATTATTGCCCATTTCCTTCATATTTTGACTGGTGATTACGATGAACTATGATGATTGAAAGTTTACAATTGAAGAAAGCAAAGTAAGGTCTTTCTTTTTGTGGTTCTCAGACCTTAAAGGAGTACCATGGTGGTTGAACGTGACACTTCCCAGTTGTCTTTAGGCAACAACAAAACAAATGTGCATACTTTTTTTATTATTCAGTCATTTCAATGTACTTTAAAACGTATTTTTCTAAGCCTAAATTTCCCACTATAAAAATTCACCCGAACCGTCTGGGCGTGGTAATGAGAACTGTCAGTTAGCTATGATTGACAGACCGTGCCCCGTTACCATAGCTACCCCCATGATACGCGCTTTTTGGGAGACTGAATTTTCACAAGCTAGCTAGCTTAGTAGTATATCAAGTATCGATAGATAGCTAAGGTAAGGACGTTGACTTATATCCAATTATAATTTTTGCTATCTAGCTAGCCAAGTTAAGATAAAAGCACAACTATAACGTCCTCATAAAAGCAAACTAGCAAGCTAACGTTATCGATAACATTGCCTTATGAAAGCAAACCTCCTAGCTAGCTAACGTTAGCTAGCTAGCTAAATGAATATAACCAGAAATAATCTAAAGGCACTCTAATTTAAGTGAACCTAACGTTAGTCAAATATTTGCATTGTCTTGCCTGTAAGCCAGCGGCGCAAACTATGGACGGTGTGCCCTGTCAGATTTCTTTACGGGGCGTGGAAATGGGGGTGGTTACTATATTCGTGACGTAGAAAAAAGACAACTTTCTCAACCGGTTGAAAATAGGACGATGAATTTAAAACGCATATTTCTCCAAAAATACAGAACGGACATATTTAATACTTTGCTCATTGTGTTTCTTCGATGCCTCTTGTGCAAATAGCACATAAAACCGAGAAAGTGTGAAAATCACCACGGTACTCCTTTAAAACACACGCTCTCCAGGGGTAAATGGCACAGACTCACACAGAAAAGCAAGTCACAGTGATGGCCTTCTTTAGCCAAACCTTTCCTCTGGCTCCAATGAGTAATGAAGTGGTTGGATCTTACCATAGAATTTCCTTCAACTTTTCGTATCATTTTGTAATAAGCATACACGTCTCCACAATCACTCACTCTGTTCATTCCAAACCTCTTTATTCAAGTGCAGTTGATACTACATTGATTATGTGATGTTAATTTATGCTATTTCGCATACTATATGTACAATATATGCACATGGGTTGTTTTTTTGCAATTAATGAGTTGTCACCCATTAATCAAACAGCTAAGAGCAGTGACCTTTGATAAAAATTTAAAAAACCAGGCTGACTTTCCATTTACTTAACATAACAGAACACGATGACGAGAACAGGCCATTCAGCCCAACAATGCTCGTCATTTTCCTAACTAAATTGTACCTAGTGCTCTTATTTCCTACAGACTAGATAGTATCTAACACCATATCAAGCCTGGTCTTGAAAATCCTTTCTGTCTTTACTACATGACCTGGCAGGCTATTCCAAACAGTTGACTACTCTCTGCGTGGAAAAAATGCTTCCTAATGTTTGTATGGAATTTACCTTTCGTTAATTTCCATTTATGTCCCCTCGTTCTACTAACAGAACTCAACCTGAAGAATCTTTTGTAGTTAATTTTGTTAATCCCCTTTATGAATTTAAAAGCCTCAGTCAAATCACCCCAAGTCACATTTTACTAAGCTTGAAGAGGTTAAGCATTTTAAGTCTTTCTTTATAGCTTTTATCTTTCATACCAGGAATCAATTTTGTTGCTCTTCTTTGAAATTTTTCCAGAGCCTCTATATCTTTCTTGTAGTACAATCCCCAGAACTTCACACAATCACACAATACTTCAAGTGTGGTCTAACAAATGTATAAGATAAGTCTAACTCTGGATAAGTCTAACTTCCTGGGCTTTATACTCACTACTTTTGGCTATATATCTCGGCAGCCTGTTGGCCTTTTCTTACAGCTACAGCACACTGCCTAGAATCTGAAAGGCTTTGATCAGCCATTCTCCCAAGTCTTTTTCAAACTGAGCACATTGTCCCTCCCATGAAGCAATCCCACTGAATGTTTTTTGCTCTTTCTTTATGAAACAGGAGGGATGTTTTAGTAAGAGATATGAAACAGGAGGGATGTTTTAGTAAGAGATATGAAACAGGAGGGATGTTTTAGTAAGAGATATGAAACAGGAGGTATGTTTAAGTAAGAGATATGAAACAGGAGGGATGTTTTAGTAAGAGATATGAAATTGGAGGGATGTTTTAGTGAGAGATATGAAACAGGAGGGATGTTTTAGTGTGAGATATGAAACAGGAGGGATGTTTTAGTGAGAGATATGAAACAGAAGGGATGTTTTAGTAAGAGATATGAAACAGGAGGGATGTTTTAGTGAGAGATATGAAACAGGAGGGATGTTTTAGTGAGAGATGGCTAGTTATGCAATGTTAAGCATTTTTATTTGTCTGGTTATGAAGATCCTGTTTGTGGGTCACCATGTCATCGTAGGCCTCTTGCAGCTGGGGTCTGAAATCCAGGTAGCTGTTTTTGACCCTCCAAAAGAAGCCCCAAGCCTGGAAAAAACTGTGGGGTGAGCGGAAATAAATACTTTAAAAAATTTTTAAATGTTCTGATTTTTCTTTTCTGTTCCTGATGTTATTTTTAATGGGCCTAAGGTCACAATTTTTATTTGATACAATATGAAAAAGAACAGGTCTGAACTTTCACTCCCAAGTCAACATGCAACTACAACAGGAAAAAGGCATGTTGATGAATATCCATGCTATGTGATTGTATAGACTAATTTAGTAATCCTAAATAAGTCAATAGTAATTGTTCTTTTAAACAATTAAGTTAATTTTAACGATAAATAAAAGAAACTGAATGCATGTCTTGTGTACAGCTCATTTCCATTAAAATAAGACTGCATTGGTAGTCAAGACCTTGGGAGAGAATCAGTTCTCCCATTAGAGCTTTTTTATTTCCAGTATTAAAACCCAAAATAAAATGTGTGTGTACACCAAAATGAAAAAAAAATGTTTAGTAGTTTATGCTTAGGGTTTGAACGTCTGTTTTATAAAATCCAAAGTAACTGCTTAAGTTTTTTCTTTTCTCATTTTGTGAGTATGGTTGCATGGTTGCTCTGAATTACCAATATGGAAAAGCTGCAGTGGTGTTAAGTGTGTAGATTCTGTTAATTTTATAAATGAAAAAGTGTATTTGCTTCCTGATTCACAGTAATCTGTCTTCTGAAGAATCTTCATTTCTGTATCCCCCCTGGATCGCCCACAATCCTTCACTCTCTGTTCCTCACCAATCCACTGTCCAACAGCCTTTTGACCTATATATTGACTCAGTTCATTACATCCCTGACAATGCCACCATTATAAAGGTAGGCCTCTTTGTTATGTTTAAGTCATGAACTTAGCCAGTGCCTATTTTCAGTCGAGCTAAATTCAATCAATACGTGTTGTTAACTTTGTCTCACAATTAAATGCAAGTGCAGTTTTTTTTTCTTCCGAAACAGATTGGCGAGTTCAGCAACTGCCAAAATTAAACTGGACAAATGTTAGAAGTTAGGCCAGGTTTATGGGGCCAGGTTTATACCTTATTCACTGGAAAGTGCTGTTATAAACTCCCCATCAGTGATGGTTTGTGTGTTTATCCTGGTTCTGTGGGTGTGGACCACTTGCAGGTGATCGGCCGGTTCCTGTGCTCAGCGTTTGAGGACCTGCCTAACATCGTGGCTCTCCCAGACCTCAGCTCTCCAGCCAGGAGCCCACAGTTCCACTTTCACCTGACCGTGAATCCAAGCAGCCAGATGACCTTTGACCCCAACATGCTGCTGCTGTTGCAAGTGCAAACCGTCTGTGTTGACACTGGAGAGCTGCGTTTGATAGGTTGGCCTAAAACATCTGTTCAGACAATACCCGTCAGTGCTGCGAAAATGTATTTTCTGTTTCCAGTTAGAATATCTCTCCACATGCAGAAAAAAATGATTTAAAAAACCCCTTAGTATGCAATTACCATCAATATATTTGGAAAACGTACACCAAGATCCTGGATAGCCCTCCATTGCCCAGTCTCATTGGTAAAGAGCATAGCCAGTTCCCCTGTCCCCCATCGTTGGGTCTTCCCTTCAGGAAGCTGCGTCGTGCGGGTGTTTGATGACGAGGGCAGGCTGACCGCTGGAGGGCACCAGTGCCCGCTGCGCCCAGGGGTGCCACTGAAGGAGGAGGCCCTGCTCATCGAGTCCGCTCTCCAGCATCAGCCTGCGGTTCCCAGCACCACCGTCCTGTTCCGACTGTTACCCCACACACCCGTAAGGACTCAAACACACCCAGCACCACCATCCTGTCCTGACTCTTACCCCACACACCCGTAAGGACTCAAACACACCCAGCACCACCGTCCTGTTCTGACTGTTACCCCACACACCCGTAAGGACTCAAACACACCCAGCACCACCCTGTTCGTTACCCCACACACCCGTTCTGACTGTTACCCCACACACCCGTAAGGACTCAAACACACCCAGCACCACCGTCCTGTCCGACTCTTACCCCACACACCCGTAAGGACTCAAACACACCCAGCACCACCGTCCTGTTCCGACTGACCCCACACACCCCAAAACACACCCGTAAGCACGCCAACACACCCAGCACCACCGTCCTGTTCCGACTGTTACCCCACACACCCGTAAGGACTCAAACACACCCAGCACCACCGTCCTGTTCTGACTCTTACCACACACACCCGTAAGCACACAAACACACCCAGCACCACCGTCCTGTTCCGACTGTTACCCCACACACCCGTAAGGACTCAAACACACCCAGCACCACCGTCCTGTTCCGACTGTTACCCCACACACACACAACCACCCAGCACCACCGTCCTGTTCCGACTGTTACCCCCCACACACCCGTAAGGACTCAAACACACCCAGCACCACCGTCCTGTTCCGACTGTTACCCCCACAACCGTAAGTACCAAACACACCCAGCACCACCGTCCTGTTCTGACTCTTACCACACACACCCCGTAAGGACTCAAACACCCCTGTTCCGACTGTTACCCCACCCGCCCCACCCAGCACCACCGTCCTGTTCTGACACCACACACCCCGTAAGCACGCCAACACACCCAGCACCACCGTCCTGTTCTGACTGTTACCACACACACCCGTAAGGACTCAAACACACCCAGTCCTGTTCCGACTGTTACCCCACCCCTCAAACACACCCAGCACCACCGTCCTGTTCTGACTCTTACCACACACACCCGTAAGGACTCAAACACACCCAGCACCACCGCCCTGTTCTGACTGTTACCCCACACACCACACACAAACACACCCAGCACCACCGTCCTGTTCCGACTGTTACCCCACACACCCGTAAGGACTCAAACACACCCAGCACCACCGTTCTGTTCTGACTGTTACCCCACACACCCGTAAGGACACAAACACACCCACACACCTGTAAGCACACAAACACACCCACACCCCCCCGTAAGAACTCAAACACACCCACACACCCGTATGCACACAAACACACCCACACACCCGTAAGCACACACACACACACACACACACCTGTAAGCACACAAACACACCCACACACCTGTAAGCACACAAACACACCCACACACCTGTATGCACACAAACAAACACACCACACACACCCCCGTAAGCACACAAACACACCCACACACCCTGTATGCACACACCTGTAAAGCACATGCACACAAACACACCCACACACCCGTATGCACACAAACACACCCACACACCCATATGCACACAAACACACCCACACACCTGTAAGCACACAAACACACACACACACCTGTAAGCACACAAACACACCCACACACCTGTAAGCACACAAACACACCCACACACCCGTAAGCACACACACACACACACACACACACACCTGTAAGCACACAAACACACCCACACACCTGTAAGCACACAAACACACCCACACACCTGTATGCACACAAACACACCCACACACCCGTATGCACACAAACACACCCACACACCTGTAAGCACACAAACACACCCACACACCTGTATGCACACAAACACACCCACACACCTGTATGCACACAAACACACCCACACACCCGTATGCACACAAACACACCCACACACCTGTAAGCACACAAACACACCCACACACCTGTAAGCACAACACTGATAAAGTGTTGTGGGATAGATGAGTTCTTCAAGCGGTGGAGAAATGCCATGAGCAGGACAGTGGTTTTCCATTATTGCCAAAATGTGTCAGGCATGTGAATTCAACCTACTGTGAAAACAGCAATACAGTTCCTTCATTAAGACTTCCTTAAATACGTCACTGTCACACGCCCAGCGAGACACCCCGGGGAGGGAGAGGCGGCAGTGCCAGGGAGCACCGTTGTCTGACACACGGAGAGAGAGCGCAACCACACAAACATGAAATAAAATAAACTGCCCTCTTCACCCTTCCCCCTCACGGGTTCCGGGCGTGAACAATAAACTAAAACATCAAGCTAAAATAACAGACAAAAGAAAGTAAAACAGAGCTGCGGCTTTTCAGTTCCCTGCTCTGTAGCTGACCCGCCATCCCGGCCAGGTCCAGCTCCTCCAGCATCCCAGCTGAGGATTCCTTTCTTTTTAGAGCTCAAAGTAAAATGAAACGAAAATCATAACTGTGTTTATTTTATTTCATGTTTGTGTGGGTGCGCTCTCTCTTTCTATGCCGGTGTTCCCCGGCACTGCCGCATCTCCCTCTTCGTGTTGTCATGCTTGGCGTGTGACAATCACCTTAAAGGATAAAAACAAGAAATTTATAAATGCAGCCTAAGATTCTCCATTTTTAATTTTAAGTTTCTTCCCCTAAATGTAAAAAATGAATAGTGCACTTTTAATTTAATTGAACACGCTGCATTGTGCTTTTCATTGGCAGATCTTTCATGTTTTCTCTCACAATGATATCATTGTTTTTACTGTTTCATAAAATCCTTAAAGTTGTGTTTTTTGTGTTTCAAATGACATAAGCAGACTTAATGACAGAAGTAAAGGAGAATTCTCACTCTTTCTCTCTGCTCTGGAACTATCTGTCTCCACAGGAGTTTGTGCCAGCTCCGGACTACCGGAGTGGATTTTATTTCACTGACCATGCCAAACCTAACAGATCCGAACTGGAAATAATCTCCACGTTCCAGAGGGACAGAGGCTTCCCTGAAACTGTACAGGAGATGGTGAAGGAACAGGCGGAGAAGGAGGGGGCTGATGGTGAATTGGGTTTTGTGTATAACACTCAACTGAAGTGCTGAAAGAACATTTTGCCAATTTTGCACACCCCCCTTCACCCTCAACACAATCATGTCCTTTTTTATTGATTAGAAAAACCAATGTCACCAAATATACAGCATTCTTCTACTTAAATGTACTGCAGGCAATTATAATTAAATCAACATCACCTCTTCTTTTTGAATGACGGACTGTTAAGCAGTTTAAGTGGGTATCTCTTATTCAGTACTACAGCAGCTGAAGGTGCCACACCTGCACACCTGTGATGCATGAGCCCAGTGTTCAGTAGCAAGGAAGCCCAGAGGAGCGTGGCTGTGGGCATTCTCACCACGTCCCCTCCGTGTCTCCATAGTTTCTCCTGAGCAGGCCCCAGCATGGTTGGAGCACAGGCTTGATGCTAGCGAGGGGATGCTATCCCATCCGTCCCCAGCGCACCTGCCCGTGCTGCGGATGGTGAGCTATCGACAGCAGGCTGGAGTCCGGGTCCGAGTCACACAGGCCTTCGGGCTCCCCGGTACGGAAATCTGTGTGTGTGTGTGTGTGTGTGTGTGTGCATATGTGCGCATGCGTTCGTATGTGCATGTGTGCACGTGCGTGCATGTGCATGCTTTGCTTGTGCCTGCGTGTGTGTCCGTGTGTGAGAAATATTAACATTAAATGAAGCTTAACTGCAGTTACTGTGGTGGTTTATTTATTCTGTAGTGGATGTAGCCTGGAACACTGTAATAAGATTTCCTAAATGAAATTGATTCGAACGCATTTAAACCATCAATATCTGTCATGCTACAAATAATATCTCCTTACGCAAATGGGATAACATCATTTCTCCCTAAAGACAAGTATAGTAATAGTGATTAGACTCTTGCATAATAGATATTTATACAAGCTAATGATGTAATTACACCTGTGAATGCGTGTTATTCTATATTCTATAAATATCTGCCAGCATGCCATGTGAGGTTTTCACCAAGGTTTTAAGAAGTGACGGCTGCAGCGGTGATGGTTTAAATGGGAAGTGGTTAACTGTGCGCAGACTGGGGTGGGGGTTATGATGGAGGGGGCATGCGAGCTGGCAGGGGTGACAGCCCAAATGCAATATTACACCACCCCATCCTCCAGGGAGCGAGATCTAAAGGCCTCACACACACACACTCACACACTTACACACACACACACCCACACACACTCACACACACTCACAAGCACGCATGCGCGCACACACACACACACACACACACACATCCACACCCACTCTCACACACACACACATCCACACACACGCACACACACACACACACTCACACGCACGCATGCGCACAGTTACACACACACACTCACACACACACTCGCACGTACACACACACTCACACGCAAGCATGCACGCACGCACGCCCCTGCACACATGCACACTCAAACTCACACACACACACTCACACACACTCACAAGCACGCATGCGCGCACACACACACACACTCACACACACACCCACACCCACTCTCACACACACACACATCCACACACACGCACACACACACACACACATACTCACACGCACGCATGCGCACAGTTACACACACACACTCACACACACGCACACTCGCACGCACACACACACTCACACGCAAGCACGCACGCATGCACGCCCCTGCACACATGCACGCCCCTGCACACATGCACACTCAAACTCACACACACACACTCACACACACACACACACTCACACGCACACACGCACACACACTCACACACACTCACACGCATGCACGCATGCACCCACGCACGCACACACACACACACTCACACGCACACACTCTCACACTCACACACACTCACACACACACACACACACTCATTCACACTCACACACACATCTATTTAGCTGTGAGATGCATGCCCTCCTCGTGCGTGTTTAAGAACATGCTTACTCATCAGGAGCCGGCATCCACGCCTTCCTCTGAGACCTTCCGGCTCGTTCCGCCAGGCTCTGCCCTCCAGCAGCTGAGAGAATAAACGGGTGTTTCACTTTCACATTAAACTGCATGATGTTCATCTTCCCCCCTCCTCAATTTCAGCTGTTTTTCACCACAACACATCTTCCCGTACTTAACAAGACATATGCTCCAGTATGCAATATTGTGCATTGTCTCCTTAGAGCGTTCTGCACAGTAACATTTTGAGGCCTGCTTGATTTAGGGCTCAGAAGATGATTCCTTTCAACTGATGTAAATGAAATCACTTTTACTTCCTGTCCATTCATTGTATGGAAACAGGAAAGAAGACTAGTGATTCATATGTACAAACCCAAGCGTCTATATAACTGTGGTAAATGAGATTTAATAGCGGCAATGACCCATTGATTTAATAATGCATTCGAAAAACTAAACGCTATGGAAAAGTGTTCAGGTGGAAACAGCATATAACCCTTTACAATCCTGACTTGGTCTGCTATTTTAAGTGTTCTGGTTTTGGGACTGCTGCGTTAGTTGCCCTTGAAGCCATTCTCAGGCCTGTTTGTCTGGTGGGTACCTTGTTTTGGAGCAGGTGGCCTGTACGTGAATGCATTCAGCAAGGTCCTGAAAGGATCAGGCACCCTCCAGGTCCCGGAAGGTCCCCAGGGCTGGGGCGGGGAGGAGAGGTTCCTCACTCGTCGTCATGACTTCAGCAGTCTCCAGCGAGCCCCTCGGTGGACCGACCAATCCTCCGTGAGTTTGGGACCGGCGTGGTAGAGCCATGAAACCGTTTCTACGGAGTGTATTTTTACAGGACACGGCGGGCAGGCAGTTAGGATCATTTCCCACTGTTTCACGTTCCAGACGTAACCCATGGATTGCAATGAGTCATCTTCCACAACCAGGTCTGGGCTTGGAAGTTGATATTTTTATACTTAGTCCTCCGAAATGGGGGGAACATGTATAAAAAAGGCTGAAATTCCCACAAGGTTCAGCTGATATGGATGTAAATACCTACAAATTAAAGCTGTCAGTTTGCACTTCAACTTCATATTCATTGTTTCATTTGAAATCCAATGTGTGGGAGTACAGAGCCAAAACAACAAAAAGTGTGTCACTATCCCAATACTTATGAAAGGCAATCAAAAGCCTAGAATCTAGGCTAGATACTGAAACCTCTCTTATAATTGCACTAAGGAAGCAAGTGAACACGACTGACCAATCAGAAAGGCCCGACATCATTTGTCCCAAACATTATGGCGGCCTGTAATGCGAGGGCTATGCATAAAAGTGCTGTTATTAAAATAGCCTTTAATAAAAGCTGAGGATCGGCACTTTAACAACAAATGAATTGTTTGATTGAAAATCTAAAATTCTGGAGTACAGACCAAACACAAACACATCAAGACAAAAAATTTTGTGGAGCTCACTGTATATGTATATAGCGCACTCCTTTAGTAATTAGTTATGTTTTTGTTTCATTATTTTAGTACGCCATGTTTTTCACATTCATCTCATAACCTACTATAGCCTCTCATGACCCACCAATGGGTCCAAACGCTGGTGCAGAGGACAAAATGAGGAGTGCATAAAAAAGAGAATTGCCCAGCACTCAATAGATGACATTCCGCACATTCCGTGGGGTGACTGATTTAAATAAAAGGTCCACCAGCGCATAATTTCACTGATGGCATATCTCACAGACTGTGAAGTACAATTATACCTGCATATGAATCTGAAGTACTGCCATGTAGCACACATCACAGAAATGCACAATGCATGAACTGTAAACCTGAAGAATGTGCTGCAACAATTTCACTGCACTGACCACACAAAGCTGTTATTTTCTTTTATTTTAACACATGTTGAAAGTTCACATACAACATGTACTGTCAATGTTTTCAAACTCAGCAAATGATAAAATTTGTTGCATCCAAAAGTGAAAGTAGCTGAAAACTGTACTTACTTGCAATGTATCCTACGGATCTGGATGGCTTTATGTGAGGGCTGCACAACCCTGGAGATCTGCCGTCCCCTCACAAAGCACACCTCATTCAACAGCAAGGGGTCTCATTGAGCTGCTAATCAGTGGAATCAGGTGTACCAAATTGGGGTTGAAATGAAAACCTACAGGACAGTAGATCAGGCACCGGGATGGGCAGCCTCTTTAGATTCCTGAATAAGGGCAGTGGCGTGTGTGTGTGTGTGTGTGTGTGTGTGTGTGTGTGTGTGTGTGAGACGGTGTTTGCCAGGTCAGTGGTGTGTGTGTGTGTGTGAGACGGTGTTTGCCAGGGCAGTGGTGTGTGTGTGTGTGTGTGTGTGTGTGAGACGGTGTTTGCCAGGTCAGTGGTGTGTGTGTGTGTGTGAGACAGTGTTTGCCAGGGCAGTGGTGTGTGTGTGTGAGGTGGTGTGGTGTGTGTGTGTGAGACGGTGTTTGCCAGGGCAGTGGTGTGTGTGTGTGTGTGTGTGTGTGTGTGAGACGGTGTTTGCCAGGTCAGTGGTGTGTGTCTGTGTGTGAGGTGGTGTTTGCCAGGTCAGTGGTGTGTGTGTGTGTGTGTGAGGTGGTGTTTGCCAGGTCAGTGGTGTGTGTGTGTGTGTGAGACAGTGTTTGCCAGGGCAGTGGCGTGTGTGTGTGTGTGTGTGTGTGTGTGTGAGATGGTGTTTGCCAGGACAGTGGTGTGTGTGTGTGTGTGTGTGTGTGAGGTGGTGTTTGCCAGGTCAGTGGTGTGTGTGTGTGTGTGAGGTGGTGTTTGCCAGGGCAGTGGCGTGTGTGTGTGTGTGAGGTGGTGTTTGCCAGGGCAGTGGCGTGTGTGTGTGTGTGAGGTGGTGTTTGCCAGGACAGTGGTGTGTGTGTGTGTGTGTGTGTGTGTGAGATGGTGTTTGCCAGGGCAGTGGCGTGTGTGTGTGTGTGAGACAGTGTTTGCCAGAGCAGTGGTGTGTGTGTGTGTGTGTGTGTGAGACAGTGTTTGCCAGGACAGTGGTGTGTGTGTGTGTGTGAGACAGTGTCTGCCAGGGCAGTGGTGTGTGTGTGTGTGTGTGAGACAGTGTTTGCCAGGGCAGTGGTGTGTGTGTGTGTGTGTGTATGTGTGTGTGTGTGTGTGTGTGAGATGGTGTTTGCCAGGTCAGTGGTGTGTGTGTGTGTGTGAGACAGTGTTTGCCAGGGCAGTGGTGTGTGTGTGTGTGTGAGGTGGTGTTTGCCAGGACAGTGGTGGCGGGCAGTGGTGTGTGTGTGTGAGACGGTGTTTGCCAGGACAGTGGTGTGTGTGCGTGTGTGTGTCTGTGTGAGACGGTGTTTGCCAGGACAGTGGTGTGTGTGTGTGTGTGTGTGTGTGAGATGGTGTTTGCCAGGGCAGTGGTGTGTGTGTGTGAGACGGTGTTTGCCATGACAGTGGTGTGTGTGTGTGTGTGACGGTGTTTGCCATGACAGTGGTGTGTGTGTGTGTGTGTGTGTGACGGTGTTTGCCATGACAGTGGTGTGTGTGTGTGTGTGAGACGGTGTTTGTTAACACAACCATTGTCGTTTGAATGCATAACACGCAATTCCTTGCGCCCACGCCCACCAGCATTTTTAATTTATTTTTTGTCTCAGATTTGACATCAAACCATTTTTTTTTTACTTCATCAGTTGTGCGCCCTTCTTTGGATACAGCATTCACTGAACGAGTAATAGCATCCCATGCATCTTTTTTGTGTTATTTTATATCCACTACTGACGCTACTAAATATGACTTTTAAATAAGTCTTTTGCTGTTCACTTCCCACAGCAAGATCTCCACTTCAGAACTACTAACGTTTATCTTACGTTTGGAGTCCGGTGCTCCACCGTCTTTAGATTTTTGTTTGGGCATTATTGACTTTGTTCACTCTCAACTTTTCTTTTCGATTTCTGTGTGCACACGGCCCTGCAGTCTCATGCCCTTCTATGGGGATTGGTGGGGCGTTTACCTATGCTAATTAGGAACAACTGGCATGCACTTTACATTTACGAGGACAATGGGATTCATCATTTTAAGGACACATGTGCGAACAATTCTGCGGTTTAAGAACACGTTGTGAATCTGACGTAGACTTTTCTTAGGATCTTTCTTAACAAATTTAAGAAAAAACTTAGGAAGATATTGGTGAAGTGTTGCCAGTGTTTTGTAATACAAATGCTAAAGGTTAATGTTTAGATCCAAACATATGGGTAGAAAAAGTGGTAATGTGTTTGCAACCTTTTTATACCCAACTGTATAAATGTCATTGCATAATAACTGACTATTTACACTTTAAGCTATTACTGAATTCCTAACTTGTGGCAGCAAATCCAATAGTGGAGTATAGAAGTGTAATTAACCTTTATTTAAGTGTTTTGATTAATAAGAAGTATTTTGATCTACACACCACTGTTATTACCCACATGTAGCAATAAGAGTGCAATCTACTTCTTAAAATGTAAAATGTTCTGGGCCAGATTTACTGAAAGACTGCACTGAAAAAGCAGCTGTTTCAAGGTTGCAATATCTACATCGCATTTACTAAACGGTCGCAATGGGTCAAATTAAGATGCTATTAGGATGTAATTTGTGGGGATTACATCACCCTGTGACTCTCCTTTTGTTGCATAGTTAAATGCGTTCATGCATATGTATATCTGGAGTGAACACGCTAAAACAAGGTGGAGATTATGTAAATTAAGTATTAAGTATAGTCAATTAAGTATTCTGTCCAATTACTAAAGCATGCATTAATTGCAAGTCCCCTCTTTGAATTAAAATTTTTAGAACTCCTGTAAGCAGGCAGTAATTTCTGCTGATATAGCCTTATGCCTATGGCTCATGTACAGGATGCTGATATAGCATTGATCTAGCCTATAGCTCACACACAGGATGCTGATATAGCCTATAGCTCACACACAGGATGCTGATATAGCCTATAGCTCACACACAGGATGCTGATATAGCATTGATATAGCCTATAGCTCACACACAGGATGCTGATATAGCATTGATATAGCCTATAGCTCACACACAGGATGCTGATATGGCCTATAGCTCACACACAGGATGCTGATATAGCACTAATATAATCTATAGCTCACACACAGGATGCTGATATGGCCTATAGCTCACACACAGGATGCTGATATAGCCTATAGCTCACACACAGGATGATGATATAGCCTATAGCTCACACACAGGATGCTAATATAGCACTGATATAGCCTATAGCTCACACACAGGATGCTGATATAGCCTATAGCTCACACACAGGATGCTAATATAGCACTGATATAGCCTATAGCTCACACACAGGAAGCTGATATAGCCTATAGCTCACACACAGGATGCTAATATAGCACTGATATAGCCTATAGCTCACACACAGGATGCTGATATAGCCTATAGCTCACACACAGGATGCTGATATAGCACTGATAT
Source organism: Anguilla japonica (assembly GCA_025169545.1). Lineage (NCBI taxonomy): Eukaryota > Metazoa > Chordata > Actinopteri > Anguilliformes > Anguillidae > Anguilla > Anguilla japonica. The sequence goes on from CM045894.1 coordinate 721,000, forward strand.
AGCCTATAGCTCACACACAGGATGCTGATATAGCACTGATATAGCCTATAGCTCACACACAGGATGCTGATATAGCACTGATATAGCCTATAGCTCACACACAGGATGCTGATATAGCACTGATATAGCCTATAGCTCACACACAGGATGCTAATATAGCACTGATATAGCCTATAGCTCACACACAGGATGCTGATATAGCCTATAGCTCACACACAGGATGCTAATATAGCACTGATATAGCCTATAGCTCACACACAGGAAGCTGATATAGCCTATAGCTCACACACAGGATGCTAATATAGCACTGATATAGCCTATAGCTCACACACAGGATGCTGATATAGCCTATAGCTCACACACACAGGATGCTGATATAGCACTGATATAGCCTATAGCTCACACACAGGATGCTGATATAGCACTGATATAGCCTATAGCTCACACACAGGATGCTGATATAGCACTGATATAGCCTATAGCTCACACACAGGATGCTGATATAGCACTGATATAGCCTATAGCTCACACACAGGATGTTGGAAATGGGTGTCAGGCTGTACGCACATCCTCAGCAGTCAAATCAGGTTTCCTTGTGGGCTGCATGGTGTGGAGAAACAAATGCATCTTCCGATGCATAACACTCTGGAAAGGTGACAGGACTTAAAATATGTTTCACACGTTTCTACTAGTCACTTCTCATTTAATTCCCGATATAAAATGAAATTATATTTGTTTTATTGAAAGGACGCTTGACTTCTTGATGTCATCAGCTAGCAGTTAGTATAAAAACGCTGTCCTGGATTTCAACAATTTAAATAATTGTTCTGCCTACGTGTTCAGTAGGGTATGTAATGAATTGTGAATTCAGTTTTATATACAGTCTTCTCACAACACAAGTTCATTCGTGTCCATTCCTTTCACCACCACCACTTGCTGGTTGTGCAGGGATTTTTCACCTATAGTTCTGCCAGTGTTACTATTCTTTCCTTAGTTGCACCACCACCTGTGTCTTTTGCCCTCTTAAAGTTTTTCTTTTAGTATGCTGCCAAACAAAATGGCGTCATTTATTTACATCCTCCACTTAATTAATTGATTCTGTATGTGAATTCACTTCAAATGTGTATCCTCCATTGGTGTTGTATTCCTATGCTGTAATGGGGCATAGTGAAGCTGTGCCTTGTTGACATTCGCCTGTATTTCCTGATCTGTGAAGTTTTCTTCTTGTTCCCTCACCAACTTTGCCTGGCTGGTCCATATCCATTTCATAGGGCCTTGCAATCTACATGTGAATGCATCTCATATTGTTTCTGTCCCTTTGTATGGGTGTCTCCTATGACAAAATTACAAATGAGGGTGTTGAATTTATTTGATTGCATGAATAGAACAAGTCTTGGTAAATTGGTATCTGAAACTATAACTGAGCTGCGATATAGCAAATGTTATGCACTGTGACTATTTCTTTAGCTTAGCAAATCTGGCACATTACTGTTTGTGTGTTTGCAAGAGCATTCAGTGAGCACACTCTGGCTAATGACCTCCGACCCTGCTCCAGGTCCTGCACCCGTATCTCGACCCCCACGCGGTCCTGCTGGTCAGGCTGTTTGCACTGGACGCAGTGTACCGGCCTGACCCCAGTGGCCAGGGGTGTGGCACAGTATCTGCTCAAACCAGGCGCCGGCTGTCTCAGCTTGCATGGACTGTCATTCCACTATTCGAAGGGTGAGGCTGACATTTCTGTCTTTTTTTAGTTTTTCTTTCACTTTTTCACCTAAGTAAACAATCATATTTGTGTGGTGAGCTTGTTGTTTGGTGTGACAAAATGCACTGTTACAGTTTCTACATGAGACTATTGCACTGTCCAAAATAATGATACTTTTAATAATACCAATTTAAGGTCCAAGTATACACTTAATATACTGTTACGGCCCAAGACTGCCGAGTTTCAGTAGCCGGCTGTCAGCCCATAGCCAAACACGTTTAAATACACCACAACATTCTTTACCAGAATACAAAGGCTATATTTATTACAAAACCCAATAACCCAATACAATACAAACACCCACAAACAAAGAGGTAGACAGGACAGAGCCAGCAGATCTAACCTAACACGCACTGTCTAAATGTACATAAGTTCTACCCTCACTACCGGGGAGGATGGGACAAGAGAAAGATCAAATTAAAGGGAGAAAGGGGGAAATGAGTCTTCCGGTCCGCTGCTACCCTACCCTGACTAACTACAATAAAAAGGTGCAAAAGAAAATAAAACCTTACCACATGGTCTATGAAGTATGCAATGTAATTTTTGACAGAGAACAATGTCGACTGTTAAACAAAACAAAACAAGACAAGACACAGTAGTTGGTAGTCGCTGCTTGGTAGTCGAACAATGAGAGAGAGCGAGATGTCCCGAATCGCCATCTTTTATGGGGGAGTCAATTACGGCAGTCTGCACCCGGACCCGACCAGTGCACACGCCTGTGTGCGCACCCACTTCAGCCCGCGGAGAGAGCGACTCCTACTGGACAAAAGATAAATTATTACAAAACGAATTTCCGCAGAAATAATAACCAGGAACACATAACATATACATAATCTTTATATTTCAGATTGAATGGTGTCATATCAAACTTCATGAAGGTGAAATAAAACAAAATATTTTTCTCAGCTAAAATAAGGAAACATTACTTGCTCAGCCACAGTCGAATCTCATGCACCTAACCTTATAGAACATGTATAAATATGAAATACTGTTATAATTACGGTATCACACAGAATCTATGAAGTCATTATGAATACACAGTTTTTGTAAAGTGCAATCCAATTATATATTCTTTGGGATATATTAGTCGTTCAGGTTGTTAGGATGTGCCTGGGTTGAATAAACAGCATTATATCATTAAGCTTGACAAGAGGAAATTTACCTGCTCTGTTCAAACAGCATTGAGTAATATTAGTTAATGGTCACTTGCCTGATATTGTGCTGGGTGTAATTGCTTAATATTGCACTGGGTGTATTTGCTGCTGTGTGTTTGGGTGTAATTGCTTAATATTGCACTGGGTGTATTTGCTGCTGTGTGTTTGGGTGTAATTGCTGCTCTGTGTTTGGGTGTAATTGCTGCTGTGTGTTTGGGTGTATTTGCTGCTGTGTGTTTGGGTGTATTTGCTGCTGTGTGTTTGGGTGTAATTGCTGCTGTGTGTTTGGGTGTAATTGCTGTGTGTGTGTTTGCTGGTGTGTTTGTATTTGCTGCTGTGTGTTTGGGTGTAATTGCTGCTGTGTGTTTGGGTGTAATTGCTGCTGTGTGTTTGGGTGTAATTGCTGCTGTGTGTTTGGGTGTATTGCTGCTATGTGTTTGGGTGTAATTGCTGCTGTGTGTTTGGGTGTAATTGCTGCTATGTGTTTGGGTGTAATTGCTGCTGTGTGTTTGGGTGTATTTGCTGCTGTGTGTTTGGGTGTAATTGTGGGTTGTGCTGTGTGTTTGGGTGTATTTGCTGCTGTGTGTTTGGGTGTATTGCTGCTGTGTGTTTGTTGGGTGTAATTGCTGTTGTGTGTTTGGGTGTAATTGCTGCTGTGTGTGTGGGTGTATTTGCTGCTGTGTGTAATTGCTGCTGTTGTTGGGTGTGCTGGTGTTTGGGTGTAATTGCTGCTGTGTGTTTGGGTGTAATTGCTGCTGTGTGTTTGGGTGTAATTGCTGCTGTGTGTGTTTGGGTGTAATTGCTGCTGTGTGTTTGGGTGTATTGCTGCTGTGTGTTTGGGTGTAATTGCTGCTGTGTGTGTTTGGGTGTAATGCTGCTGTGTGTTTGGGTGTAATTGCTGCTGTGTGTTTGGGTGTAATTGCTGCTGTGTGTTTGGGTGTAATTGCTGCTGTGTGTTTGGGTGTAATTGCTGCTGTGTGTTTGGGTGTAATTGCTGCTGTGTTGGGTGTGTATTGGCTGTGTATGGGTGTAATTGCTGTGTGTTTGGGTGTAATTGCTGTTGTGTGTTTGGGTGTAATTGCTGCTGTGTGTTTGGGTGTAATTGCTGCTGTGTGTTTGGGTGTAATTGCTGCTGTGTGTTTGGGTGTAATTGCTCGATATTGTGTTGGGTGTAATTGCTGTTGTGTGGGTGTAATTGCTGCTGTGTGTTTGGGTGTAATTGCTGCTGTGTGTTTGGGTGTATTGCTGCTGTGTGTTTGGGTGTAATTGCTGCTGTGTTTGGGTGTTTGCTGTGTAATTGCTGCTGTTTGGGTGTTGGGTGTAATTGCTGCTGCTGTGTTTTGGGTGTAATTTGCTGTGTGTTTGGGTGTAATTGCTGCTGTGTGTTTGGGTGTAATTGCTGCTGTGTGTTTGGGTGTAATTGCTGCTGTGTGTTTGGGTGTAATTGCTGCTGTGTGTTTGGGTGTAATTGCTGCTGTGTGTTTGGGTGTAATTGCTGCTGTGTGTGTGTGTTTGGCTGTGTAATTGCTGTAATTGCTGTGTGTTTGGGTGTATTTGCTGTTGTGTGTTTGGGTGTATTTGCTGCTGTGTGTTTGGGTGTAATTGCTGCTGTGTGTTTGGGTGTAATTGCTGCTGTGTGTTTGGGTGTATTTGCTGCTGTGTGTGTTTGGGTGTAATTTGCTGCTTTGTGTTGGGTTTGGGTTAATTGCTGTTGTGTGTTTGGGTGTATTGCTGCTGTGTGTTTGGTGTATAAAGTGTGTGTTTGGGTGTATTTGCTGCTGTGGGTGGGTGTAATTGCTGCTGTGTGTTTGGGTGTAATTGCTGCTGTGTGTTTGGGTGTAATTGCTGCTGTGTGTTTGGGTGTAATTGCTGCTGTGTGTTTGGGTGTAATTGCTGCTGCTGTGTTTTGGGTGTAATTGCTGCTGTGTGTTTGGGTGTAATTGCTGCTGTGTGTTTGGGTGTATTTGCTGCTGTGTGTTTGGGTGTAATTGCTGCTGTGTGTTTGGGTGTAATTGCTGCTGTGTGTTTGGGTGTATTTGCTGCTGTGTGTTTGGGTGTAATTGCTGCTGTGTGTTTGGGTGTATTTGCTGCTGTGTGTTTGGGTGTAATTGCTGCTGTGTGTTTGGGTGTAATTGCTGCTGTGTGTTTGGGTGTATTTGTATTGTGTGTTGTGTGTTTGCTGCTGGTGTATGGGTGTAATTGCTGTGTGTGGGTGTAATTGGCTGTGTGTTTGGTGTAATGCTGCTGTGTGTTTTGGGTGTATTTGCTGCTGTGTGTTTGGGTGTAATTGCTGCTGTGTGTTTGGGTGTAATTGCTGCTGTGTGTTTGGGTGTAATTGCTGCTGTGTGTTTGGGTGTATTGCTGCTGTGTGTTTGGGTGTAATTGCTGCTGTGTGTTTGGGTGTAATTGCTGCTGTGTGTTTTGGTGTAATTGCTACTGTGTGTTTTGGGTGTTTGGCTGTGTGTTTTGGTGTATTGCTGCTGCTGTGTGTTTGGGTGTATTGCTGCTGTGTGTTTGGGTGTTAATTGCTGCTGTGTGTTTGGGTGTAATTGCTGCTGGGTGTAATTGCTGCTGTGTGTTTGGGTGTATTGCTGCTGTGTGTTTGGGTGTAATTGCTGCTGTGTGTTTGGGTGTAATGGTGTGTAATTGCTGCTGTGTGTTTGGGTGTAATTGCTGCTGTGTGTTTGGGTGTAATTGCTGCTGTGTGTTTTGGGTGTAATTGCTGTGTTTGGGTGTATTGCTGCTGTGTGTTTGGGTGTAATTGCTGCTGTGTGTTTGGGTGTAATTGCTGCTGTGTGTTTGGGTGTAATTCCTGCTGTGTGTTTGGGTGTAATATCTGCTATGTGTTTGGGTGTAATTGCTGCTGTTTGTTTGGGTGTAATTCCTGCTGTGTGTGCTTTGCAGGCCTTACGCAAGCAGTGGTACTCATTATGCACCATTGTTCCAGGGCTCCCCAGGCAAGGTAAGAGCGTTCTGTCCCCTCATGGCAGTGGTAACTGACAGAGAAAATGTAAACCGGAATATATAAAGCACAAGTTTAATTTCTCTCCCTCCCATTTTTATGCCTCCATGACGGCACAGCCGTCTTTCCGTCCTAATTCTCGTGAATGCGATATCTCAGGAACGCCTTGAGGGAATTTCTTCATATTTGGCACAAACGTTCACTTGAACTCAAGGATGAACAGATTGGATTTTGGTGGTCAAACGTCGAGGTCATGTGACCTCACAAAACACGTTTTTGGCCATAACTCTAGAATTCATACGCGAATTATGACAAAGTTTCACACATATGTCTAATAGGATAAAATGGTTAAGTGATGACATTTTATATCCAAACAGTCAAACAGAGCACTGGCTACTGGTTGGCGGAGGCATACAACCACGAGGCTGTATTTCTAGTTAGATTTTTAACTTTCAGTTTAGGTTTTTGCAATACATTACACATCTAGAACCAGACAGAATTAGATGGACTATTCCTCACACTTGCTTATTGCTCACACCTGTGTCAACACCCTGTGCACAGTCCCATGCTGGCTCAGAGGCTGAGGCTGTAAGGCCTTGTCCTGTGTCCACACCCTGTGCAGTAAACACAGTCCCATGCTGGCTCAGAGGCTGAGGCCTGTAAGGCCTTGTCCTGTGTCCACACCCTGTGCTGTAAACACAGTCCCATGCTGGCTCAGAGCCTGAGGCCTGTAAGGCCTTGTCCTGTGTCCACACCCTGTGCAGTAAACACAGTCCCATGCTGGCTCAGAGGCTGAGGCCTGTAAGGCCTTGTCCTGTGTTCACACCCTGTGCTGTAAACACAGTCCCATGCTGGCTCAGAGGCTGAGGCCTGTAAGGCCTTGTCCTGTGTCCACACCCTGTGCAGTAAACACAGTCCCATGCTGGCTCAGAGCCTGAGGCCTGTAAGGCCTTGTCCTGTGTTCACACCCTGTGCTGTAAACACAGTCCCATGCTGGCTCAGAGCCCGAGGCCTGTAAGGCCTTGCCCTGTGTCCACACCCTGTGCAGTAAACACAGTCCCATGCTGGCTCAGAGGCTGAGGCCTGTAAGGCCTTGTCCTGTGTCCACACCCTGTGCAGTAAACACAGTCCCATGCTGGCTCAGAGGCTGAGGCCTGTAAGGCCTTGTCCTGTGTCCACACCCTGTGCTGTAAACACAGTCCCATGCTGGCTCAGAGCCCGAGGCCTGTAAGGCCTTGTCCTGTGTCCACACCCTGTGCTGTAAACACAGTCCCATGCTGGCTCAGAGCCTGAGGCCTGTAAGGCCTTGTCCTGTGTCCACACCCTGTGCTGTAAACACAGTCCCATGCTGGCTCAGAGCCTGAGGCCTGTAAGGCCTTGTCCTGTGTCCACACCCTGTGCAGTAAACATAGTCCCATGCTGGCTCAGAGCCCGAGGCCTGTAAGGCCCTTGTTATTTTTCCTGGTGTTTAAAGGTCACGTCAGGTTTTCCTTTCAAACAGACGAATCTCTGATAAAAGTGTTTAGTTGAAGATACCAGTCATTTATTTATTTGATTTGTAAGCAGTTCTGACCATATCTCAGCCTCCTGTAAACCTTAGTAAATTATGTTCTATAAGAAAGTATACATTTATATGCACTACATGAGTAAGAGTATGTGGACACACGAACATTTCATTTAAAAACCACGGACATTAATATGGAGCCCCCCCTTTGCCACTATGACAGCCTCCACTCTTCTGGGAAGGCTCTCCTGTGTATTTTGGAACATGGCTGCAGGGATATGCCGCCACTCAGCCACAAGAGCGTTAGTGAGGTCGGGCATTGATGTTGGGTGCAGAATTGCAGACAGTGTTCCAATTCATCCCAAACGTGTTGGATGGGGTTGAGGTCAGGGCTCTGTGTCGGCCAGTCAAGTTCTTCCCACCAAACTCAGCAAACCATTATATCTCCTTAACCAAACTTGACAGTTGGCATTATGCATTTAGGCAGTTAGCCTTCTCCTGGTGTTCGCCAAACCCAGATTTATCCGTCAGACTGCCAGATAGTGAAGCATGATTCATCACTCCAGAGAAAGCGTTTCCACTGCTTCAGAGTCTGTGCTTTACACCACTCCAGCTGATGCTTTGCATTGCGTATGGTGATCTTAGGCTTATGTGCGGCTGCTTGGCCATGGAAACCCATTTCATGACGCTCTCCATTTTATGACAACAGACCTTTTCTTGCTAGTGCTTCAGGAGGCAGTCTGGAGCTCAGTAGTGAGTGTACTGAGGACAGACTATTTTTACGCACTATATGTGCTTCTGCACACGGCAGTCCCATTCTGTGATCTTGTGTGGCCTACCACTTTGTGGCTGACCTGTTGTTGCTCCAAGATGTTTCCACTTCACAATAACAGCACTTACAGTTGGCCGGGGCAGCTCTAGCAGGGCAGAAATTTGAAAAACTGACTTGATAAAAGGGTGGCATCCTATGACAGTGCCACATTGAAAATCACTGAGTTCTTCAGTACAACCCATTCTATTACAGTGTTTCTTTATGGAGATTGCATGGCTGCTTGATTTTATGCCCATGTTAGCAATGGGTGGGGCTGAAGTAGCCGTACCCACTAATTAGAAGGGCTGTCCACATACTTTTCGCCATGTCGTGTACTTTTATATACATGTTATTTTGTTAGTTTGTCTAATATTGCATGTTTCTTTTTTAATTTGTTGGCTGCTAATTGAAGGCAAATTTGAATTCTATGCTTATTTTAAAATAATCAAAGTAATTTTAAAATTCTAATATTACTTCAAATGATACATTTTTATTCTGGTTGCCTCAATAAGTTTCAAAATTATTCTCTATTGTATATTATTGATAGATAATTCATTAAATAGCCTCATCAATTTACTATGGAGGATTAAAAGATTCAAAATAATACAGAGTTGATGTTTTATTAGTTGACAGTTTTTTTTACGTCACCTCTGTTATTGTCATGTGTGTAGAGTTGTATTTTGATGTTATCACACCATCAAATGATTGACATCCTCGCTGAAATAATCAATTTTAGGTGACTTTACAGTCTGTTTCCATGGTGAAAACTGCAAGGCTAATTGATGCTTACTCAACCTACTATCTTTATTAAAAGATATTTAAAGTTAAAAGTGATATTGTCTGGTGTGCTTCTCAACATTGTATGGGAGCCAGAAGCACTCATGGTGTTTGTGATTACAAACGAAAGGAAGCTGGTTATCCATTATCGCCTCTTTCCTCTTGGCAGTGAGAGGAGTCTTTTTTGGCATTTTGTCTACATAATAGATTTGAGAAAAGCACATTGAACAATAAGCCAGAACAACTGTGTAAATTACGCTGGAACAGCTGTTCCTTCTGCCACAAACACATTGAAGCCCACTGTTTAATGCTACCTTCTGAGTTTTTGCCTTCCATTGGGTTGTGTCCTCCTCAGGGGTTTCTGGGGTCTGTGAGCTCCTGTCCGGTGGAAGAGGCCACAGCGGGACACCTAAAGAGCCGGACCGTGAAGCTTTTGAAAGGCGCTGCGAGCGTGGCAGTACAGGTTGGGATGGGCATTATCTCGACGATGAACGCCCCGATCTGCCTGTAAGCACAGCCCAGTTTCCATGCCGACACACCAGCAGCCCCGTAGCGAGAGACTGGGGTAGTAGCCAGGGGGTAGTAGTCAGAGGGTAGTAGTCAGGGGGTGGTAGTCAGGGGGTAGTAGTCAGGGGGTAGTAGCCAGGGGGTAGTAGTCAGGGAGTAGTAGCCAGAGGATAGTAGCCAGGGGGTAGTAGTCAGGGGGTAGTAGCCAGAGGGTAGGAGTCAGGGGGTAGTAGCCAGGGGGTAGTTGTCAGGGGGTAGTAGCCAGGGGGTGGTAGTCAGGGGGTAGTAGCCAGAGGGTAGTAGTCAGGGGGTAGTAGCCAGAGGGTAGTAGTCAGGGGGTAGTAGCCAGGGGGTAGTTGTCAGGGGTAGTAGTCAGGGGGTAGTAGCCAGGGGGTGGTAGTCAGGGGGTAGTAGCCAGGGGGTAGTAGTCAGAGGGTAGTAGCCAGGGGGTAGTAGTCAGGGGGTAGTAGCCAGGGGGTAGTAGTCAGGGGGTAGTAGCCAGGGGGTAGTAGTCAGGGGGTAGTAGCCAGGGGTAGTAGTCAGGGGGTAGTAGTCAGAGGGTAGTAGTCAGGGGGTAGTAGCCAGAGGGTAGTAGCCAGGGGGTAGTAGTCAGAGGGTAGTAGTCAGGGGGTAGTAGTCAGGGGCCGCCTCTCACTGACCTTCCAGCCTTTATTTCTCATGGGGCTTGTGGGAAAGCTCTGTTGTTCCTGTAGATATGGGTCAATGCTTATTATTTTGTTATAAAGATCATGTTTGTTCCATGTGTTTCTTTTATTTATTTTTAACTCTAAAGGGCATGGAGTGCTAGATTTTAGCTACCATTTAGCTTCTCCTCTCCAAGAAGCAAAAGGTTTTTGAGGCAATGTGTCAATAAGGCAAGCAAAGCAGGCACTCATGGAAAACATTAGAACTAGTTTGCCAAAATTGCTTTGTGATTTGTCACCTGAGATGGTCTATAAGGGCATGCATCACCAGAGGACGCGTCTGCTTTGTCCCTGTAGAGGATTGATACGTCTGTTTAGTACAGGCCATTTACTTATTGGGTACTCAGTACATGCAGTGTTTTATCAGTGCTTCAGTTTCAAAGGCTTATTTTGTAACAATCTCTGAATATTAAAAAGCTCAATTTAAGCTTTATATTAAGTGATATGAATTGATAGCTGAAAACTAAAAATGTTTTTTTATCAAGACAGCCAAACTTATAGAACATTTATTTTTCCAATGTGGAAGACAAGCAAATACATAAAACTAAAGAGGAATGGAATGTGTGCATGCGCCTTTCATCTCAGTATTGAGTTACAACAGCAATTAGGCACCAGATAATTCATTAATGACTTTTGGCAGATAGGCACTTAGGAAAATCAATGTTTGCAGAAAGAAAGCAAATATACCATTCTACCCCCCCCCCCCCCCCCCCCCACAATGCACACACGCGCACGCACACACACACACTCACACACACACATGCACGCACGCATACACACACACTCACACACACACACACACGCACGCACACACACACACACACACTCTCTCTCTTTAACAGGTGCTGGATAGCCTTCTGCCTGTGGACAAAAAGAAGAAATTCCTGAAGACTCAGTCCAGCAGGTCAGGACCGGAGATGTCCCAGTTGGTCCTGCAGTCCCTGAGTCGTAAGATCAGGAGGAAGGGGCGGGGAGGTGCAGAGTACCAGAGAGAGGAGTCCTTCTACGAGAAGGCCATGGGCTCCTTCTTCTGCTCTCTCATGGTAGGGGCTGAGTCCGCTCTGCTGCGCCCTTCACACCATTATTGCCCTGCGTATCACGTGCATTTGAATTGCTTTATAGATTGTGGTGTCCCCTGTCTGTCACCACAGTACCCTCTTTACACATTACATTGTCAATACTGAGCGCTGTAATCCAGAGCCATTTACACATGTGGAGAACATGCCTGTTTTTCTAAAGTCTGATATCTCCAAAAAGGCACAGAAGAGCCAGTTATATTCAATAAGTATAATGTTAGCCAAAAAACCAACAATTAGTATTGCTATTGCAAACTAAAGTAGCACTGCAAGGCAATCCTTTCCACAGGTGTACCTTTAACATCCCAAAAGGAAATGCAAAATGAAAGAAACATTGACACCCTGTTTGTGTGTTTTTCTTTTTTCCACTTAACAATTTTTGCTGTATGGAGGTAAGATTCTAGCAGTGTCCTCACAGGGCAAACCATGGACTCAGTCCAGAATCACACGTGCAACGTGAGCCTCTTTAGGATATGCAGAAGCAAATAGCATGTGTGGTCACCAGCCATTCAAGAAATCATTCATAAAGGATGGATAATCCACAAATAAAGGAAATGCACTGTGAGGCAGACATCTGATTATCATTCACTGTCTCTACTGTTAGTTAACCACCAAAAAGGATTTTTACATTTACCAGCAACTTGTTGACCATTGTACACTCTTCTCCTTCTCCTCTCATCGTATGGCCAAATGCTGAGTTGTGATAGGGAGTTAGTATGTTTTGTCCTGTGTGGAAAATGGTTAACCCTTTACTGTGCTTGTTCTCAGTCTGGTCACACTTGCTGGTAATCGTGGGCCACCTTACGAATTTGCTGCTGGTGTGGTCCATTTTTCATTCATTTAGCCTTATGCACCAGCATTTTCAGCTGGTCGACCATATTTTTATATTCACCTCATGCCAGTTAGATGTCGGGGAAGAGAGGATTATATGAAATATGTTTAATTTCTGAATTCAGAGGTTTTAACCAGTTAACGTCCTCATTTGACGTCCGGCACTCTGAATACCGAACACAAGCGTATCAACAGTTAAAACCCCTCACTTATCCAACAATAAATTTAGTATGGAAGTGACCTTATGTTTTTGAAAGCAGGCCTAAGCACTATGGGCCTCATTCACCAACCGTTCTTAAGAAGAATTTTCTTCTTAAAACCCACTTACGCAGTTTTCACGAAGATTCTGACATTCACCAATGTTTTCTTATTTGGGATTTGTTCTTAGGTAAGAACAGAATCTATGCACACTCAAGAGCACACTTACACACATTTGAATGCTGACATGTTTGTGCAAAATAATTGGTAATTGCATTTAATTCAATTCTACAGCTGTATAATATTATAGGATTTAAATTACAATAATATTTTTATCATTTCTAATATTTTTTAATTATTATTTTCATTATTTTAAGGTGCATTAGCATTAAGGTGCCAGGTTCCGCCTCAGAGGGTGGTTGCCTCAGCGGGAGTTCATCTGTAAATAAATAATAAAAATCAAACCATTGTAGTGACCTTTTATTTTTGTGGGTTTCAATTATGCAATGTTTGGTCCATACTGCAAAAGCAAATGTTCAAATTTTGAATACAAACTAAGCACTTAGGTAACACTTTTTAAACACATGGACATGTTGAAGAGGAGAACACTTTTCTTTTCGATTTCTGTGTGTGCACACGGCCCTGCAGTCTCATGCCCTTTCATGGGGATTGGCGGGGCGTTTACCTATGCTAATTAGGAACAACTGGCACACGCTTTGCACTTGCGAGGACAATGTCATTCATCATTATAAGAACACGGGTGCAAACAATTCTGCGGTTTAAGAACGTCGCAAATCTGACGTAGACTTTTCTTAGGACCTTTCTCAAGAACAAATTTAAGAAAAAACTTAATATTGGTGAATGAGGCCCAATGATATAATTATAATAAAATTCCTGGTTTTAAACCCTTTATAAAAAGATCATGATGATGTTCGCAGGTAATCCAGCTCAGGTATCGAAGAAAGAAACATGGAAGTTTTCAACTGCTTCTGACAGCAAGAGATGTGACAAATAATTTCTCCAGTTGCAATCTCCACCTTCAGGCAAAATATTTTCCATGTAACCAAACCAAATCGTACCATGTTGCTTTCTGCTTTTAACTGAAACCAACTCTAAAAATGGAGATTTCAACTATCATAACTCAACAACCAGTATTTATATAGATTTCCCTCAGCGTTTCCAGTGATTGCATTCAAATATCAGATCACAAGAGCATTCTTTGTGTGGCATATAACCACACGGGGTCTCTGTTTGAGTTTTCTCCAAAAAAAGCTGTAAAACCTTCAGAAGTTAAACTTTCCAGGACACCCCACATTCCAATGGTCATACAAATTATATTGTCTGTTTCTCAAGGGTGATAATCTGAAAAGTACATATCTGACATCGGGTAGGTGTTGATATGAATTTGATACGAATCAATGACCTTTTGAATGTCATGTTAAATTTGTAGTTATAAATATCACCAGTGTTGTTTTTTTTAAAAGGCAGCCTGGCTGAGAATTTCTCTGGAACATGTCTTATATTTTATCTATTAGTAGTATACTGCAGACTGCACTTAAGGTTAGTATAATCCAATAATTCATAAACCACTATAATAGCAATAATCACAGTTAGACAACCACAGCAGGCAAGTGTACAGATCACTTAATCATCTGAGTTATGAGTGAAAGGAACATTTATCATCTGTCATCATTTCAGTATTTTATATTCATATTTTTTAAAGAGCGGCACTCGAAGCAACATGTTTGTATCCTGTGAGCTTTAGCATCCACAGTATCTCATAGTGAAACTCAGAGCTGTTTGACTCCCTCTAAAGGGCAGGCTGCTCATGTATTGATCCAGAATCCATCAGGCTGCAGAGTTGGTTTTTAGGGTATCAGGTCCTTCTCAAACCTTAAGTTAAGTGGTACTATACATAAATGTTGTGCAGTGATTGTCTCCCTGTGATGGAGACGATCGAGAACCAGGGACCTAGAGAATGTTCTGCAGGTACCACGAGCATCTGTACAAACAATTGTATGCAAATATAAAAATCTTGGGACCACACAGACGCTGCATCGTTCAGGAAGGAGGCACAAATTAACTCCCAGGGCTGAATGAACTTTGGTCTAAAAGGTTCAACTGAACCCCAAGACAACAACAAAGGAGCTGGTGAAGGAGTTGGAGGCATCAGGTACCAAAGTATCTACATTCACCATTAAGAGAATCCTGCATCGCCATGGCCTGAAAGGCCTGCGCAAGGAAGAAACCCCTACTCCAAGACCGGCATAAAAAAGCCAGAATGAAGTTTTGAGGGGAGATTTTTACTATAAGCCCTTTGGGGTTTCTTATCTCTACTGCTCAATCCCTGCTATGTTTGTTTTTATATACTTTTGTTTTATCACTTACTTTGTGTGAATAAATAAATAAATAAAGTTTGCAGGTGGTCACCAGGACGAAGGCCTAGCCTTTTTAAGGAGTGTTCTCTGGTCAGATGAAACAAAAATTTCACTGTTTGGCAGTGCTATGATCAGCGCTATGTATGGAGGAAAAACGGCGAGGCTTTTAATCCGAAGAACACCATCCCAACTGTGAAGCATGGGGGCAGTATCGTGATGTGGGGGTGTTTTGCTGGAAAAGGGACTGGTGTACTTCAGAAAATAGATGGAATCAAGAGGAAGGAGGATTATCTAGAAATACTGATGCAACACCTCAAGACATCAGCTGGAAAGTTCAAACTCAGTCGCAACTGGGTCTTCCAGCATGACAGTAATCCTGAGCATACCTACAAAGCTGTAACAAAATGGTTTAAAGACAACAAAGTGAAAGTATTGGTGTGGCCAACACAAAGCCCTGACCTGAATCCCATAGGCAATTTGTGGACTGAACTGGAAAAACATGTCTGAGCAAGGAGGCCCACAAACCTGACTGAGTTACACCAGTTCTGTCAGGAGGAATGGGCAAAAATTCCGGCAAAGTATTGTGAGAAGCTTGTGGAAGGCTCCCCCAAGCATTTGATTCAAGTTAAGCAATTAAAAGGTAATGGCACCAAAATACTAACAAAGTGTATGTAAACTTTTGACCCACTGAAAATCTGATATAGTACATAAAAGGCTAAATAAATTAGCTATTATTCTGAAATGACCTCTTATGGAAATAAAGTAGACATCCTAATTGACTTAACACAGGAAATGTATGGTAACGTGAAATGTGTGGAGTTGTGAAAAATTGAGTTTGAATGTCTTTGTCCTAGGTGTATGTAAACTTTTGGCTGCAACTGTATTTTGCTTGTCGTAATCCTTTTGTAGAGGAAAATCATATTCTTTTGTTCATATATTAATTTTATGTCTGTGTTAGTAAATAGCTGTCTATTTCTGTCTGTCAGTCAGTCTGTCTCTCCCCCCTCTTTCTCCCTCCCTCCTTCCTTCTCTCTCCCTCCCTCCTTTCCCTCTTTTCCTCCAAAAGAATTGTCTGTTCATTTTCTGTGCTGAAATCCCAACAGCCATGCAGTCCTTGATGAAGCTAGCCAGGACTTTGAGTGAACTCTAGCATGAAACCCCTGGCCGAGTGAGGCTAGTCCGTTGTTGAAATGTATTAAAAATACGAATTCTGGAAATTTAGTTTAGCCCTTCTGTGAGCACGAGAGCCCTGTTGGTGGTGGGGACTGAATTTGCAAAACGGAGGAAGCTGAGGGAAGGTGGAAGTCTCACTGAAGTAAAATGGGAAAAGGGGGATTACAGAGGTTTAAAGGGAGTCCTTCTGTAGACATTGTAGGAACCACAGAGACTTGTGCCATCAATTAAGCATCCATCAAGAAAAACCCTGCTAAGTACCTTCTGAGAGACAGCACTGACTTCACTTCCTGTGAGCTTGTGCAGTGTAGAAATGACAGGGTAATAAAACAGGGATCATGTGTGTAGAGTAAGGGAGACATGGGGCATTGACATTTATACTCATCTTTCACAAAATGCAAGTGTTGATATTATTTCAACTCCTTATTAATGTCCATGGTTTTGGAATGAGAAGTACATATTGTTGTGATGTTCAGGTGTCCACATACTTTTGGAAATGTAGTGTACTACCCTGGAATATTTTGATTCCCTGTTTAAACAACATTGTAAAGACCTTATGAAGATTGCCTGTAGTTTTATCTCATTGCATATATTTTAGTGTGTTTGGCTCTGACTTTTCAAACTTTCCGTTATAAAGCATTTGTTGGTTTCATGACACTGACAAAACTGCTGGCCAAAAAATAACCTTTTGCAATAGTGCTCACTGTTCTCCTCCATAAGATGTAAAAAAAACCTGCCCTCACGCCCCTGTTTTGCTTGTCCAGACCCAGTTCTGTACCCTTCTCAGAATATGACAAACTCCACTTTTGACCAAAGTAGGGGATGGAGTAAATTACCCTAAACATAGATGCGTACTTTATGTTAGGGGTTTGGACCATTGTGTATGTGTTCGGGCGAGCTGTCATTGAGGTTATGTTCTGTACAATGGCACAATGAACACACTTCCTCCCATAGGTTTCTCACCTATGAAGGAAAGCAGGAAGTGAGCTTTTGGTGCATTGGGAATGTGCTTTCCTCTCTTGTCAGAACAGCAGAAGCTCTACCCATCTTCTGATGTAGTTTGAAGACCCACCTGTTTAGACTATACCAGCGTTCTGCTGACCCTCTTTGGCTATTCTCTACCTTTCTTTTTAAATCTATTTTTGCGATAATAATGCTATAGGTATCACTGTATAAAAACAGGTCAGCTTGTTTGCAATACTAATTGTTGGTTTGCCCTGCTAACTGACTGACTGCTCATAAATGGGCCTCCTGTGCCTAGGTGATATTCATTAGGGTATATTGCTCCTGTGCCTGGGTGATATACATCAGGGTATATTGCTCCTGTCCCTGGGTGATATACATCAGGGTATATTGCTCCTGTGCCTGGGTGATATACATCAGGGTATATTGCTCCTGTGCCTGGGTGATATACATTAGGGTATATTGCTCCTGCCTGGGTGATATTCATTAGGGTATATTGCTCCTGGCCTGGTGATATACATCAGGGTATATTGCTCCTGTCCTGGGTGATATACATCAGGGTATATTGCTCCTGTGCCTGGGTGATATACATCAGGGTATATTGCTCCTGTGCCTGGGTGATATACATTAGGGTATATTGCTCCTGTGCCTGGGTGATATACATTAGGGTATATTGCTCCTGTGCCTGGGTGATATACATTAGGGTATATTGCTCCTGTGGTATATTGCTCCTGTGCCTGGGTGATATACATTAGGGTATATTGCTCCTGTGCCTGGGTGATATACATTAGGGTATATTGCTCCTGTGCCTGGGTGATATACATTAGGGTATATTGCTCCTGTGCCTGGGTGATATACATTAGGGTATATTGCTCCTGTGCCTGGGTGATATACATTAGGGTATATTGCTCCTGTGCCTGGGTGATATACATTAGGGTATATCCTGCTCCTGGGTATATTGCCTGTGCCTGGGTGATATTCATTAGGGTATATTGCTCCTGTCCCTGCCTGGGTGATATACATTAGGGTATATTGCTCCTGTGCCTGGGTGATATTCATTAGGGTATATTGCTCCTGTGCCTGGGTGATATTCATTAGGGTATATTGCTCCTGTGCCTGGGTGATATACATTAGGGTATATTGCTCCTGTGCCTGGGTGATATTCAGGGTATATTGGGTGCCTATATACATTAGGGTATATTGCTCCTGTGCCTGGGATATATAGGGTATATTGCTCCTGTGCCTGGGTGATACATAGGGTATATTGCTCCTGTGCCTGGGTGATATACATTAGGGTATATTGCTCCTGTGCCTGGGTGATATACATTAGGGTATATTGCTCCTGTGCCTGGGTGATATACATTAGGGTATATTGCTCCTGTGCCTGGGTGATATACATTAGGGTATATTGCTCCTGTGCCTGGGTGATATACATTAGGGTATATTGCTCCTGTGCCTGGGTGATATACATTAGGGTATATTGCTCCTGTGCCTGGGTGATATACATTAGGGTATATTGCTCCTGTGCCTGGGTGATATACATTAGGGTATATTGCTCCTGTGCCTGGGTGATATACATTAGGGTATATTGCTCCTGTGCCTGGGTGATATACATTAGGGTATATTGCTCCTGTGCCTGGGTGATATACATTAGGGTATATTGCTCCTGTCCCTGGGTGATATACATTAGGGTATATTGCTCCTGTGCCTGGGTGATATACATTAGGGTATATTGCTCCTGTGCCTGGGTGATATACATTAGGGTATATTGCTCCTGTGCCTGGGTGATATACATTAGGGTATATTGCTCCTGTGCCTGGGTGATATACATTAGGGTATATTGCTCCTGTGCCTGGGTGATATTCATTAGGGTATATTGCTCCTGTGCCTGGGTGATATACATTAGGGTATATTGCTCCTGTGCCTGGGTGATATACATTAGGGTATATTGCTCCTGTGCCTGGGTGATATACATTAGGGTATATTGCCTGTGCCGGGGTGATATTCATTAGGGTATATTGCTCCTGTGCCTGGGTGATATTCATTAGGGTATATTGCTCCTGTGCCTGGGTGATATTCATTAGGGTATATTGCTCCTGTGCCTGGGTGATATACATTAGGGTATATTGCTCCTGTGCCTGGGTGATATACATTAGGGTATATTGCTCCTGTGCCTGGGTGATATACATTAGGGTATATTGCTCCTGTGCCTGGGTGATATACATTAGGGTATATTGCTCCTGTGCCTGGGTGATATACATTAGGGTATATTGCTCCTGTGCCTGGGTGATATAGGGTATATTGCTCCTGTGCCTGGGTGATATTCATTAGGGTATATTGCTCCTGTGCCTGGGTGATATTCATTAGGGTATATTGCTCCTGTCCCTGGGTGATATACATTAGGGTATATTGCTCCTGTGCCTGGGTGATATACATTAGGGTATATTGCTCCTGTGCCTGGGTGATATTCATTAGGGTATATTGCTCCTGTGCCTGGGTGATATACATTAGGGTATATTGCTCCTGTGCCTGGGTGATATACATCAGAGTATATTGCTCCTGTGCCTGGGTGATATACATTAGGGTATACTGCTAACACTATCACTCTTATGGGGATGAAGCCCATTGTACTATGCTCTGAAAATGACACATTCACATCTTTGTGCTGAGCGGGACATCACATTCATGAGGTCAAATTAAGTTTGCTCTCTTGAAATCACTCTTGAAATTTGAAAGGAAATGGTCCATCATAAAAACATACGCTATCTTTGTTCAGCACAAAGAGAATCATAAAAAATACTTGTGGATGTTTCCATACCAAATGTTCACTGACTGAATATACCCTACTCTATCCTTCTGTGTTGTATTGAAATGATCTTGAAGCACACTTCAAACAAAATCCAAATAATATTGCTTACAGTCTGATGATATAAATATAACAAGGTCAATACAGATAAACAAATCAAACAAATGTTTCACTGCTTAGCACTGAAAGCTGCATGTTCACTGAAAGAAGTGTGTAGGTTCAGCTGTGTCTGCCAGCACAGACACTCAGTGCTGAGCCCTTTCCATCATGCTGATGCTGACTCTTGTGTCTCTCCAGGACACCTCACTGATGGATGCAGGCTGTGGACCTCTCTGAAGTAGGCAAGGGCCATGAACTCAAGCAGAAATATGTGCGTTTCATTTATCAGCACAAACAATCAGCTGAACTGATCCCATGGCAGAGGAATGGCCGTTGATCAGTTTGTTATGCTGATTTCTAGAAATTCCAGAAATTATTTTGAGTGATTTCTTGCATTTAAACCAAAGGGTGGGTTTTTAAAGAATGGATGTGCTCTACAGCAGCCTTTGGGGAGAGATGAGGGAGAGGGTGTTTAAACACTGGTGGCAGTAGTAGCTGCAGTTGGTTTGTGCTACGTTCCTCTGAAGCCAGTGGGTGTCTTACTGCATGGTGAGTCATAGGTTCTGCTCAGTGATGTCATCATGTTCAGTAGAAACGGCTTTTTGGGAGAACAGAATGTTGTCTGAGAAAAGAGTGACACATGCAACTTATACGTGAACGTTGCTTATACGTGTGCATTACCTGGGTGTTATATTACCAAACAATGCTGTTTGAGGCTTGTGGTGCTTTTCCAATTCCGTAGAAAAGGTAACCCACCTACTATCCCTGTGTGCCCATGTTAACATGTCTAATGTAATAAATACAATATTTCCATTCATCCTGTTTAATGAAATAGTGTCTTAAGGACTTTGGCCTGGTTACAGACGGCAACGCAACATCATGTATTTTTCAGATGCTTTGGGCAAAGGTCTGTTCTTTGCACAGCTATAAAGTTAAACAAAATTGGAAACCATGGAAACAGATGAGTCATAGCCTCTCCAGTGTCATTGCCCCTCTGCCCTTGGGGCTTAGAGGGATCTATAGCCCCTTTTCCATCGCAGGGCCGAACGGTTCTGAGCACGGAGAGGAACGGTTCCAACGGTGTTTCCACCTGGAAACGATTTGGCGCGGAGCGATTACAAACCGTGCCCAGCACGATATTTTCGGCACAGTTAGACAACCGTGCTCAGTGCAGCAGAACCGTTGGGTGGGCAGGGCTTAATGAAGTATTCACTGATTGGTTTCACGTTACGTCAGTTTTGTGACTCCGCTTACGGTCTCTTCACGTCCTCTTCCATAAGCTAGGTCGGTAGAGAAGCTAATATAAACAAAAATGCCACTCAAAAATCGTATTCCGTCATAGCAACAAGATAAACCAGACAATAGCCTTAAGATATGCCAATAAACAGCAGTGAAAACGCTGCTCACTGAATAACAAAATAAACGAGGCAAAGTTTTAAAAAAATGATACCATGTCATTCTACAGTCAATATCTGGGACTAAATATTAAATAAATACATAACCTTACCATTGGTTTTACGTGTAGAGATGTCCCTTTTGAGACTGAGTGGTCATATATTGTCTTGGACAACCCATTTGTGAAATATACGCGCATCTGTGATGCCTGGATGCCTTCCAAAATAGCTGTGCGTAATACCACACCTGTTGTTTACGGCGTTGTCGCCCTTTTTAGTACAGTCTGGCTGGATTGACAATTCATTTATTTAGCAGCGTGACAGATGGAAACAGAAACGGTAACCACGTTCCAGTGAGTCCTGAGCAGCGCGGAACGGCATGGAGCGGCCCTGGTAACGGTTCGGCCCTGGTAACGGTTCGGCCCTGGTAACAGAGCGGCCCTGGTAACGGTTCGGCCCTGGTAACGGTTCGGCCCTGGTAACGGAGCGGCCCTGGTAACGGAGCGGCCCTGGTAACGGTTCGGCCCTGGTAACGGAGCGGCCCTGGTAACGGTTCGGCCCTGGTAACGGGGCGGCCCTGGTAACGGTTCGGCCCTGGTAACGGTTCGGCCCTGGCCCGGTGGTGGCAACGGTTCGGTTCGGCCCTGGTAACGGTGCGGCCCTGGTAACGGTGCGGCCCTGGTAACGGTTCGGCCCTGGTAACGGAGCGGCCCTGGTAACGGTTCGGCCCTGGTAACGGTTCGGCCCTACCATGGAAAAGCGCCTAATGTTGGCTTGTACTGACTTCACATGGTAGCATGTTAAGTGAGATGATAATCCTTGACTGGGTTTTTTAAAGTTCAAGGTTTTTGTTTAATGTAATTGTTTAATGTGACAAAACGCTAAAATGAAACTGCAAAACTGCAAATTAAATTCAGTGTGGTGTCGCTAATATCAAGCCAGAGCCCATGCATGTGGAAAATGTTGTCACTGAAGAAGTGCACTTCAGTTTTACTTATGTATTATTTAACTAGTTTACTAGCTATGTGAAATTTCACTGACAATAAACTGTAGCCACCTACCTTTTCACCTTTTGACCACACGTTTGCATTACGGTCTTGAACTGCATGACAACAACCAGAACTGGAGGTATTTCATTGCAAATGTCCCTGATTATAAAAATGTAGATGGACATATGTTCGGAATCACATTTATTATTAGCTATAACTGTGCAACGCATATCCTACAAACATTTTATCCCTTGGGTTTGACAGTGGGGGAATAACTAAAACCTAACTCAATAAAATTTACTAAAATATTTTTTAAATAATTTTATTTTAGTGCAGCGTTTGGCAAATTCACAAAACGGCGGGTTACGGAACCATAAAAAGTTTTTGTGTAACATGAGAGGTCATATTATTTGTTGATGTAGATTTCGTATTACATTTGATGACAATGTAACGTTACTAAATTACATAGCTATTTGCACAGCTAACGCTAGCTACCAGACCATGTCAAGAAAGGCAACATTAGTTTAGACAACGTTGTGCACAGTATCCATCTCTCATGTCGGGTAACGTTGCGTTAGCTAGCTAGCTAATGTAATTAACACAATCTAATGTCAGCTAACAATTAGAAAAAACGCTAGCTAACGCTACCGATCGGTACCGACCTCGCCAACCGTCTCTCGAATGCAATGCTACCTTGTTGCAACCTTGCAATGTAGCTAACTAAAGGCCAGTTCAGATCAATGATTCGCAACAAGACTGGATGCAACTTGCAAAATTCCAAGACGTCTGATTGTAAATGTTCTAAAACTGCACTTGGCGATTTGACAAGGTGGGTCTTTTGAGACCCCAGGCAACGGCTTCAGATGCTCTGCAACTAACCAGTTCACACCGCTGCAATTTTCTTGCAAATTCTAAAACCGTTTCGTCTCGTTGCGAATCATAGATCTGAACTGGCCTTAACGTTACCGTTATTTACTTTGCCATCAAGTTCATCAATATATTATAATGATTGTAATAAAGCCGGGGTATAGGTGGAGCAGAGCCGGTCTGATTTCTGTGTAAAGATGTCAAGCCGGAGAAAACTAAATGAAAGAATACGGCAGTATGGATTAGCGTTGTTATTATTTTATCATGCTTCCTCATATGTTCCTTCAGCCTTGATGCCCTTGATAAAATCTCCTTTGTTTTTGTTTTATTCTTCTTGTTCTGATTGCTAATTTAACACCCAGCTCAGCTTTATCCTCGAACAGTTTAACTAGCAAAACCTGAAACACCAGGGGTAACATTTTGCAAGGCTGTTGTTTCAAAAATATCACACAACAATCATTCACGAAAAAGACTGTTTATTGTGCACGAGATACATAATTGCACGCGCCACAGCGAATCACGCAAATTCTTCTCTGCAATGTAAAGATGTTCATACCGGGCAAAAGGTGGATAAAGAACGTCTGTGGAAATTGATCATCACTAATTCTTCCCCAGGTCTGCTACAGCATTTTAACCCGCTCGGCAGTGTAAAGACAGCTTAAGTTAGCCTAATGTTAGACAATGAATGAGTATGTACATAACGTTATTTTTATAACAACCATTTTTTATTCAGTAAATACTAAGTGTTTAGTTGGTGTGGCCCAGGTGCCAACTGACTGACGTCACACAGGCGACACTGGTTGGATCCGGTTGGATCTATGGGAAGTACAAAAACACACCTGCAATTACTGCTTCTCGCCATTGGTACCGCCAAAGAGAACGAAACGGAAATCTTTGAGATTGTAACTTTAACATGCTTAAGACTACATTCGTGATGCTGTTCTGAGGAATGCTTCCATATTGATTTCGGTGGTGAGGGATGCTCAGACTGCAGGCAGATTGACTGCTGCACACACTGGTCAGCCCAGCGCTGGATATTCTGAGCCACACAAACAACAGTTTCCTCTCAGTACCTGCTGTTTCCCTCTCAGTACCTGCTGTTATCCCCTCAGTACCTGCTGTTCTCCCCTCAGTACCTGCTGTTACCCCTCAGTACCTGCTGTTTCCTCCTCAGTACCTGCTGTTTCCCCTCAGTACCTGCTGTTTCCCTCAGTACCTGCTGTTTCCCTCTCAGTACCTGCTGTTCTCCCCTCAGTACCTGCTGTTTCCCTCTCAGTACCTGCTGTTTCCCTTTCAGTACCTGCTGTTTCCCTCTCAGTACCTGCTGTTACCCCTCAGTACCTGCTGTTTCCTCCTCAGTACCTGCTGTTTCCCTCAGTACCTGCTGTTACCCCTCAGTACCTGCTGTTTCCCCTCAGTACCTGCTGTTTCCCTCAGTACCTGCTGTTTCCCTTTCAGTACCTGCTGTTTCCTCCTCAGTACCTGCTGTTTCCCTCAGTACCTGCTGTTTCCCTTTCAGTACCTGCTGTTTCCTCCTCAGTACCTGCTGTTTCCCTCAGTACCTGCTGTTTCCCTCAGTACCTGCTGTTCTCCCCTCAGTACCTGCTGTTCTCCCCTCAGTACCTGCTGTTTCCCTCTCAGTACCTGCTGTTTCCCTCAGTACCTGCTGTTTCCCCTCTCAGTACCTGCTGTTTCCCTCTCCGTACCTGCTGTTTCCCTCAGTACCTGCTGTTCCCCTCTCAGTACCTGCTGTTTCCCTCAGTACCTGCTGTTCTCCCCTCAGTACCTGCTGTTTCCCTCTCAGTACCTGCTGTTTCCCTCTCAGTACCTGCTGTTCTCCCCTCAGTACCTGCTGTTTCCCTCTCAGTACCTGCTGTTTCCCCCTCAGTACCTGCTGTTTCCTCTCAGTATCTGCTGTTTCCCTCTTCGTACCTGCTGTTTCCCTCAGTACCTGCTGTTTCCCTCTCAGTACCTGATGTTTGCCCTCAGTACCTGCTGTTTTCCCTTCAGTACCTGCTGACTGCAGCTTGGACCTGGACTGAATTCTGACTGTAGCTTCATCCTGTACTGAATCCTTACTGTGTCATTACTGACTGTGTCTTGGTCCTTGACTGAATCCTGTCTGTGTCAGTACTGACTGTAGCTTGGTCCTGGACTGAATCCTGACTGTGTCATTACTGACTGTAGCTTGGCCTGGCCTGAATCCTGACTGTGGCTTGGTCCTGGTCTGAATCCTGACTGTGTCAGTACTGACTGTAGCTTGGTCCTGGACTGAATCCTGACTGTAGCTTTGTCCTGGACTGAATCCTGACTATGTTAGTACTGACTCTAGCTTGGTCCTGGACAGAATCCTGACTGTGGCTTTGTACTGGACTGAATCTTGATGGTCTCAGTACTGACTGTAGCTTGGTCCTGGACTGAATCCTGACTATAACTTGGTCCTGGACTGAATCCTGACGGTGTCTGTACTGACTGTAGCTTGGTCCTGGACTGAATCCTGACTGTGTCAATACTGACTGTAGCTTGGTCCTGGACTGAATACTGACTGTGTCAGTACTGACTGTAGCTTGGTCCTGGACTGAATCCTGAAGGTAGCTTGGTCCTGGACTGAATCCTGACAGTGTCAGTACTGACTGTAACTTGGTCCTGTGGGGCAGATGAAAGTTCTTCCCTCAGTTGGATACTCCCCACATCAGTGTGCAGTATACAGCCTTTTATTGTGGTGGATTATGGGAATGTGGAAATAGTTTCAGCTGTACCTTTGCCTCAGTGCTATAATACCTTGTAAGCAGAAGGCTATATGGCTCAGCTTTTATGTCCTTTTCATGTTCTCTGACAGAAAATGCATCTCTTGCTACCCCGCTGTGACAATATAAATTAAGGCAAGGAATTTTGAGCTGACTATTTAAGAGCCTGCCTTTACTGAGTGGGTCTCTGCTCTATGGGTATTATGAGTCCATTTGTAAGCAGCAGTGAAGTCTGCCTCCTCTCATGCACCAAAGCACTCAAAGGAAACACAGCTGGGCCTCTTATGTGCCTTTGCATCATACCTGCCTGTCATTGTGTAGAGCAGCCCCTAGACGTTTTTCAGTAAGAAAAAGCAGATAGGCATTTGAATTCCAACTTGAGACAATTCAGAATTCAGAAACTTTTCAAAGTATCGGGCAGTACCTTGTCCAATTTAAGAAAACACACTAATCTTGAATAATTCTGCTAAATTAGTTTCCTATGAAAACAGAATACAGTATGATGAACTATTAGTGGATAACTGTTAGAAAAATACCAAACAAAAGCACTTGAAGGTGTAGAAACCCATCACTTTTGAAGATCGCGTCAACCAATAATTATACCTTTGCATATTTACTTTGTGGTGTATTCAGTAATAATATGTTTTGGTGTGGAAATTTCTGGAGTGAATTATTTTATAGTGATTTCAGGATAGTGTTCTTGGAGGTTGACGATAACACATTCAGATTCACTAGAATCACTAGGCTCACCGGAACATTCAGGATATCTATTTTTAAATAGCTTTATGTGAAATATTGAATATAATATTATTTGAGCAATGGCAGTCTAGACTGGATAATGATAATGACTGGACAGAGATGTGTCATTGTGTAACATTAAACATTTCAAAGATGTGAGAGAACAACTTCCCTCTTATGTGTGATATTAATGAATGTCACCTTCCCAGGGGCTCATATGAGGTGCACTGGGGGGGGGGGGGGGGGGTTGTATTGCTAACCCCCCTTCTCCCAGCTATGCTGTGCAGTACATGACTTCCCAAGTTACACAGCTGAAGCAGGCGGACCAGAGTCCTTGATCAGAGGGAGTCTCTATTGTGAGATGAGGTTGGAAACATCTTGTTGACTGGATCCCTCCATCACTTGGCAGTTCTCTGGCAAATTCAGGTTGCTGTGGCAGTTATACGCACACAATGATGTGGTTAGGATTCACTTCTAGACTGGGGCACATCACTGTGAGATGTACTGATTTTATTTGGATGCACCCGACAGCCTAGCCATTTTGTCAGGTTTAGAGGTTCACCCAAAACTGAAGGGTATTTTGTGGGTTTATCTGCTCTCTTATTTGGCAATATAGATGAGTGTTATCCTTGTAAAGGGAGGGTGCACAATTTAATGAAAATGGGGGATTGAATGGGTGTCATCTTTTTGGGAAAAAAGAATTACTGAATAAACAACCTCTTTATATGGGAAACTATATTCATGTAACAATAATTTTCCATATTTAATGGAACACGGCTCATTACCAATATTTATTTTTTAAAACCTGTGCCATTAACTGTACAAGGTGCTGTTGCTTGTTATAAATGTCAAAAAAACTTAGTTTTTGCTCTCATAGTCATATTTTTCAGGTATGCCTTTGGATTATTTCAAAACTCGAACATCGTCCATAGAATGCAACTAATGGCCACCAGCCATTCCGCATGAAATGCGTTTTGTCACCTATATCTTTACTTTACATCTATTATTTAAAAAATCTTTGTTAAACTTTGTTTCATGGATGGTACTCTCATCTCGTGAACCTACACTGTTCTTGATTGCTAGAGAGTTTATCATGAAAAAAATAATAATAAAAACATAAAAACTAAAAAACATTAAATCTGTTTCCAGCAGTACCCCATGACAAAACTGCAGCAGGGAAAATGTGTCAAGTTAATTTGTCATGAGGGAAATGCAACTAAGGCCTCATCTACAGTTTCTACTCAGCAAAGCAGCTCCTGTCCAATCAAATGAATAAAATGACTGCATTCATATAGCGCTTTTATCCAAAGCGCTTTACAAATGATGCCTCTCATTCACCCATTCACACACACACTCACACACCAACGGTGAACGGCTGCCATGCAAGGTACCAATCAGCTCGTTGGGAGCAATTAGGGGTTAGGTGTCTTGCTCAGGGACACTTCAACAGGGGATTGAACTGGCACCCCTCTGACTGCCAGACAACCGCTCTTACCTCCTGAGCTATGTCGCTCCAATCAGAAGCAAACAAACACCCAAAGCCCATTCTGCTTTATTTCCAGAATTTCCATTGCCTGATGTTGTTGCATTGGTACATTGGTTTACCATCCACAAAATGCATTCTATGTAGTTCCATTTTAAATTCAATATTAGATCTCTTGGGTTCTGCAGGGGGTACCAGAGCCTGAGATAAACTAATGTAACCCTATGGCAACCAACTTCCAAAATCACCAATGGTACAGCTTGATGATTGATGCAAAATGAACAGAAACAGGAGCATGGGGTGATTCAGCCAGCCTGTCAGCTCTCCTGCAGGCTTGCCACAGAGTCGCTGCTGTCAGCTCTCCTGCAGGCTTGCCACAGAGTTCCTGCTGTCAGCTCTCCTGCAGGCTTGCCACAGAGTTCCTGCTGTCAGCTCTCCTGCAGGCTTGCCACAGAGTTCCTGCTGTCAGCTCTCCTGTGCCACAATCAAATGGTTTTGGCCATTGTCTCCCAGGCTGAATCTTGGTAAAGGTCTCTCCACTCAAAGCGCAGCAAGTGTTTCACACAAAGAGAACAAGATCAGTCTGGCCGATTCTCAGTCCAAGCCACAGCCTCAGAAGAAAACGCCACACGGAGAAGAAACGAGCTTGCAATCATTCGCAATCAAACTAACACTTAGGCTTAATTCGAGGTCCCCTCCACATTGGGCAACACTGACAGCACAGATGCTAAACTGATGCTTTAAAAAAATAAAAATAAACTGGAAAAGTTACAATTCCTGAAGGAATTGTGTGGGCTTGCTTCAAATTCCAACTGGCACTGTCCTCAAGCCTCAATGCATTTCAATGAGGGCGCATAGCTCAGAAGAAGTACGAAATCATCCAGACCCAGGGCACACCGTAGCATTACATATACAGCCGGGGATCAGCAAGTAGCGACTATGTTCCAGGGATTAGTCATATCCTAAAAATGTCATGAGTAGAACTTGGCTAACTATATAGCTAGCTAGCTATGGCATGTCCTCACCACTGTAACGTTATTTGTTGTCCTCCGTGTGTCCATACATCTGTATCGGTGGTTGTAGCGTCTGTGTGTCCATACATCTGTACCGGTAGTAGTAGCTGTGTGTCCGTAGCTCCTACTCATGCGTGCAGGATAGCATCCGTACGCGCTAACTAGGTTAACTAAAGTAGGTGAAACGCTAACATGTTCGGGTTAACTAAAGTAACGGTAGGTGATAAAGCTGTGCTTAAAAATCTCATGCCATTGGAAGTGCGTCCTACTAAATGTCCATGAGTGAGTGAGTGACCACCTGCGCATGCGTCCTACTAAACGTCCCACTAAATGTCCATGAATGACCCTCTATGGAGTGACCACAAAAATTGCTCACAAAAACTTGAATATTTCAAAAAGTTTTGAATATTTCAAAAAATCTGAATACAAGCAACAATGTATGGAACTAGCCGGTCAATTTGGTGTAAAAAGTTTGAATGTAGTGCAAAAACT
This sequence comes from Anguilla japonica, assembly GCA_025169545.1. Classification (NCBI taxonomy): domain Eukaryota; kingdom Metazoa; phylum Chordata; class Actinopteri; order Anguilliformes; family Anguillidae; genus Anguilla; species Anguilla japonica. The sequence continues at coordinate 750,428 of CM045894.1, forward strand.
GTAGGACTAGTTAGAGCTAGAAAAATTGGCTGGAAAGTGCAGATAATTAATATGAAGCAAGCCCACTAATAATGAGCTAAAATTAGTTAGAATGGAGAAGCTGCATTTGACTTGTCCTCTAGCGCAATGATTGGCAGTCTTGGACCTGAAGCCACCTGTGTATGTTGGTTTAAATTCCAACCACAATTGCAATCCCAGAATTTAGAGGGATTATTTGCCCTCTTAAGCCACATTACGTGCAGAAAAACAGCAATGTGATCTTGACATGCACATTTTTTAACTGATCAAATTAAAGACTGAGGTGTCAACAGGCCCCTATTTCATAACAACCCTATTTAATTCCTACCGAAAGCATGGCAGATGATGAATGCATCTTAACATTTCTAAACAAGAGCTTGGTTTTGCTCTTGTCCCACTAATCTTGATTCTAAACAAGAGCTTGGTTTTGAACTGCGTCCCACTAATCTTGACTCTCCCACAGCCCTTATATTTACAATGCAGTTTTAACATGAGCAACCAAAACGGTTTCATGAGTGTTCAATTTTTATTGATTGATATAAAGTTTCTGAAGTACTCATGAAATGCCTCCTTAACGGATAGGATGCATGCGTCTACTCTTGTCTAAGGTCGTGTGCCCAGTTTCTGAAACTGGATAAACTGGATTTGTTAAAAAGTGGGCGGTGTGTGTACACGCTGATGAGAGATTGAAATTGCTGCTTGACTGTAATTAGCCGGAATAATTTGGCAAATGGACTGTGGCTGCCAGGCAAATCCAGTTAGGTATTCTGCTAAACCAGTTACAGCAAAACTTTAATAATTAATTCCATCGAGTCATCATCAAATGTAAGCTGAACCGATCAATCCCTCGTTCAATATTTAGCATATACTATTTCTGTCACATCCTCAATATCATATAAAAGCATTTTATGTATCACTGTAATCACATTATGTCTGTGATATTTTAGAATCTGTCGTAAATATTGTTGTAATTAATGGTATGTATGACATACTATACCTTTGAATGTGATAAACGCACACATGCACGCGCATACACACGCACACATACACACGCTTTTTGTACAGTGCTCATTTTGTGTTGTTACATTCACTTACATTTATTAAAACATCTAATTTCATTCACTTGAAAAAGCATGGGCATTTAAACGTAACACATTCTAGACAGACAGTTCCTTAAGTAGGCCAAGGTGCCTGTGTATGATTTCAGTCTTATTTTCATTATCGTCTTAAATTTCATGGGTATTTAATTACGTGGGTGCACCTTGCAAGGGTATTCGTGCTACACTAATATACCTACTATTACAACAACAGCAACCACTACTACTACTACTACTAATATTAATATGATTTTGATGACGATGAAGGAGGGGGGGGGGGGGGGGGGGGGGGGGGGGGGCTGTCAACCAGCAGGGGGAGCCTGTCCCTGTGGATTTTGTAGAAAAACTAATACCTAGGTGTAACGATTACGCTGCACTGTAAGACATGTAATCTTTCACGTCTGGATGCAGCACACCAACTGGGGTCATTTAAGGTTCCGTGCCATTTATTATTTTGTGTCCGAGTCCAATTCCCAGTCAGACATGCATAGTCTGGCCATCTTCTTAATCTTTCTTTGGAACGGAATGTTGCCTTTTTAACAAAACTAATATTTATTTAATATTCTAATAACCAGGCTGTTACTGTGTAGTAAGGCTGTGTCTAAAAACGTCTACATTTCTTAGGTTATGGCGCTAGGTGGAGCACAGTTTGCTGAAGCTGGTAAGTTTTCGCTGTGGCCTGGATGCTCAGTAGCGCCACTTGCTCTGGCGGCAATAGCCATCAGTTACAGTATTATTACGCCCCTCATGACCACGAATGAACCAATAGGGTCTGGGAGACAGAGTTGTCCCTGTGGCCGCCATTAAAGAAAGGAATCCATGAATTCAATTGGAACCAGCAGGAACAGTGTCTCAATAGCAATGGTCAAACTGACCTGGGAAATATAGTCATACTATTGTTTTAGGTAGATTTTTAAAGATATGTTTTAAAAATTATATCTTGCTTGGCGACGATAGAGGAATAGGAGTACATTTTTTTAAAGCCAGAGGGTATTTTAAGCAAAGGGGAGGGGGATAGTTGTTTCTTTGCTTTCCTTTTTGTTTTAAGAGCGTTCTCGCTTCTTTCATATTTTAACTTATCGACACGTTTGGATAGTTTTGCGATGCGGAGGTTGTGGTGTTTTTCATTTTCTCTCAGCTGAAATATTTGCTGAAGAGAACGAGAAAATCTAGGGGGTGTTGAACTGGCTAGCTTTATAGCTAGCTGGCTAGCTAGCTGGCTTGCTTGCTTAGCTAGCTTACATTCCCCAACCGATTGGATTGTGTAGACTTTTTCATCAGCTTATTCCACCATAGAATATTACTGCTTATAATTATTCTTACTTTATTGGGAACTGGAATGATGGATCGTTCGTTCACACATTGAAAGTATGAGTTCTTGCTTTGTACCAAACGGGGCCAGCCTGGAGGACTGCCATTCCAACCTTTTCTGCCTGGTAAGACATTTAGCTTCTAGCTAAAACTAACGTTAAAGAAGCCATTTTTAACTAGCCAATGCTATGTAGCTTTTCGGCTAAACGAGCACAGGTTCTGGCCTGTTGTGTTGCAATCCGAACATTAGACATTTGATTCAAAATTTCTTTGGTTTTCATTGGCTTGGCCAGGAGGCTGAATAATACAGTAATGTAATACAAAAGACAATAGTCGTCTACTTAGTAAGGGACGTTGCTTGGTTCATACTTCGCACTAGCTAGCTGGCCATCTAGCCAGCTGTTATAGTTTACTGTGTGTACTTGATTTGTAGCTAGTTGTGCTATTAGCAGTTCGAGTGATATTGAAGCTTTCAAGAGTCTTGTTGACATGCTGATCAAGCAAGATTTTCTCGACACTAGCCAAGTAGCTAATGTCAGCTAGGGCTGAAGTTTTTTCCTCACTTGGTGAGAAACATAGTTGGCTGTTACTGTAATTTAAGTCTGCCAAGTTTTGGAATATTAGTTGGCCATCTGTTATTAACGTTAGCTAGAGTTTGGTTAGGCTAAGCTAACTAACTACATTTGAAAGTAAAAAGGATTCGAACTCACTGTTTATTGTAAGGGATTCAACAATGCCACAAATTTAATCAATGCTGGCTAAACTAATGACACATTGTATAGCTGTGATTATGTAAGTTGAACTTTCTTGGCCCTAATTTCATTTAGTAAGGCGATAGCTAACTAGCTAGTTCGCTGGTTGGGAACCTAGTTAGCATGATCTAATTTTGGAAAACGAGTTGTTGCCTGCTGACTTTAGTGGGCTAACGGTGCTGGCTGGTATAGCATTGCGGACAGCTCTGGATGGACGTTCAGCAGGCGTATTCGCTGCATTGTCATTTTTTATGATTTGACCATTTTGATTATCTGACGACAGCCGTTTTGCTTACACCAGCAAGTTTGCCAAGTAACGTTAGTTTACTAAATGTTCCAGGTAAGCTAACGTAAACCAGCTGGTACTGGTAGGTAACTTAACGTTAGTTACCAAATTGAGCGAGGCCAGTAATTAGTCGGTCAGATGGTTGCCTATGTCATACGGTCTAAGGCTAACGAGCTAAGAAAGTTGATCTGCTAGCGCTACAACACAGCTTCCTTGTTCGGTGGAGTAGTCCGAATTTAGCCGAATTTGCTAGCCGGGACTGGAAAGTTCTGTCCGATACTCGTTGTATTTTTAGTGTTTCCCTGCAAAATACCAACATAATAATATTAGTCTATGTATTGGAGACAAATGGATCGAGAAGTCTCTCATCGTTGCAGTTAATATTTAGCTGACGTTAGAGAAAATTGTATTCACGCTAAGTTGGCTGCACAATTAATGTATTAATCACTCATTATGCATATATACTAATCTAGCAATGGAAGAACTGAAAATGCATTTTGTTTTGGTGCCATTCGTGTCCGAATATGTGTACAGTGGGTTAATTTCAGGAACAGCTAGATGTTGGCGGCCGGCTGTGCTAAGGCTATCATTGTTTATGTATGGCTACAACTGTTGCGCAAGAAGTTGTTCTCTAAACCGAAAACGGTGTGTAAGGAAACTTATCTTTCTGGCGCCTGCATGGCAGGACTGTTTACTCACCTCTGGGGCTAGTTGCTTTGTAAAGCTGCTTCACGCATATATTGGTGCATTTTATCTTAAATTAGTAAACCAATGTTGGTCTGAAACGAAAAGACGGATGATAGTGATAACCACAGGACTATGGGGAATGCTCAAAGGTGGAGCGAAATAGGAGATACGGTTTTAGTAAATGTGACTGCGTGTGTCACTACTGTCACGTCAAGTTGGTTTATCTTGTCCATGTATTATGTGTCAATTGTTCCGGTCAAACTCACCAAATAATTCGGGACGATAGGTTGTATGTACAGTACTTCACAATGTTTCCCCAGTCATTTACATTATTATTGATAGTTTGTTTTTAGGGGGCAGTTTGCTTTAACTGAAAGTCCGTTGAAAAGAGAATACGCTCCATCCATATTGTAAAGAAAAGATTAGCGTATTTTTCCCACAGTAGTTGTTTGGAATGTTTACTCTGTAAAGATGAGCATTTCTGGCTTCTGTACGGTAATGGAAAAATAATAGGAAAGAGCGCAGCTGGCATTCATTACGACTATGTACATGATTATACGTTGAAATGAGGTGCAAACAACTTTGACAGACTGGCCATGCGCATACTCGTGGTAGTTTCCCGTAAACTGCTTGCAGTTGAAGCGGTGGATGTGACTAATATAATTTGAAAACATCACCTGTTACTTGTCCACAGTGTAAGGCCAGAGAGTGTAGGGGAAGTCTAGATGCGGGAAATGTTTCTGTGCGCGTAAACAGCCGTGAAGCAACCTGTGAGGCTGGAGTGTACTAACATCAGCGCTGTAAGTGCAGGAGTAAATGAAGCCCGGAAACTGAAAAGTCTGTGGTTTTGCCACACTGTGCACGAGCCTTAAGATCCCAAACATGCTATTTCTGGTCTGTAGTCTAAGAAAGTGCGATGCCTTCTGCTAACATGACTAGGCAAGGCAAGGAAGATGTATTTGAACGCAGTGCTTTTGAAATGAGCGTGAAATTCATAAGCTTTAAACTGGCAGTGGGGAAAAAAGGACTGTCATCTTGTCTTTCAAATACTGCAATTTCAAGGCCAAAAACCTTGCATTTGCTGTTTATTCGAGAGAATGGTTGGTGGGGTAGGGAATAGGTTTCCCATTTCTATTTGTTTTGTCTAATTGTAAAATTGTGAAAGATGATTTTAAGTTGTCTCGGGTCAGTTGAACATTTCTAATAACACTGATTCAGCCTGTGCTTTTTAGTGTTTTATTTGATTTAGACCTGTGCACAGAAAGAATTGTAGATTCTTTTTTCACACTTGAGTGCATAATTAGAAACTGGAGTCCGTTCATCAGGTCTGTTGTGTCAAATCTTTGGAGAGAAAAACGCTGTGGTTGGAACACCGGCTGCGTGATTACCAGGCTTCTGTACACACTCTGGATCTCCTGCACAGGTGTTGCTGGCAGGTTCCAGGTGACTCCATGACAAATGGAAGGGTTGAAAGGTGGTTCTGGTTCAGGTGGGAGAGCTGACCGTGGTTAAGAGGGGTGTAATGAGCCTGTGGAGATCCTCTTTTTGCTCTTTAAAGCGTGCCTCCTACCCTGCTCCTTCTGTTGGACATAGCGTTTGCAGGACTGTTAGGCTCCGGGATACTGTTCACTCACTGCTGGTGTAAACTGTCACTCCATCACTACTACAGTAAATGGACAGTGCGGATGCACTAAGAAGAATAAATGGGAAATGTAACTGATACGATATATAAATATTCAGACAGTTTGCCATTAAAGGCATGCTGCATCAGTAGGGAGGGGCAGTCCGTAGAAGACAGGGAATGTGTTAGCTAGCTGTCACTGTAATGTGCTGTTAAGATGGTAAACAAGCACTGAAGCTAACCCTTTAATTTGTGGTAAACGGAGCTTGTTGAAAAGCAGTTGATGACTAGCTTATTTCTTTTGACAAGGATTTTGTATCTACTTATTGTGCTTAGCCCTCTTCACCTTCAGGTATAGCTCCTACGTGCTTTCTCTTCAGGTGCTCACGCATCACTGTTGTGCTTTCATGCTGCAAGTTCAGCTTTCTGAATTCTTCAATGTGAAGTGCTCCCTTATTTTGTGAGATTTGGGTCGTGCACGAGTTTCCACCAGTAGAGCTGCCACCTCCGTCTCCCCATCTTTCAAATGCGTTTCCATTCTGTTGGGGAAGTAATGTAGTGACTACGCGGTCAATGTGCGACACCTTTGTTCTATCCAGACTGGCACGATTTGGTCTATTACACTGCAAATAGGACAGCTGTACCATTTGGAACACACCCTACTGAACTTTAAAAAAGTCGATCCAACTATTTGATAAAGAATTTGTTGCCAACAAATTTTTACTGTCGGTTTTGTCGACGTCATCGATTAGTTGTTTCAGCCCTATTTACAACTATCTTTTGATAATAATAATTGCATTCATGAATGTATTGCCTTTACTGGCACATTCAGGACCATTTGTATTGTAATGTGCACACGTGGATATGGTGTATTGCAGAATAAAGACAATGATTTGCAGCTTGTCTTGCAATCCTGTGGAAATGTAGTCTTGCAGCTGAGACGGGCCCAGTGATGGATCTGTTTTAACTGTCCGAGCGTTTCTGCCGCAGCTAGTGTTTTCTTCAGGACCGTTTAGAATTTATTTTTTATTTTTGGGAGGATGCCTTCACTGCACTCGGGCTCCTGGTTGTTTACAGTCTCTTGGCTGGGCAGGTCTGTTCAGCTGGTGCTTGAGGTTGTGCAGGTGGAATCATGCAGAGTTTCTGCATGCGCCAAGTGGTGCTGTGGCTGCTGCCATATTGGAAACTTGTTTCCACGGCTACGGCTTGCGCCTTATGTAAACCACTGGACGGTGACAGCTTACTGTTTACAGCGTACGGCTGTTGACTGCGCCAGTTAAGCACCTCAGAGGTACTGTGCTCAAGGCAAAGGGATTTTTCATGCATGCCATGTGGCATTGCCACATCATAAAAATGTAACCAGCTGGTTTAGAGAAAATGTCATTTTTTGCATATTCTTTTGGCAAGTTGTGTGTGTGAAGCTTGTGCTGAAGTTGTGACAGAGCCTCTTTTTTTTTTTTTTTTTAGGTCGAAAGGTCTTTGTTGGTCGGGTTATGTTTTGTGTATTCATGAATTCCCTAAGATGATTGACGGCTGCTCTGCAAGCAGTGTGTAGCGTTTCGCGGCGGCGGCGTCACTGGTGACCTCACATTTCTGCCAGCGGAACAGAGGTCAGACGCGGAAATGTGCATTTTGGCTTAGCGCCTGTTGTCATATGCTGCGTTCCAGGTGAACTCGGAAACTCGTAGGTTCGACTTGGGAGGTCGGATTTACGAGCTCAGAGCGTTCCAGTGGTTACTTCGTAGATGACGTATTTTTGTAGGCCAACCTGGCAGTTTCTTCCGCCATGGGTGAATTTCGAAGCTGTTATGTGCTTTAAAAAAGCAAGTTGCTAACTAGTTGCTACGTTGGAACTACAACAACAGCCATATTTCGCCAGGCACCACCAGAAAAGCAACTTAAAACGGTGTTCAAAAGCTTCAAAACATGCTGCAATTATTTTATTTACCATTGACTTTGTAGGCAGCCATGTTGGATGTGACGTCAAATGACGGTATGTCGTAATCTCGAAGCTTACAAATGTTCCCCAGTTCCCGACCTGGAATTTCCGAGTTGGAAGAGCGTTCCAGTGCAATTTTCCTAGTTGGAACTGGGAATTTCCCAGTTCCCGATGTGTCTGGAACGCAGCAATAATGACTGTACTACCAACTTCCAACCTAAATGCTAATATAAATCCAGTGATTTTAACACCCGATAAGGTACCAGGGGCGCAATTTACTGCTGAGGTTGAGTTTCATAGTGTTGTATGACTGAAACGATGGTTAAAGTGCCGTGGAAAGAAAGATGAATTAATCAGTAGCTTCTTTGCATTGTGTTAGCGAGATTAAATGATAAATGCGATTTAGAAAAATCTGTTTTAATCACTAAGCAGTGGCAGAAACTTCCCCTGATTTTCCTTGAGTATCAATACAATTAATCTACAAAATAGGCTACTCAATACTATCATATATAGCTAGCTCTCCCCAAATAGGCAGTTTTAGCGAGTATCCTAGGCCTTATAGCCTACATTTATTTTCATTTGCTGTACAAAATTGTGCACATATTTAATCAACATTATTTGTGGATCCATGCACTTGCACGCATCTGCAATGCGTAAATTGTAAACAGTCTTGAAGTGCAAGTTTTGTTTTTGCTGGTTATTCTGAAAGCTAACACAGTAGATAACAGACTGGTTTTGTTAAGTGTAGACTACTTGGTGATTAAAACAGATTTTTTAAATGGATAAATCAAATTTATGATTTAATCCCCCTAACGCGGTATGAAGACGCTGTGTGTTAGGCTACTTGCCATTTGATTAGTCCGATTGTTGGCACACTTGATAATAAAGTAAAATGAATGAAAACAGGATTAGTTTAAAGGAAAGTTTTGCGCCCCACCAATTTTCAGCTCACAAGTTGCCGCTGGTTGAGGGAGAGTGACTGACAACTGTCAATCTTTCGGTTTTCGTGCTAAACAGCAATCAAACCCCTAACTGCTCTGGTGAATGAGAGGCATCAATTGAAAGCGCTATATAAATGCAGTGCATTTACCATTTAGGCTGTATATTTCAGATTGTGCCTGTTTGATTTAGCCTAATATCTTGTAGGGACGGGATCAGGGTGATCATCAGTTGGTCCATTGTCTCCAACAAAATGTTTTGTGCAAATGAACGTGCTTTTATTCACCTTTTCCGCACTCAGTTGCACTTTTGGATGGCCACAAGCCCTAATCCAACGCTGACACTTCTCCAGTTGCGTCTTGGGTTTAGGGGAGTTTATAAATCCTACACCCGCCATAAACGGTCGGTCTGTGTACCGACTGTCGCTATTGCATGTCGCATAACAGCAGTGTTTAATATAAACCATGATTTCTTACAAAATTTCTTACTGAAAGCTTGTAATGTTACCGATTCTGGCGCCTTCTCCATAGACGTGTGTACTAATGCGACTGCTTTGTTGTCTGACTTCCGGTCATTGAGTGTCACCGGAAGTTACGTTGAGCTAAAAATAGCTCTGCCGCGGAGCGCTATTGGAGAGGTGTTTACTTGCTGTTAAAAGCAGAGCTGGCTTTTGTTTACTCCGTCATTCTCTTTTATTATCTCTCACACGTGCTTACCCATACTCTCACTCTCTCCAGATCACTCACTTTTGCTCACAGTTTTGCTGTCACACACAGACACACACACACACACACACACACACACTCTTACCTGCATCTCACCATCTCTCGCTCTCCTGCACCTGTATTTTGTTATTGCACCTATATTTTGTTATTTCATCTGTATTAAGTTTTTCGCCTTGTACCCCCACTTGTCTCACTCACCCACCTTCCTTCCTTAACCCTTTGGAGAGTAGGTTGTTGGGATGTTTTCTCAGAACTTCGTTGCCGTCAGTTACCGTTACCGGCAGTGACTGTGACATCAGCATTAGAATGTTCAGTTCAGAACATTCTAATTTCGCATGTCTGTGATCCGAAGGCTTAATGGATTCTCTGCCTCGTCTCGCGCAGGCTGACCTGACGGGGATAAAATGGAAGCGCTTCGTGTGGCAGGGCCCCTCCTCGGCCCCCATCCTGTTCCCGGTGACGGAGGAGGACCCCATCCTCTGCAGCTTCAGCCGCTGCCTCAAGTCGGACGTGCTGAGCGTGTGGCGGCGGCACCAGACGCCGGGCCGGCGCGAGCTCTGGCTCTTCTGGTGGGGGGACGAGCCCAACTTCGCCGAGCTCATCCACCACGAGCTCATAGGTAAGGGCCCCCATAAGCCTTCCAACGTTGCAACGGGTCGGAAAATTTAAGAGAAATTCGCGAAACTTTCTGGAATTTCCTGGAAACTTTCTGAAACTTTCTCCCTAATATTTCTAAAATTTGCAACCCTAATCCTTCCCCTTCTGATCACTGCTTAACTTTATACGCTGTCACTGAACTGAAATGCACCTGGCTAAACAAGTTCGCTTTTATTCAGTTTATTTACAATAGGAACTCGGCTGCAAAATTCTTGCTAAAGCCTGAAGTTCTTAGAAAGCAGTTTGCTCATTTAAAGGAACTGGGAGAATGCATGTGAACTGGATAAAGATCACTGTTGGAAAGCCGGAAGATTGAATTTCCCTGGATTTTAATCTTTGAATGCAAGCTAAGTGAATCTGTATGGCTGTTGTTTTTGGAAAGCAGGTAAACTGTGTTTAGATTGGTATTAGTCTTAGAAAGCAGGTGAACTGTGTTTAGATTGGTATTAGTCTTAGAAAGCAGGTGAACTGAATAATCTTAGAAAGTGTAAAGTAGTGTAAGAAATGCGGTGTGCTGAATATATATATATATACGGTTGATCTGTGATGGCAGGTAAACTATGCTGATGGGCTGGCGCTTCCTGCAGCCGCTGAGTCCGTCTGCTGCGCTTCTGTCATCGCTCACATGGGCAGGCCTTTTCCTGCCGTATGGACACTGTGATTCTCAACCTGCTGTGTGAGACACTGATTCTCAGACCTGCTGTGTGAGACACTGTGATTCTCAGACCTGCTGTGTGAGACACTGTGATTCTCAGACCTGCTGTGTGAGACACTGTGATTCTCAAACCTGATTCTCAGACCTGCTGTGTCAGACACTGTGTGAGACTCACTGTGATTCTCAGACCTGCTGTGTGAGACACTGTGATACTCAGACCTGCTGTGTGAGACACTGTGGTTCTCAGACCTGCTGTGTGAGACACTGATTCTCAGACTGTGATTCTCAGACCTGCTGTGTGAGACACTGTGATTCTCAGACCTGCTGTGTGAGACACTGTGATTCTCAGACCTGCTGTGTGAGACACTGTGATTCTCAGACCTGCTGTGTGAGACACTGTGATTCTCAGACCTGCTGTGTGAGACACTGTGATTCTCAAACTGTGATTCTCAGACCTGCTGTGTCAGACACTGTGATTCTCAGACTGTGATTCTCAGACCTGCTGTGTGAGACACTGTGATTCTCAGACCTGCCGTGTGAGACACTGATTCTCAGACTGTGATTCTCAGACCTGCTGTGTGAGACACTGTGATTCTCAGACCTGCTGTGTGAGACACTGTGATTCTCAGACCTGCTGTGTGAGACACTGTGATTCTCAGACCTGCTGTGTGAGACACTGTGATTCTCAGACTGTGATTCTCAGACCTGCTGTGTCAGACACTGTGATTCTCAGACGTGCTGTGTCTGAGACGTGTGGGGCTGAGAGCGCTGTGGGTGAGAGCGTTGGGGTGTGAGCTGTTCTCAGAGCATTGGGGTCTGAGAGCGTTGGGGCCTGAGAGCTTGGGGCCTGAGAGCGTTGGGGTCTGAGAGCGTTGGGGCCTGAGAGCGTTAGAGTCTGAGAGCGTGTGGGCCTGAGAGCGTTAGAGTCTGAGAGTGTTGGGGCCTGATTGGGGCCTGAGACCGTTAGAGTCTGAGAGTGTTGGGGCTGAGATTCTCGTTAGAGTCTGAGAGCGTTGGGGCCTGAGAGCTGTTAGAGTCTGAGACCTGCTGTGAGAGTCTGAGAGCATTGGGGTCTGAGAGCGTTGGGGTCTGAGAGCGTTGGGGTCTGAGAGCATTGGGGTCTGAGAGCGTTGGGGCCTGAGAGCGTTAGAGTCTGAGAGCATTGGGGTCTGAGAGCGTTGGGGTCTGAGAGCATTGGGGTCTGAGAGCGTTGGGGTCTGAGAGCATTGGGGTCTGAGAGCGTTAGAGTCTGAGAGCGTTAGAGTCTGAGAGCATTGGGGTCTGAGAGCGTTGGGGTCTGAGAGCGTTGGGGTCTGAGAGCATTGGGGTCTGAGAGCGTTGGGGCCTGAGAGCCTTAGAGTCTGAGAGCGTTGGGGCCTGAGAGCGTTGGGGTCTGAGAGCGTTGGGGTCTGAGAGCGTTGGGGTCTGAGAGCGTTAGAGTCTGAGAGCGTTGTGGTCTGAGAGCGTTAGAGTCTGAGAGCGTTGGGGCCTGAGAGCGTTAGAGTCTGAGAGCGTTGGGGTCTGAGAGCGTTAGAGTCTGAGAGTGTTGGGGCCTGAGAGCGTTGGGGCCTGAGAGCGTTAGAGTCTGAGAGCGTTGGGGCCTGAGAGCGTTAGAGTCTGAGAGCGTTGGGGCCTGAGAGCGTTAGAGTCTGAGAGCGTTGGGGCCTGAGAGCATTGGGGTCTGAGAGCATTGGGGCCTGAGAGCGTTAGAGTCTGAGAGCGTTAGAGTCTGAGAGCGTTGGGGCCTGAGAGCGTTAGAGTCTGAGAGCGTTGGGGCCTGAGAGCGTTGGGGCCTGAGAGTGTTTTTTCATTTTTATGCAGATGACACAGTCATCTACTGTTATGCAGAAACAGTAAAAAAGGCTTTTGAAGACCTACAGTCTGCTGTTAATACCATACAGGCTCAGCTTTATCAGCTGAAGCTTATTTTAAATGTTGATAAAACCAAGATGATGCTCTTCGCTAGGTCAAAGATAGAGTCGCAGACATTACCTTATATCGTTACCACACAGAATAAACCAATTGAAAGGGTGACAACTTACGTACCTGGTTTTTTTATTAGATGATGGTCTCACTTTTAAGTTTCATATAGATTCCCTTGTAAAAAAGCTTAGGCTTAAGTTGGATTTTTATTTTAGAAACAAGTCCTGTTTTTCTCTTGAGGTGAGACAGAGGCTAGTCTCAACTACTTTCTTACCGGTGATAGATTATGGAGACATTCTATATATGCATGCACCTTTAGCGTCACTGCGTTGGTTGGACATGGTGTATCATGGGACACTGAGGTTTGTCACAAATTACAAATTTTTGACACATCACTGTGTTCTCTATAGAAGAGTGGGCTGGCCCTCCTTGGCATTACGTAGGCTGTGTCACTGGTATATTTTCATTTACAAGGCCATATTGAAATTGCTTCCATCTTACCTTTGCATGTAAATTGTCCAGCAGACTAATGGAAAATACCGACTTCGCTCACAAAACAGTGTTTTATTGTCTGTGCCAAAGGTTCGTACTGAGGCTGGCAAAAAAGCTTTCCAGTTATCAGCTCCTTCTGCGTGGAATGAGCTCCAGAAAGAACTTAATTTACAGGAGCTTTTATCATTAAATGATTTAAAAAAAAAAAAAAAAAAAAGGCTTAAGGTTATGGAGGAAAGTGAAACTTGTAGTTGTTTTGACCCTTAGTTACACTACAGATTGCTCATGTTCACCAGATTGTGAAACTTTGAACATTGCTGTTTGTCTGCTTTTATAGTATGTTAGCCTAAATGTTGAAATTTTGTTGTGTCTGTAATTGACTGCTGCTTTCTTGGCCAGGTCTCTCTTGAAAAAGAGATTTCTAATCTCAGTGAGACTAACCTGGTTAAATAAAGGTTAAATAAAATAAAAATAAATAACAAAATAAGGCATTTTTACCAATAAATTCCTCCATTGTTATTTCAGGTCTCACATTTTCCCCCGATGAACTAACAGTTTGGTGATGTTATCTTTGTCAGAACTTTAAGTGGAGTTAGCGTGTCGTTTATGACAGGGAGCAGGTGTGGAAGAGCCAATGGTGATGAGCAGTTGATGAGTGGCTACATTTGAGTTTAATTTAGAATTCTCTCACATGCCCGTTTCTCTGCCGGTGCTTTCCAATGGAGCCCAGTGCGGTTTTTCTCTCGGTCATTGTGATTTCTGCTCTGTTAGCCAGTCAGAGCCCTTTCGGACTTACCCAGGAATGGAAAGAGTTACATTACATTACAGGCTTTAGCAGACACTCTTATCCAGAGCGACTTACACAACTATTTTTTTTACGGCTGGATATATACTGAAGCTGTGCTGGTCAAGTACCTTGCTGAAGGGTACAACGGCATTGTCCTAACCGGGAATCAAACCTGCAGCCTTTATGTTTACAAGACCAGCTCCTTAACATTATACTACAGTACTGCCAAGTTGCTTTTCAGGGTTGGAAACAATGCTATTATAAATAAAGTGTTGCAGGCAAACGTCTGTTTTGTAGACCTATAAAACCACAGGAAGCCATGCTACCAGGCTGCTAATCCCTGCCTGCTGGTTTATTCAGCAAGCTCTCCTCTATTTCTGTGTGATCATTGGCACTATGGTTGTTGGATTTTCATTAACCAACTTTGGTTTGGGAAAGGTTCCGTTCGTTTGAGCCTTCTATCTCAGAACCTGTGATCGGTGTCCCTATGTGCGACTGTATTGCATCAGTTTGTAGACTTGCTTTACTTTCAGGGCTCTACAGTGCTCCCATTTTGGATTATTTGCTCCTGAAAAGTTTGCTACCTGGAAAAATAATTTAGGAGCACATTTACTAATTGGTATGCATTAGTGGGCTTCTAAAATTTTCAACTTAGGAGCAGGTGCTCCTTAGAAAAAAGTTAACATAGAGCCCTGACTGAGTGTTTTTGTTTTGTTTTGTTTAATTTTAAAACTTGTATGTTTATATAAGTGTGAGCTTTGTAACTCCTGAGTAAAAGCACTTCCTGAAATGTGCAAGTTCCTCCTCTGACAAATCCAGCGATGAAACATGGTAAGCCTGTGCTCCTGTTACTTGATGTAACCACGCAACTGCTCTGTTAGCGTGATGTCTTCAGCGATGGGAACAGGCATGCTCTCTTACTGCTTGTAGCTATGTACTTCAGTTCACTTTCTCAGCCTTTAGCCAGGGCACTGGTGAGCGCTACTAGCCCAGGGCACTGGTGAGCACTGCTGGCCCAGGGCACTGGTGAGCGCCACTGGCCCAGGGCACTGGTGAGCGCCACTAGCCTAGGGCACTGGTGAGCGAAGCTAGCCCAGGGCACTGGTGAGCGTAGCTAGCCCAGGGCACTGGTGAGCGAAGCTGGCCCAGGGCACTGGTGAGCGTAGCTGGTCCAGGGCACTGGTGAGCGCAGCTGGCCCAGGGCACTGGTGAGCGCAGCTGGCCCAGGGCACTGGTGAGCGCAGCTGGCCCAGGGCACTGGTGAGCGCAGCTGGCCCAGGGCACTGGTGAGCGTAGCTGGCCCAGGGCACTGGTGAGCACCACTAGCCCAGGGCACTGGTGAGCGCCGCTGGCCTAGGGCACTGGTGAGCGAAGCTAGCCTAGGGCACTGGTGAGCGAAGCTAGCCCAGGGCACTGGTGAGCGCTGCTGGCCCAGGGCACTGGTGAGCGTAGCTGGCCCAGGGTACTGGTGAGCTCTGCTGGCCCAGGGCACTGGTGAGCAAAGCTAGCCCAGGGCACTGGTGAGCGCTGCTGGCCCAGGGCACTGGTGAGCACCACTAGCCCAGGGCACTGGTGAGCGTAGCTGGCCCAGGGCACTGGTGAGCGTAGCTGGCCCAGGGCACTGGTGAGCGTAGCTGGCCCAGGACACTGGTGAGCGTAGCTGGGCCAGGGCACTGGTGAGCGTAGCTGGCCCAGGGCACTGGTGAGCGTAGCTGGCCCAGGGCACTGGTGAGCGTAGCTGGCCCAGGGCACTGGTGAGCGTAGCTGGCCCAGGGCACTGGTGAGCGTAGCTGGCCCAGGGCACTGGTGAGCGTAGCTGGCCCAGGGCACTGGTGAGCGTAGCTGGCCCAGGGCACTGGTGAGCGTAGCTGGCCCAGGGCACTGATGAGCGTAGCTGGCCCAGGACACTGGTGAGCACCGCTTGCCCAGTGTAACCAAAAATAATAGTAAGAAAATTGTTTGACAGCCTCCATGGTCTGTGTGTGTTCCCGAAGAGTGCCATGAAATTGAAAGATGCAGGTGAGCTGTTGTGGTGTTCCCCATGGACCTGACCTGGGCCCCCTTGTTTTTGGCAGGGGAAGATGACGGTGTGTGGGAGGCCGGCCTGACGTACGAGTGCCGCACACTGCTGTTTAAGGCCATACACAACCTGCTGGAGCGCTGCCTCATGAACCGCGGATTCGCCCGCATCGGGAAGTGGTTCGTCCGGCCCTACGACAAGGACGAGAAGCCCATCAACAAGAGGTAAGGGCCCCTCTGCAGATGCACCCGAGGGCAGAGCCACCTTCATATTTTTCATTTACTTACGGAGTTGCTATTGGTGTGATATGGATGTTTAAGCTAGCATGAGTGCAACTAGCTGTTGCTTGGAAGAAAATTAAAATGGGCTCATTCAGCTTTTTTTTTTGGTGTCAAAGAATTAAATGACTGCCCAAATCAACTGGGAAGGGGGTAGTTTAAGATAATTCGGATCGCTAATGCTTTATGTTTTTATAAATGTCTTATTGGAATTCGTCAGGGTGGTGGAATTGAACAGGGAGGGTTAGATATTTCATTTGTGAAGAATTGTTGATTTTCTGAATTTTGTAGTTCCAAAATAAATAGTCAGGGGCTAGATTAATTAGATTGCTATTTTAAAAATGTTGAATTGCCAATTGGTTTTAAAAGCCAGATGCTAAGGTGTGTGAGGGGGTGTGTTTGACCTCCGTCAATGTGCTGTTTTTACAACAGATGTCCCAGAGTTTGATGGGGGTTTTGTGTTTATGTTTTTAGATGTTACTGGGCTGAATCTGGTCTGGGGTGCGTTCTGTGGAAAAAACTAGGTATAGGTATAAGCCATTAAACTGTGGGACAGCACTCTACTCACACTTAGAAAAATCTGAGTGACCTCACATTCTGATGATGTGATAGAATGAGTGTGTTGTGCTTCATAGTAGAGCTTGAAGCACCACAGGAAGCCTCGCATAATAAAAGTACAAACAAAGTTTTCTGTCTGAACTGTATAGAATTGTAATGGAGCAGACACGTTGATGTGTAAGCTGGTGAATGGTGTGCGAGCAGTGTGACAGCAGGTGGTTGGCTTTCAGCCTGATGCCTGTTTGTGTGGCTTCTAATTATAAATTTGTGTTCAGATGACGGAGAGGCCATGCTGTACCAGCCTTTACCTGTACCAGCCCTTACCTGTACCTCTCCTTGCCTGTACCAGCCCTTACCTGTACCAGCCCTTACCTGTACCAGCCCTTACCTGTACCAGCCTTTACCTATACCAGCCCTTTACCTGTACCAGCCTCTAACTGTACCAGCCCTCTACCTGTACCAGCCCTTTACCTGTACCAGCCCTTACCTATACCAGCCTCTACCTGTACCAGCCCTCTACCTGTACCAGCCCTTACTTGTACCAGCCCTTACCTGTACCAGCCTTTACCTGTACCAGCCCTTTACCTGTACCAGCCCTTACCTGTACCAGCCTTTACCTGTACCAGCCCTTTACCTGTACCAGCCTCTACCTGTACCAGCCCTCTACCTGTACCAGCCCTTACCTATACCAGCCTCTACCTATACCAGCCTCTACCTTTACCAGCCCTCTACCTGTACCAGCCCTTACTTGTACCAGCCCTTACCTGTACCAGCCTTTACCTGTACCTCACCTTGCCTGTACCAGCCCTCTACCTGTACCAGCCCTTACCTGTACCAGCCTTTACCTGTACCAGCCCTTACTTGTACCTCTCCTTGCCTGTACCAGCCCTTTATCTGTCCCAGCCCTTTACCTGTACCAGCCCTTACCTATACCAGCCTCTACCTGTACCAGCCCTTACTTGTACCAGCCCTTACCTGTACCAGCCCTTTACCTGTAGAAATTGCAGTACAGAAATACCTGCAGGTCCTTAACTGCAGCCAGCCGATGATTTAGTGTAGTGCCTGTTGGTAAAAGTGCTGTCCATTCAGCAGCTTAAGGGTGCTGTTCTTATATGAAGTTCATCCCTATAGGGCCTTACGTGTGCCTGTACATAAGTGTAGTTTCTGTCAGTACATAAGTGTGCTGCCTGTCAGTACATAAGTGTAGTTCCTGTCAGTACATAAGTGTAGTTCCTGTCAGTACATAAGTGTAGTTCCCACAGCTCCTGTAGTCCCATGTCTGTAGGGTCTGATGTTGCCACGGCTTCTTGTTTAACCAGTTTGCTTTGTCATCATTTTGTAACGTTTCTGCATTGTTCTGCAGTGAAATAATGCGGCACTTGTATGAAAATAAATCCATTTGGTGTTGCGGGAGGATTTTTGATGTGAGGGAATGCCGTAGGCCTGTTTGCTGAGTGCAGTCCTTTGACCGGCCCGCTGTTTGATTACTCCTCTCTGTGATCAGTGATCTGCAGCAGGTAAAACCATCTCATTGCTCTGTCTGCCAAATATCTACATGGGGGAGTTCATAAGGTCTTTACTGCCATCAGTAGATAGATACACTGATGTTTGTGTTAGTGCTTATGGGATGTTGGGCCTAATGGGTAAGAAAACGAGAAATCCCAGAGAAAACTGGTCTCTGTATTAATTAGTTTTTTGTGCTGTGCGTTTCGTGCAACTGTCACCAAGTGATCAGTCTGCCTGCTGTGAATGGAACACTGGTGCTGTCGCTATGGCGACAGACTGTCCTCTCTCAGCTCTGTTTGTGTTCCACTGCAGAGTCGTTGCCGTGTCCTCAGGAGAGGAACTGGGGGGGCCTCTGGACACCTCCCCCCTTCATTCATCATGCTTTACACACCTTGCATCATCTCACACCTGTCGCGCAGTCTCAGCGTGACTCTGGGCCCTAGCTGCTTCAGTTCAGCGTTTCTGACAGACTCAACAGGCCTTTGAAAGATGCGCAGGTCCATTAGAGTATTGTGTGTGTTTTGATTTAAATGAGTTAATGCCATATTGAAGGACACCATTTAACTGGGTTTAGGGGAAGGGCAGTGTTGCAGCAGGGGTGACTGGGCCTTGTGGTTTAGAGGAAGGGGAGTGTTGCTGTAGGGGTGACTGGGCCTTGTGGTTTAGAGGAAGGGGAGTGTTGCAGTAGGGGTTACTGGGCCTTGTGGTTTAGAGGAAGGGGAGTGTTGCAGTAGGGGTGACTGGGCCTTGTGGTTTAGAGGAAGGGGAGTGTTGCTGTAGGGGTGACTGGGCCTTGTGGTTTAGGGGAAGGGGAGTGTTGCAGTAGGGGTGACTGGGCCTTGTGGTTTAGAGGAAGGGGAGTGTTGCTGTAGGGGTTACTGGGCCTTGTGGTTTAGAGGAAGGGGAGTGTTGCTGTAGGGGTGACTGGGCCTTGTGGTTTAGAGGAAGGGGAGTGTTGCGGTATGGGTGAGTGGGCCTTGTGGTTTAGAGGAAGGGGAGTGTTGCTGTAGGGGTGACTGGGCCTTGTGGTTTAGAGGAAGGGGAGTGTTGCGGTAGGGGTGAGTGGGCCTTGTGGTTTAGAGGAAGGGGAGTGTTGCAGTAGGGGTGAGTGGGCCTTGTGGTTTAGGGGAAGGGGAGTGTTGCTGTAGGGGTGACTGGGCCTTGTGGTTTAGAGGAAGGGGAGTGTTGCAGTAGGGGTGACTGGGCCTTGTGGTTTAGAGGAAGGGGAGTGTTGCTGTAGGGGTGACTGGGCCTTGTGGTTTAGAGGAAGGGGAGTGTTGCGGTAGGGGTGACTGGGCCTTGTGGTTTAGAGGAAGGGGAGTGTTGCAGTAGGGGTGACTGGGCCTTGTGGTTTAGAGGAAGGGGAGTGTTGCAGTAGGGGTTACTGGGCCTTGTGGTTTAGAGGAAGGGGAGTGTTGCAGTAGGGGTTACTGGGCCTTGTGGTTTAGAGGAAGGGGAGTGTTGCTGTAGGGGTGACTGGGCCTTGTGGTTTAGAGGAAGGGGAGTGTTGCAGTAGGGGTGACTGGGCCTTGTGGTTTAGAGGAAGGGGAGTGTTGCGGTAGGGGTGACTGGGCCTTGTGGTTTAGAGAAGGGGAATGTTGCAGTAGGGGTGACTGGGCCTTGTGGTTTAGAGGAAGGGGAGTGTTGCAGTAGGGGTGACTGGGCCTTGTGGTTTAGAGGAAGGGGAGTGTTGCGGTAGGGGTGACTGGGCCTTGTGGTTTAGGGGAAGGGGAGTGTTGCAGCAGGGGTGACTGGGCCTTGTGGTTCAGAGGAAAGGGAGTGTTGTGGTAGGGGTGACTGGGCCTTGTGGTTTAGGGGAAGGGGAGTGTTGCAGTAGGGGTGACTGGGCCTTGTGGTTTAGGGGAAGGGGAGTGTTGCGGTAGGGGTGACTGGGCCTTGTGGTTTAGAGGAAGGGGAGTGTTGCAGTAGGGGTTACTGGGCCTTGTGGTTTAGAGGAAGGGGAGTGTTGCAGTAGGGGTGACTGGGCCTTGTGGTTTAGAGGAAGGGGAGTGTTGCAGTAGGGGTTACTGGGCCTTGTGGTTTAGAGGAAGGGGAGTGTTGCTGTAGGGGTTACTGGGCCTTGTGGTTTAGAGGAAGGGGAGTGTTGCGTAGGGGTTACTGGGCCTTGTGGTTTAGAGGAAGGGGAGTGTTGCAGTAGGGGTGACTGGGCCTTGTGGTTTAGAGGAAGGGGAGTGTTGCAGTAGGGGTGTGACTGGGCCTTGTGGTTTAGAGGAAGGGGAGTGTTGCGGTAGGGGTGACTGGGCCTTGTGGTTTAGGGGAAGGGGAGTGTTGCAGCAGGGGTGACTGGGCCTTGTGGTTCAGAGGAAGGGGAGTGTTGTGGTAGGGGTGACTGGGCCTTGTGGTTCAGAGGAAGGGGAGTGTTGCAGTAGGGGTGACTGGGCCTTGTGGTTTAGGGGAAGGGGAGTGTTGCAGTAGGGGTGACTGGGCCTTGTGGTTTAGAGGAAGGGGAGTGTTGCAGTAGGGGTGACTGGGCCTTGTGGTTCAGAGGAAGGGGAGTGTTGCTGTAGGGGTGACTGGGCCTTGTGGTTGAAGCCCCTGTTCCACCACATGGTACCGGCTCAACTGGACTCGACTCTACTCGACTCTTTTGGTACCAGGTACTTTGTTTTCCACTGCAGATAGCACCCCCGTCAATGTAGCTGGTCGTCATTAGTGACGCCACATGAAACTCATCGCTCTGACCAATCAGTGGTCTGCAGTGTTTTCACGTCACCTTTTAGTATGTAGCCCTCCTGGATCAGGCCCCCTGGAGGAGAACTGAGCGGAGGGCATTGGATTATGCAGGACTGAGATAATGGGACTTGTGTCCTGCAGTGTGCTGTAGAAAATGCACAGCTGCCCACTTGCTTTCAGTGTGAGGGACATGGCTCCCGTCTCTTTCTTAATCAGTCTTATGCTTAAACACTCAAACATATCAGGCTCTTCAGAAATCCATTTTCTCTACCATGCATGTGCATGATGTGAACATTACATATGCGTGTAAATTATACTTAATAGCATTTGTCTGTGCCAGTATTCAATCTGGTGGGTGGTGGGTGGGGTCGCCCAAACCCCTCCCCCAGTGATGATCATCTGGACTCTTCCGGAAGAGTCTCGTCTCCATGGCATCGGGCAGTGCGCGCTGTCCAGTGAACAGTTCTGCGGTGCTGTTCCTGTCGGCTGTGGATCTGCGTCAGCTCGTCTGGCCTGCTGAGGAGAATCCCACTCTGGAGCATTAGAGCAGATAAGCGTTGCTCCACAGGAGGGACTGCAGGAACACAGAGGGGCTCTGCTAGCTCAGTGTGGAGCAGGAGCACTGGAGCATAGACCGTATCTGAGTGTTGCTAGATTTCAGGAGACAGAACATCCCAAAGCTAGTGGAAGAGCAATTCCAAACCGGGCAGAATACCGGAGAGCTGCATTTACAAGTTGGCTAGTGCCACTAAGCAAGAGTACCCATGAGTGTGGGGAAAACTTGCGTGTTGACTTAAAAACAGATTCCCAGGTTGTAAAACAAGCCCGAAAAACCACAGTTCTGATTTTTTCAGGAAACTTCAGGAGTGACTTCAGGAAAAAAAACGAGCCCAAAGTTGCATATTCTTAGCAGACTTGGGCTGCCTCATCTGCAGGCTGAACAATAGAACTGTAGGCCAAGCCTGAGTGTTCTTTCATTGTCGCTGCTTTCACATGAAACTCTTATTTTCTGGTCGTATTCTAGGCATTTTACGGGAACCATCTCATTTTCACGGCAATTACTACATTGAGTACAAGCTGTGACCTGTGGCACCAAGCCGCATAATTGCATTGCCCTGTATTTACAAGCCCCTTAGTGTGGAAAGGACTTCAGCAGGGTGGAAAATGTCTTACTATAGGAATGAGATGCGATGATCTCACTCAGGTGATTTAATTACGTGGCCTTCTCTTTTTGAAAATGCACTTAATGAAGATTGACAGCCTGGGATTGTCTGTCAGTCATCTGTCATCCAGCCCTCTTTAGGGTGGTAGGAATTTGACCCAGTGAGATCTACTCCGGCCTTGGTTCAGGTATAGTGTAGCTCTGCTTTAAAACTACAGCTCTCTTCTGACATGCTCTAGGGACCGATTCAAACTCAGTGAAAGGTGCACAGATCTCTGTCTGTCTGGTCAAACTAGTCTCGCATAGCCAGACCTCCACACTTTGTTTCAGCGCTGTGCCAGCGCTGGAGAAATGTCTGGCTGAACCCATTATCATTCCGCTATGGAGGAAAAAATGCTCTGGCTTGTTTGTATTTCTTTAAACCAATCACAATCGTCTTGGGTGGTGCTAAGCCCAGGATTGTAAAGCGCGGTGCCCTTGGATAAAATTGCGGGGGGGATGATATGAAAAAAGCATTAGGTCTGCAACTTAGTGTTACGCATTTACCAAGTTAGTACCCGGATTTTTAGCAACCTCCACACTGGTTTCAGATGGTCGGTAGAAGGTAGACGGTCAGTAAAAGGCAGACGATCAGTTGAATGCAGATGGTCAGTGAAAGGCAGACAGTCAGTAAAAAGCAGACGGTCAGTAGAAGGCAGATGGTCAGTAAAAGGCAGACGGTCAGTAGAAAGCAGACGGTCAGTGAAAGGCAGACGGTCAGTAGAAAGCAGACGGTCAGTGAAAGGCAGATGGTCAGTAGAATGCAGACGGTCCTTAAAAGGGTGGTGGTCAGTAAAAGCCAGACTGCAGCGAAAAGCGACGGTCTCTAGCAAAATAGATGGTCAGTAAAAGGCAGGCAGGGTCAGTAAAAGGCAGACGGTGATAAAAAGCAGAATCAGTAAAAATTAGGTGAGTGCAACGGTCAGTAGAAGGCACGCATCTGTAAAAGGTAGACGTCACCCAGCAGATTTCAGTAAAAAGCAGATGTGCAGACGGTCAGTAAAAGGGCACGGTCAGTAAAAAAGCAGATGAAAAGGCAGACGGTCAGTAGAAGGCAGGCGATCTGTAAAAGGTAGACGGTCAGCAAAAACCAGACGGTCAGTAAAAGGCAGACGGTCAGTAAAAAGCAGACGGTCAGTAAAAAGCAGATGGTCAGTAAAGGCAGATGGTCAGTAAAAGGCAGACGGTCAGTAGAAGGCAGACGGTCAGTAAAAGGCAGACGGGAGTAAAAAGCAGACGGTCAGTAAAAGGCAGACTGTCAGTAAAAGGCAGACGGGGAGTAAGGCAGACAGACAGGCACAGCAGTGTTGGCCCTGGTGAGAAGATCAGTCTGGGTTGTGTAAAGACCACTGGCTCTCCTTCTCCCTCCTGTCCGGTAGCAGCTGGCCCTCTTTAGATACAGCAGAACCAGAGACGTCCCGTGGCGGAAAGGGGTCTCTCTTCGCCCCTGCCAGGGCGTGCCACAGCAGTACGGAAATCTTGAGATTATGAAAGGAGCGAAATCCATGCTGATTCCAGCTGCTTTGGCTGTGCAGTTAATTGAGTGTTTAATTTAAAAAGACTGCAGTTTCCCCTGTCTGTTCTTTGTCACACACTCTCGTTTAGGACCCATTGCTCAAGGTGTATTAGAGCTTCTCAGGTGATGTCATGAACCGACAGTCTTGCCACTCCACAGGCTAATTAGGAGCTTCTAATGGGAAGGGGCAGGAGGCTGGGGGCTGGCTGACGTAATTCAGAAAGGGTTGAGCTGCATCACCTCGGTACTGTCTGAGGGACAGGATACTCACCGCTCTCCTCTGCTCGCCCAAAAGGAGTGCTGATGTTCCTAGCTGGGGGGTTCAGTGGCTTATTTGGCGTGCCTGCCCGTGGTTTGGGTGAGCGACAGGGGGAAACGTGAGCTCCAGCGAGAGTGTGGCTCCCAGTCTGTGCACCGCTGATTAGTTCACTTTGGGATTACTGTTGCTGTTTGAAAAATGGGTACGATCCCTAAAGAATATTTCAAGAATGTTTCCCTCCCCCACACTAAAACGATGAATCATTTTCAGGCGTGGTGGATACCACCACACCCCCCCCCCCCCCCCCCACACACACACACACACGCACACTTCCTCTTGAATAGAGTATTTTGGAGTGAATCCTGTCTGTGGTATGGGGCCTGCTCGGTTTATCCTGAGGAAATGAAGAAGTGTTGATTCTTTGTATGATAAGCTAGTGAGTTCTTCATACTCCGTAGAATAGCGCAGTGTCACCTGATAAACGGGGCTTTCGTTTGGCGTTTCCTCGAGCGAAGGGGTTCACGGGGGCCCTGGTCTGCCTTGTGCTTGTGCATGAGCGTGAGTGAGACCGGTGCGTGAGCGTGAGTGAGGCGGGTGAGTGAGCGTGAGTGAGGCGGGTGCATGAGCGTGAGTGAGACAGGTGCGTGAGCGTGAGTGAGGCGGGTGCGTGAGCGTGAGTGAGGCGGGTGCGTGAGCGTGAGTGAGGCGGGTGCGTGAGCGTGAGTGAGGGTGCGTGAGCGTGAGGCGGGTGCGTGAGCGTGAGTGAGACGTGCGTGAGTGAGCGTGAGTGAGGCGGGTGCGTGAGCGTGAGTGAGGCGGGTGCGTGAGCGTGAGTGAGGCGGGGTGCGGGTGCGTGAGCGTGAGTGAGGCGGGTGCGTGAGCGTGAGCGTGAGGAGGCGGGTGCGTGAGCGTGAGTGAGGCGGGTGCGTGAGCGTGAGTGAGGCGGGTGCGTGAGCGTGAGGTGAGTGCGTGAGCGTGAGTGAGGCGGGTGCGTGAGCGTGAGTGAGGCGGGTGCGTGAGCGTGAGTGAGGCGGGTGTGAGTGAGGCGGAGCGTGAGTGAGGCGGGTGCGTGAGCGTGAGTGCGTGAGCGTGAGGCGGGTGCGTGAGCGTGAGTGAGCGTGCGTGAGGTGAGTGAGCGGGTGTGCGTGCGTGAGCGTGAGACAGGAGTGTGAGCGTGAGTGAGGCGGTGCGTGAGCGTGAGTGAGGCGGTGCGTGCGTGAGCGTGAGTGAGGCGGGTGCGTGAGCGTGAGTGAGGCGGGTGCGTGAGCGTGAGTGAGGCGGGCGTGAGCGTGAGTGAGGCGGGTGCGTGAGCGTGAGTGAGGCGGGTGCGTGAGCGTGAGTGAGGAGGCGGGTGCGTGAGCGTGAGTGAGGCGGGTGCGTGAGCGTGAGGAGGCGGGTGCGTGAGCGTGAGTGAGGCGGTGCGTGAGTGAGGGAGCGGGTGCGTGAGCGTGAGGAGGCGGGTGCGTGAGCGTGGTGAGGGTGAGCGTGAGGGAGGCGGGCGTGAGCGTGAGGAGGCGGGTGCGTGAGCGTGAGTGAGGCGGGTGCGTGAGCGTGAGTGAGGCGGGTGCGTGAGCGGGGTGAGTGAGCGTGAGTGAGGCGGGTGCGTGAGCGTGAGTGAGGAGGCGGGTGCGTGAGCGTGAGTGAGGCGGGTGCGTGAGCGTGAGTGAGGCGGGTGCTGCGTGAGCGTGAGTGAGGCGGTGCGTGAGCGTGAGTGAGGCGGGTGCGTGAGCGTGAGTGAGGCGGGTGCGTGAGCGGCAGTGAGCGTGAGTGAGGCGGGTGCGTGAGCTGTGAGTGAGGCGGAGTGAGGCGGTGCGTGAGCGTGAGTGAGGCGGGTGCGTGAGCGTGAGTGAGGCGGGTGCGTGAGCGTGAGTGAGGCGGGTGCGTGAGCGTGAGTGAGGCGGGTGAGTGAGCGTGAGTGAGGCGGGTGCGTGAGCGTGAGTGAGGCGGGTGCGTGAGCGTGAGTGAGGCGGTGAGGTGCGTGCGTGAGTGAGGCGGGGTGCGTGAGCGTGAGTGAGGAGGGTGCGTGAGCGTGAGTGAGGCGGGTGCGTGAGCGTGAGGAGGCGGTGCGTGAGTGCGTGAGCGTGAGCGTGAGTGCGGGCGTGAGTGAGGAGTGCGTGAGCGTGAGTGAGGCGGGTGCGTGAGCGTGAGTGAGGCGGTGGTGCGTGAGCGTGAGTGAGGCGGGTGCTGTGGTGCGTGAGTGTGAGCGAGTGAGGAGGCGGGTGCGTGAGCGTGAGTGAGGCGGGTGCGTGAGCGTGAGTGAGGCGGTGTGCGTGAGCGTGAGGCGGTGAGGCGGGTGCGTGAGCGTGAGTGAGGCGGGTGCGTGAGCGTGAGTGAGGCGGGTGCGTGAGCGTGAGTGAGGCGGGTGCGTGAGCGTGAGTGAGGCGGGTGCGTGAGCGTGAGTGAGGCGGGTGCGTGAGCGTGAGTGAGGCGGGGGCGCGTGAGCGTGAGTGAGGCGGGTGCGTGAGCGTGAGTGAGGCGTGAGTGAGGCGGGTGCGTGAGCGTGAGCGTGAGAGCGTGAGGCGGGTGCGTGAGCGTGAGGGAGGCGGGTGCGTGAGCGTGAGTGAGGCGGGTGCGTGAGCGTGAGTGAGGCGGGTGCTGTGAGTGAGGCGTGAGTGAGGCGGGTGCGTGAGCGTGAGTGAGGCGGGTGCGTGAGCGTGAGTGAGGCGGGTGCGTGAGCGTGAGTGAGGCGGGTGCGTGAGCGTGAGTGAGGCGGGTGCGTGAGCGTGAGTGAGGGGGTGAGGCGTGAGCGTGAGTGAGCGGGTGCGTGAGCGTGAGTGAGGCGGGTGCGTGAGCGTGAGTGAGGCGGGTGCGTGAGCGTGAGTGTGAGTGAGCGGTGAGTGAGGCGGAGTGAGGCGGGTGCGTGAGCGTGAGTGAGACAGGTGCGTGAGCGTGAGTGAGCGTGAGTGAGGCAGGTGCGTGAGCGTGAGTGAGGCGGGTGCGTGAGCGTGAGTGAGGCGGGTGCATGAGCGTGCGTGAGCGTGAGTGAGGCGGGTGCGTGAGCGTGAGTGAGGCGGGTGAGCGTGAGTGAGCGTGAGTGAGGCGGGTGCGTGAGCGTGAGTGAGGCGGGTGCGTGAGCGTGAGTGAGGCGGGTGCGTGAGCGTGAGTGAGGCGGGTGCGTGTGAGTGTGAGCGTGAGTGAGGCGGGTGCGTGAGCGGGTGCGTGAGTGAGTGAGCGTGAGTGAGGCGGGTGAGCGTGAGCGTGAGTGAGGCGGGTGCGTGAGCGTGAGTGAGGCGGCGGGTGAGTGAGTGAGTGAGGCGGGTGCTGTGAGCGTGAGTGAGGCGGGTGAGCGTGAGTGAGCGTGAGTGAGGAGGCGGGTGCGTGAGCGGGTGAGTGAGAGGCGGGTGCGTGAGCGTGAGTGAGGCGGGTGCGTGAGCGTGAGTGAGGCGGGTGCGTGAGCGTGAGTGAGGCGGGTGCGTGAGCGTGAGTGAGGCGGGTGCGTGAGCGTGAGTGAGGCGGGTGCGTGAGCGTGAGTGAGGCGGGTGCGTGAGCGTGAGTGAGGCGGGTGCGTGTGAGCGTGAGTGAGTGAGGCGGGTGCGTGAGCGTGAGTGAGGCGGGTGCGGCGGAGTGCGTGAGCGTGAGTGAGGCGGGTGCGTGAGCGTGAGTGAGGCGGGTGCGTGAGCGTGAGAGAGGCGGGTGCGTGAGCGTGAGTGAGGCGGTGCGTGAGCGTGAGGGGTGCTGAGTTGAGCGTGGTGAGGCGGTGTGAGCGTGAGTGAGGCGGGTGCGTGAGTGAGCGTGAGTGAGTGAGGCGGGGTGCGTGAGCGTGAGTGAGGCGGGGTGCGTGAGCGTGAGTGAGGCGGGTGCGTGAGCGTGAGTGAGGCGGGTGCGTGAGCGTGAGTGAGGCGGGTGGGTGCATGAGCGTGAGTGAGGCGGGTGCGTGAGCGTGAGTGAGGCGGGTGCGTGAGCGTGAGTGAGGCGGGTGCGTGAGCGTGAGTGAGGCGGGGCGTGCGTGAGTGAGGCGGGTGCGTGAGTGAGGCGGGCTGAGCGTGAGTGAGGCGGGTGCGTGAGCGTGAGTGAGGCGGGTGCGTGAGCGTGAGTGAGTGAGGGGTGCGTGAGCGTGAGTGAGGCGGGTGCGTGAGCGTGTGAGTGAGGCGGGTGCGTGAGTGAGCGTGAGTGAGGCGGGTGCGTGAGCGTGAGTGAGGCGGGTGCGTGAGCGTGAGTGAGGCGGGTGCGTGAGTGAGTGAGCGCATGAGTGAGGCGGTGCATGAGCGTGAGCGGGTGCGAGCGTGAGTGAGGCGGGTGAGCGTGAGACAGCGCGAGCGTGAGGCGGGTGCGTGAGCGTGAGTGAGGCGGGTGCATGAGCGTGTTCTGCCTGTGTGCTCCGTGCACGTGCGTTAGAGACGTGCATGAAAGCACGCACGAGGGTGTTTGTGGAGCTGTGAATGTGCTGGCACTGTGACATCAGCATAACTGTGGCCCAGCTGACGGGGAGGAGCCAGTCAGAGGAGGGCAGGGGGAAGCCCTGTTCCTCTGGCTAATTTAAGCAGCCGGCTTAAGGAAGAGGTGGGCTGGGGACATCATACACGCCGTTAGGGTTAGGGTTAATTACACATTAAAATGGCTGCACTGTTCTCTGCTCGGATGGCACGGTGGGCTGGAGTCACTTTGTTAGGGACACAGATGAGCAGGTAAAGTGAATCCTGCAGGCACTGCAGCTTTTTCTGATAAGCAAGGATGGCTCCACACACCAGCACTTTCTCTGTCCTGGGCTTAATACCGGCCTCCACCAGTAACTGCGTCCGGCATTTGCCGCTTTAAATAATAATGTAAAATAATAACAGGAATAATAGGCAATGATTGCTGAGAATAAATTAATATTTATTAATTAATAATTAATATTTTTATTTTTTTTCATTTAATAATTTTTTTTAGTAAATTGTAAATTGAATTGAACATTTTTTAAATGAATTGCAGTCAGTCTGTTTTCTCAGCCCAATTTGGAAAGCCCATTTGCAAATATGGGCCCATTTCACTGCTGTGACTGGGTTTTGTTTGTTTGTTTTTGATTTTTTTTATTGTGTGAAGAAGTGCTGTGAGGTGTGTGCATGACCCTGCCTGTAAGGTGGCAGTGCTGTTCTGCATGTGGGCGGCAGCTCGCAGCCTGTCTGTTTTAGCCTTTACTAGCGCCCTGCTTGTTCCAGCACGTGTAGCGCTGGCTGTGTAGCACAATAACACCACAGGTCTGCACCCACAATCCATCCCTCCCTCCTTTTTGAGTGGCGCACTGCGTGCAGTGAGTGGGCGGGGTTGGGAAAGAGGTGGGAGGGGTTAAAGGGTGTTACAAGAACCAGGAGAGAATGGTCACATTTGTTTGAATTTTATTGTCAAATTACCACCTGGTACTGAGCTACACACACCCCTGGCTGTGTAAGAGAGTTGTCAGTACTGAGGTACTCACACCCCTGACTGTGGAAGAGCATTGTCAGTACTGAGGTACTCACACCCCTGACTGGTGGAAGAACATTGTCAGTACTGAGGTACTCACACCCCTGACTGTGGAAGAGTGTTGTCAGTACTGAGGTACTCACACCCCTGACTGGTGGAAGAACATTGTCAGAACTGAGGTACTCACACCCCTGACTGTGGAAGAGCATTGTCAGTACTGAGGTACTCACACCCCTTACTGGTGGAAGAACATTGTCAGTACTGAGGTACTCACACCCCTGACTGGTGGAAGAACATTGTCAGTACTGAGGTACTCACACCCCTGACTGTGGAAGAGCATTGTCAGTACTGAGGTACTCACACCCCTGACTGTGGAAGAGCATTGTCAGTACTGAGGTACTCACACCCCTGACTGGTGGAAGAGCGTTGTCAGTACTGAGGTACTCACACCCCTGACTGTGGAAGAGCGTTGTCAGTACTGAGGTACTCACACCCCTTACTGTGGAAAAGCGTTGTCAGTACTGAGGTACTCACACCCCTGACTGTGGAAGAGCGTTGTCAGTACTGAGGTACTCACACCCCTGACTGGTAGAAGAGCATTGTCAGTACTGAGGTACTCACACCCCTGTCTGGTAGAAGAACATTGTCAGTACTGAGGTACTCACACCCCTGACTGGTGGAAGAGCATTGTCAGTACTGGAGTACTCACACCCTGGTTGGTGGAAGAGAGTTGTCAGTACAGAGGTACTTACACCCCTGACTGGTGGAAGAGCATTGTCAGTACAGAGGTACTCACACCCCTGACTGGTGGAAGAGAGTTGTCAGTACTGAGGTACTCACACCCCTGGCTGGTGGAAGAGCACTGTCAGTGTTGGGGTACTCACACCCCTGACTGTGGAAGAGCATTTTCAGTGTTGGGGTACTCACACCCCTGACTGTGGAAGAACATTGTCAGTACTGAGGTACTCACACCCCTAACTGGTGGAAGAACATTGTCAGTACTGAAGTACTCACACCCTTGACTCTGGAAGAGCGTTGTCAGTACTGAGGTACTCATACCCCTGGCTGGTGGAAGAACATTGTCAGTACTGAGGTACTCACACCCCTGGCTGGTGGAAGAACATTGTCAGTGTTGAGGTACAGGGACAATGATGGACTGAACAGGAGTATGTTTGATTCTCTGGGCCTCTCAGTGACTCTGCGGGGCTCCTCTTCTGAAGCCTGACCTTACTTGTGTCTGTTTGTGTGTGTTTTTTAATTTTGTCTTCCCATGTCTCCAACATTTCTTATTCTTTTAAGATAGTTTTAGATTAGATGTGAATATTTGGTGTGATTTAATACATTTCTTCATTTTAATCTGGTTGTGAGTTGTCCATTTTGAAAGGTTGATCAAACAGGTTGCTCTGCCTATCAGTGGTTTAATTGATCATTTATATCTTTGATAATAATTAAATTAAGTCAACTAGATCTATTTTACATTTTATGTGGGGTTTGCATGTGAAATGATAGAGAATGCATTTCAGAAATTTTAGTCTTTTAATTTTGAGTTAGCTTCCATGCAAAACAAAGATGGCGACTGCAAAGTTGTTAACTTATTCTATTGGCTGAAAGGGCATCACGTGCAGTTTGGCGTGTGTATCCAGGTATCCTGCAATTGACTACTTTGATCAGACCCCTTTGATCAGATGTTGTTATTGGCAGATGTAGCTAAATCTCAAATAGGGAGTATTATTGACTGTGGGACTGGAGCATTTTTGATAACAAAATGGTCGGGAAAGAGGCGGAAAAACACAAAGCAGCGCAAAATAAGTCTGGGGCTTTATTGTGTGGACGTGTGAAGTTGTTAGTGGATTCTGTCTGTTTTCATGGGGTCACAAGGTGCTGAAGTTAATATTTTTAGGGCTGAGAGTCCCTGAAAAGTGCTGCTTTGCAGGTATGGGGCAAGCCGCTCCACCACGTCCTAACTTAGCGGATGGTGTACCTGCTATCCCATTTAGATGCTTACTGGAATGATTCCGTGCAGTCTGCTTGTCATTATGAGACTGGTGCGTTTGTCTCTCTCTCGCTTAGCAGGCCCCTGGCTCTGCAGTTTGGGGGGAAAGCCTTGTGACCCCCTCAGATGAATGCTTTTCTCCAGCCCTTCGTTACAGTGGCCTGGCACCGTGGAGAAGAGTTGGGAACCAGAGCTGTTCTGTCACTAAGCTCTGAATTGTGCCTGTAGAGAATAGTCTGGTCTTAGGCCATGCCCATCTCTAACCTGTGAGAGTTTTTTAAAGCCGCACCCCCCACCCCAGGGGTCCCCTCAGTGAAGCAGGGTTACACTGCCACCAGCTCACATCATGAGCCGCATTTCCACCAAAAGTACCCGGAACTTTTAGTCCCAGGAACTACTTTTCAAGGAACTAAAAGGTTCCTTCAGCCCATTGTTGTCTATGTTTCCACCGCGGTCTAAAGTCCCGCGAAGATTAGGCAAATTAGCCCACTGATGTATGAAAAAGTGACGGCTGATTTACACGTCATTTTTGCGCACGACTATACAATAATATAATATGGAAATACAGTTACAAACCTGGAATAAAAATAAGAAACGGCAATGAAGATTATAATTGTAGGCGTACTATACGCTGTGGTGTATACCTTCAGTATACTCACCGCATACAGACGTGTGTACCACTGAACTGTGGTGTATACCTACACTATACTCACTCCGCATACAGACGTGTGTGCCACTGAACTGTGGTGTATACCTACAGTATACTCACCGCATACAGACGTGTGTGTACCACTGAACTGTGGTGTATACCTACAGTATACTCACTGCATACAGACGTGTGTACCACTGAACTGTGGTGTATACCTACAGTATACTCACTGCATACAGACGTGTGTGTGCCACTGAACTGTGGTGTATACCTACACTATACTCACTGCATACAGACGTGTGTGTACCACTGAACTGTGGTGTATACCTACAGTATACTCACCGCATACAGACGTGTGTGTACCACTGAACTGTGGTGTATACCTACAGTATACTCACCTCATACAGACGTGTGTGTGTGCCACTGAACTGTGGTGTATACCTACACTATACTCACCTCTGCATACAGACGTGTGTGTACCACTGAACTGTGGTATACCTACAGTATACTCACCGCATACAGACGTGTGTGTGCCACTGAACTGTGGTGTATACCTACAGTATACTCACCGCATACAGATCTGTGTGCCACTGAACTGTGGTGTATACCTACAGTATACTCACCGCATACAGATCTGTGTACCACTGAACTGTGGTGTATACCTACAGTATACTCACCGCATACAGACGTGTGTGTGCCACTGAACTGTGGTATACCTACAGTATACTCACCGCATACAGACGTCTGTGTGTACCACTGAACTGTGGTGTATACCTACAGTATACTCACCGCATACAGACGTGTGTGTGCCACTGAACTGTGGTGTATACCTACAGTATACTCACCGCATACAGACGTGTGTGTACCACTGAACTGTGGTGTATACCTACAGTATACTCACCGCATACAGACGTGTGTGTGCCACTGAACTGTGGTGTATACCTACAGTATACTCACCTCCGCATACAGACGTGTGTGTGCCACTGAACTGTGGTGTATACCTACAGTATACTCACCGCATACAGACGTGTGTGCCACTGAACTGTGGTATACCTACAGTATACTCACTGCATACAGACGTGTGTGCCACTGAACTGTGGTGTATACCTACAGTATACTCACCGCATACAGACGTGTGTGTACCACTGAACTGTGGTATACCTACAGTATACTCACCGCATACAGACGTGTGTGCCACTGAACTGTGGTGTATACCTACAGTATACTCATCGCATACAGACGTGTGTGTACCACTGAACTGTGGTGTATACCTACAGTATACTCACCGCATACAGACGTGTGTGCCACTGAACTGTGGTGTATACCTACAGTATACTCACCTCTGCATACAGACGTGTGTGTACCACTGAACTGTGGTATATACCTACAGTATACTCACCTCTGCATACAGACGTGTGTGTACCACTGAACTGTGGTATACCTACAGTATACTCACCGCGTACAGACGTGTGTGTACCACTGAACTGTGGTGTATACCTACACTATACTCACCTCTGCATACAGACGTGTGTGTACCACTGAACTGTGGTGTATACCTACAGTATTCTCACCTCTGCATACAGACGTCTGTGTTCCACTGAACTGTGGTATACCTACAGTATACTCACCTCCGCATACAGACGTGTGTGTACCACTGAACTGTGGTATACCTACAGTATTCTCACCTCCGCATACAGACGTGTGTGTACCACTGAACTGTGGTATACCTACAGTATACTCACTGCGGATTCCAAGTGCTTGTTTGGTGACACTTCATGCTAGTGGAGAGCGGATTGGAAAACACGGAAGTGACAACGATTGCAGCATCAAACCAACAAAACAAAAATGGTTCTGTAAAGGAGCCTGAACTTTGACCCCAGACACACAGTTTTGTGACTTGGGCAGGTGGGAGTCTGTCATTTGAAAGTCGCTTTAGTTTCTTTAGCGCTGAAAAAAGAAAAGAAGTTGGCTTGTCGCAGAGTTCGGTTTAACTGGTGGCATATGGTGCGTAAGCCTATGCAGGTGTAGCAATGCTAATATTTTTAATTGCAATTTAAAAATAAAGTAAAAATAAAGCAATTAATAAAAGTGCATCAGCATCGGTGGAATGTTGGCATTATTAAAATCATACAAGCTCATTATATTCACATAATGCTGAACATCTGGTAGGCTGTCATCAGTTCTCCTTAGTTGCCTGTTGGCGAGTAATAAAATTATTTTTGTTCGCATCACAAAATTGTGCATGTTTTATCAACATTCTTTAAAACTGGGTACAAGTACTCTTCATTCTCCACACTGCCACTTGGAGACTATTCTTGGCAGATCACACACATGCAGTTGACAAAGGTTCTATAGCTGTAATGGCTTCTGTTCAAATAAACTTTTATGCCCAAACAAATTCATTCAATTACATTGTCAAGTTACCGATATTTCTTTAACTAACAATGATTCGTCAACATAGGAGCTATGCGTTTTTGAATAAAACGAATTGCTTTTTTATTTTAATATTTAATGTCTTCATTGTCTTCAGCAAAGAAGTGTTCACATTGCAGCTGGACATTGCTGTATGCACGTGAGAAGCAGAGCACACATGTCAAAGGGACATGCACTGTCACAGCTGATGTGTTGTCACAAACACACTGAGGAAGTTATAAAGTATTTTATAGTCATGGCATTTACTGGAGGTATGGAATTCAATGCAGCAAAAAATAGTTAGGACTAAAATGTGACTAAAATACTTGGTTCGTTTCATTGACTAAAATAAATATGTTAAGTCATTTTTGTCTTGACTGAAAGATGGTAAAGCTAGTGTAATAGGTCAGTAGAGTTTGCAGAGACTGCTCCATTAAGTATGCTGCTGTGGATGAGAGCGGCTGTCCCTCCTGAATTTTAACACCTTTGAGTCTGAAATGTGCTTTCATTTTCGGAAAAATTTTTTTTACCTGGTTTGATTGGCAGTGTGTTTAACCCGTAGCCTTAAAGATCTTCACCAACTGACCCTTTCCCCTTCTCTCTGCCCCTCCCCCCTTCTCTGTGCCCCTCCTTGTCCCCGCAGTGAGCATCTGTCCTGCTCCTTCACCTTCTTCCTGCACGGCGACAGCAACGTTTGCACCAGCGTGGAGATCAGCCAGCACCAGCCCGTTTACCGGCTGAGCCAGGAGCACCTGGGCACGGCCCATCAGTCTAGCAGCCCCTTCCAAGGTGAGCCCCTCAGTACATCAGAATCACAGCTGCACACTGAGTACATCAGAAACACACCTGCACACTGAGTACATCAGAAACACACCTGCACACTGAGTACATCAGAAACTGAGTACATCAGAGCACACTGAGTACATCAGAAACTCAGCTGCACACTGAGTACATCAGAAAACGCACAGTACCTGAACACTGAGTACATCAGAAACACACCTGCACACTGAGTACATCAGAAACACAGCTGCACACTGAGTACATCAGAAACACACTGCACACTGAGTACATCAGAAACACCTGCACACTGAGTACATCAGAAACACACCTGCACACTGAGTACATCAGAAACACACCTGCACACTGAGTACATCAGAAACACACCTGCACACTGAGTACATCAGAAACACACACACCTGCACACAGAAAAACACACCTGTACAGATCAGAAACACAGTGAGTCTGCACACAGTGAGTACATCAGAAACACACTGATCTTGCTTGCGTGCACACTGAGTACACCAGAAACACCAGAAACTGACCGTCCCACGCAAAAGCTGATAGAGGAGTGGAAGCAGTTCTACCCCATCAACCCCAGTGCCAGGGACAGCTCTGAGGACAAGATCACTGGGGAGGACGACAGGTCCTCGTCGGTAAGATGTTGTGACGCATCTGTAAAATACACTTTGTCATCCTTTAGCCTAAACCTGTGTGTGCTTAATGCTAGCCTTCTATCTCTCCTGGAGAGGTCCAAAAGGGCACACTGATAATTGTAGCAGTTGCTTCTCAGATCGGAGGTGAAGATCTTTCACAGATTGAGTTTAGCACTACACAGATTAGCACTACACAGATTGAGATTAGCACGACACAGATTGAGTTTAGCACTTCACAGATTGGTTTAGCACTACACAGATTGAGATTAGCACTTCACAGATTAGTTTAGCACTATACAGATTGAGTTTAGCACGACACAGATTGAGATTAGCACTACACAGATTGAGATTAGCACTACACAGATTGAGATTAGCTCTACACAGATTGAGTTTAGCACTTCACAGGTTAGTTTAGCACTACACAGATTGAGATTAGCACTACACAGATTGAGTTTAGCACTCATAGACCGTGGCCACCTGCGTATGCATCCTACAGCGTTCCACGAAACGTCCCACGAAACGTACCTGCACGAGCCTCTATGGAGTGACCACAAAAAAAGTTGAATATTTCAAAATGATTTGAATATTTAAAAAATCTGAATACAAGCAACAATGTCTGGAACTAGCCGGTCATTTTGGTGTAAAAGGTTTGAATGTTGAATGTAGTGCAAAAACTGTATGACTAGTTAAGGCTGCTTCATACTTTCCGCGTCCGTGTGTCTGCGAGGGTCCGCTTTGGTTCGCGTGATGTAAATGTCTGCGAGGGTCCGTGTGGACCTCTATACGGACGTCCTCGCGCAGCCCAAAATTTGTGACCGCGCAGACTGTATGCGTAGCAAGCGTGCCGACTGCGCATGCTCCAGATAAAATTTAATGGATGCTTTTTTTGAAGGGAGTTGTACGAGGAGATCCGCCGTTACCCACGTTTATATTGTCTATATGGGCATTCATAAAAATATTCTTTCACCACTAAAAAATCGCATTCCGTCATAGCAACAAGATAAAGCCGACAGTAGCCCTAAGAGATGCCAATACGGCAGTGAAAATGCTGCTCACTGAATAACGAAATAAACGGGACATAGTTTTAAAAAATGATACCATGTCATTCTACAGTCAATATCTGGGACTAAATATGGAATAAATATACAACCTTCCTATTG
This sequence comes from Anguilla japonica, assembly GCA_025169545.1. Lineage (NCBI taxonomy): Eukaryota > Metazoa > Chordata > Actinopteri > Anguilliformes > Anguillidae > Anguilla > Anguilla japonica. The sequence goes on from CM045894.1 coordinate 787,378, forward strand.
GATGTTCCTTTTGAGACTGAGTGGTCATATTGTCTTGTCTTTGTGAAATACACGCACATTTGTGATGCCTGGGTACCTTCCAAAATAGCTGTGCATAATACCACACCTGTTGTTTACGGTGTTGTCACCCTTTTTAGTACAGTCTGTCTTGTTTGACAATTCATTTGTTCAGTAGGTGAGAGTATAAGCTTTCTAATGATGTATATCATGTCTAATTTTGCTTTTGGAATAGCGTTTTATAGGTCAGTGTAACCAAAAATTTTCTTATCATCGCATTCACTTACCCATTCACTCTGTGGTAATGGAACTGGAATGGAGTGTAGATTGGGAAATGCGCATGCGTGGAACGCCAGACTGACGCGGACCCTCAATTGTAGTATGAATGGAACCGGGTGAGCGTCCGCGCCACCGGTACAAGTCCGCAGCTGTCTGCGGACGCAGAACGCGGAAAGTATGGAGCAGCCTTTGAGCTAGAAAAATTGGGTGGAAAGTGCAGATAATAAGAAATATGAAAGATACCAAGAGTGGGCTTGCCGGAAGCCAGCCCACTAACTACGCTACTGCACTCAAATGTTCAGAGTGAAACTTATTGATTATGGGTAGCTGGCCCAGCTAATTAGCCATTAACTTTTAATGGTCACGGATCGTGATGTAGTTGATGTGATTCCTTACCGGACTTTTCAATGGCACAGAAAAACTAGGCCTAAATCATACCTCAAACCGCTGTGCTGGAACATTTATCCACTCTCTAACCGCATAAGGACAGCACTTGAGTCCTGCTCAGTTTATTTTGCCAGAATACCTGACTGGTCTTCAGGAAATAATGATTAGATGTAATTTATTCATTTAAGCTCCTAAAATAGTGATTCTCTGTGATGGGTCCCTGGGTACATGCCTGTGCAATGCATTACTGACTGCATCTGCACCTCAAAGGGATCTGTGCTGGAGTTATTCCACTGTGCTGATGTGCAGAAAATACTGCTGTTGTTGTTGTCTTTATTATTTTATTATGATTATTATTATTATAATAATAATAACGTCTTTATGCAAAGTTGAAAGTTTGTTGAAAGTGCTTTTACGGGATCCAAAGGTGACATGACTGGGAAGTGTATTATTGCCTTAGAATAATGTGCATATAAAATAATGGGGTATAATGTGCGTATAAAATATTGGGGTGTAATGTGCGTATAAAATATTGGGGTGTAATGTGCATATAAAATAATGTGGTATAATGTGCATATTAAATAATGGAGTATAATTTGCATATAAAGTAATGGGATATATTCTGCATATAAAACAATGTGGTATAATGTGCATATAAAATAATGGGGTATAATGTGCATATTGAATAATGGGATATATTGTGCATATAAAATAATGTGGTATAATGTGCATATAAAGTAATGGGATATAATGTGCATATTAAATAATGGGATATATTGTGCATATAAAGTAATGGGGTGTAATGTGCATATAAAATAATGTGGTATAATGTGCATATAAAGTAATGGGATATATTGTGCATATAAAATAATGGGGTGTAATATGCATATAAAATAATGGGGTGTATTGTGCATATAAAATAATGGGGTATAATGTGCATATAAAATAATGGGGTGTAATGTGCATATAAAATATTGGGGTGTAATGTGCAGAAGTAAACCAGAATGTATTGGAGACACTGAAGCATGTGATTGGTGCAGACCCTGAAGCTGTGTGTGTGTGTGTGTGTGTGTATCTGCAGCGGGCGTGCGCATGGTGTACCCGTCCTGCCTGGTGCTCGTCCCACAGTCAGATCTCCTGCCTATCACCCCCTTGGGCCCCTCCCACTGCACGCCAGTCTACCCCAACAGCCAGCAGCTGCACACCTCCCATCGAGACCCAGCCATCTCCTCCATCACTCTGACTCCGCCCACTTCACCTGAGGAGTCCCAGACAGGTACGCCCCCATTGACCCATTTCTGCCACATTTGCAGGTACAAAGCCAGGTGTTAGGCTGCATTCACACCAAAGCGGACAATGCGTCACCTTGCTGCAGGGTTGTGCGGCGGTGTGGGCATGTCACTACATGGCCCATTTGTGTGACGTTGTGTTGTGAACTTTAACCCCCCCCCCCCCATTTCCTGTCTGCTATCTCAAAAAAAAAAATGGACAAAAACACAAACCGAAGGAAGCTTCTTGCTATCGTTAGTAGGCTGCCAGCCAGACGCAGACGTCGAAGCTGGGTACACGAAATAAACCAAGCGAGGACACAACTGGGAGAGTATCATCGTTTGGTCCATGAACTCCATAGTGCTAGGTACAATAAACTAACATGCAAGAACTGCTAAATAGCAAATCTTTTATACAGCTTAATTCCAACGTTCGGAATTGATATTTAGCTAGTAACTATTGTTTCGGTACTCGTCCCATTACCCGGTACTGTCAAATCACGATGACGATCATAAAATTAAATCTTAGGAAATGAATCGCATCAATAATTCATCTGACAGTTGCTCGGTAAACAGCGGACTGCTACATGGTAATTTAAACAACTTACGTGATTGGCCACTGCACCGTGACGTCGGGTTGCGTTCCGGCAAAAGTTGATTCTGGTTCAACTTTCTTGCCGCAAGCCGCTGCGTTTTTTTCGGCACCCCATGTGGTCCCCACTGCCGCAGCCTAAACTCACTACCCCCATTCAAATGAATGGGAAGACTGCCGTTTTTGCCGCACAACCCTGCGGCAAGCTGATCTGGTGTGAATCCAGCCTTAGTACCTGCGTCCTTTAGGGTACTGTAATGAGTCGTTTTACTCTCAAATGATTAGCTTTGACTGTCATAACATTTACCAATAAAAGTGATGAGAGTTTTATGTCATTTCACCTGAACTGACATCATCTGTTATACCATGGAAGGGCTCAGGTATAGTGTTACTGTTTATTTTATTGGTGTTGGACAGCAGAGTTGTACAGCAGAGCTGTATTGTCCGTGGCAGTCTGATAGATACTCGTCTTGTGTTAAGGGTTGAGGTAGGCTGCATAGGAGGGCGCTGTGGTGGCAGGAATGAGGTGTGGTAACTCCCCCTGTTGGCCGCAGACTCTCAGTGCACGCAGAAGTGGATGAAGATCTCCTCCATGACGGACAGCTTCAGCACGGACACCACCGGTCACCATGGCGGCAGGGTCCCCCGCAGACTGGCCTGCCAGGCAGTGGAGAGGGTGTGGCAGGAGTGCAGCCTCAACAGAGCCCAGAACAAGTGTGCACTTCTCTGCTTCATAATAATAACCCTGACCCTAATCCTGACCCTAACCCTAAATTACACATTTACACAGGTCATTAACCGTGTTTCTGTGAGATAATTACTCATTTGCACAGGTTATTAACCCTGTTTCTGTGAGATAATTACACTTTTGCACAGGTTATTAACCCTGTTTCTGTGAGATAATTACTCATTTGCACAGGTCATTAACCCTGTTTCTGAGATAATTACTCATTTGCACAGGTTATTAACTCTGTTTCTGTGAGATAATTACACTTTTGCACAGGTCATTAACCCTGTTTCTGTGAGATAATTACACTTTTGCACAGGTCATTAACCCTGTTTCTGTGAGATAATTACACTTTTGCATAGGTCCTTAGCCCTGTTTCTGTGAGATAAATATCCTGCTCTTACAGATTAATGCGCCTGGTCTGTTTCTGTACAGGATGCTGCTGTGTGGCCATTGTTGTGTGTGTAAACGCTCCCTTTGGGGCTGCTTGATAGAGCTGTGTTTGGTTGCCAGGAGGAAATATGCAGCGGTTGCTAACGGAAGCTGTGAGGAGGCGGTGCCGGGCAGAGTGGGTTGCTGGGACTTTGTGGAGCCGGCCCGGAGGTCAAACTGCAACTGCTCAAGGTCAGCCCCCCCCCCCCAGTTCTTACTGAATGAGACACAGCTCATCTGCTTAGACCAGAACATTCCACCAGACAGGTTATGGGGTTTGGGGGCCAGGGGCAGCTTCAAATTGGTGGGCAAAAAACAGTCACCTGTACAATTGTAAGGTGTGTACAACAGTGCAGCACACTCCTGCAGAAGGGCATGGCATAAGCTAATCACTCCTCCAGAAGGGCGTGGCATAAGCTAATCACTCCTCCAGAAGGGCGGGGCATAAGCTAATCACTCCTCCAGAAGGGCGGGGCATAAGCTAATCACTCCTCCAGAAGGGCGGGGCATAAGCTAATCACTCCTCCAGAAGGGCGTGGCATAAGCTAATCACTCCTCCAGAAGGGCGGGGCATAAGCTAATCACTCCTGTAGAAGGGCGTGGCATAAGCTAATCACTCCTGCAGAAGGGCGTGGCATAAGCTAATCACTCCTCCAGAAGGGCGTGGCATAAGCTAATCATGCAGCTCATATCCAGGCAGGAGTGTGGGCTGCAGTGCTCCCTCTGCTCCCCCTCAGGCTCGGGGAGGTGATGAGCGGACTCTGCTTCAGGCTCAGGGAGGTGATGAGCGGACTCTGCTCCCCCTCAGGCTCGGGGAGGTGATGAGCGGACTCTGCTTCAGGCTCGGGGCAGTGATGAGCGGACTCTGCTCCCCGTCAGGGTCAGGGAGGTGATGAGCGGACTCTGCTCCCCGTCAAGGTCAGGGAGGTGATGAGCGGACTCTGCTCCCCGTCAGGCTCAGGGAGGTGATGAGCGGACTCTGCGTCAGGCTCAGGGAGGTGATGAGCGGACTCTGCTCCCCGTCAGGGTCAGGGAGGTGATGAGCGGACTCTGCTCCCCGTCAGGCTCGGGGAGGTGATGAGCGGACTCTGCGTCAGGCTCAGGGTGGTGATGAGCGGACTCTCCTTCCCCGTCAGGCTCAGGGAGGTGATGAGGGTACTCTGCTCCCCGTCAGGGTCAGGGAGGTGATGAGCGGACTCTGCATCAGGCTCAGGGAGGTGATGAGCGGACTCCGCTCCCCCTCAGGCTCAGGGTGGTGATGAGTGGACTCTGCTCCCCGTCAGGGTCAGGGAGGTGATGAGCGGACTCCGCTCCCCCTCAGGGTCAGGGTGGTGATGAGCGGACTCCGCTCCCCCTCAGGCTCAGGGTGGTGATGAGCGGACTCTGCTTCCTATCAGGCTCAGGGAGGTGATGAGCGGACTCTGCTCCCCGTCAGGCTCAGGGTGGTGATGAGCGGACTCTGCTCCCCGTCAGGCTCAGGGTGGTGATGAGCGGACTCTGCTTCCTATCAGGCTCAGGGAGGTGATGAGCGGACTCTGCTCCCCGTCAGGCTCAGGGTGGTGATGAGCGGACTCTGCTCCCCGTCAGGCTCAGGGCGGTGATGAGCGGACTCTGCTCCCCGTCAGGGTCAGGGAGGTGATGAGCAGACTCTGCTTCCTGTCAGGCTCAGGGTGGTGATGAGCGGACTCTGCGTCAGGCTCAGGGTGGTGATGAGCGGACTCTGCTCCCCGTCAGGCTCGGGGTGGTGATGAGTGGACTCTGCTCCCCGTCAGGCTCAGGGTGGTGATGAGCGGACTCTGCTCCCCGTCAGGCTCGGGGTGGTGATGAGCGGACTCTGCTCCCCCTCAGGCTCAGGGTGGTGATGAGAGGACTCTGCGTCAGGCTCAGGGTGGTGATGAGCGGACTCTGCTTCCCATCAGGCTCAGGGTGGTGATGAGCAGACTCTGCTTCCCATCAGGCTCAGGGAGGTGATGAGCGGACTCTGCTCCCCGTCAGGGTCAGGGAGGTGATGAGCGGACTCTGCTCCCCGTCAGGCTCGGGGAGGTGATGAGCGGACTCTGCGTCAGGCTCAGGGTGGTGATGAGCGGACTCTCCTTCCCCGTCAGGCTCAGGGAGGTGATGAGGGTACTCTGCTCCCCGTCAGGGTCAGGGAGGTGATGAGCGGACTCTGCATCAGGCTCAGGGAGGTGATGAGCGGACTCCGCTCCCCCTCAGGCTCAGGGTGGTGATGAGTGGACTCTGCTCCCCGTCAGGGTCAGGGAGGTGATGAGCGGACTCCGCTCCCCCTCAGGGTCAGGGTGGTGATGAGCGGACTCCGCTCCCCCTCAGGCTCAGGGTGGTGATGAGCGGACTCTGCTTCCTATCAGGCTCAGGGAGGTGATGAGCGGACTCTGCTCCCCGTCAGGCTCAGGGTGGTGATGAGCGGACTCTGCTCCCCGTCAGGCTCAGGGTGGTGATGAGCGGACTCTGCTTCCTATCAGGCTCAGGGAGGTGATGAGCGGACTCTGCTCCCCGTCAGGCTCAGGGTGGTGATGAGCGGACTCTGCTCCCCGTCAGGCTCAGGGCGGTGATGAGCGGACTCTGCTCCCCGTCAGGGTCAGGGAGGTGATGAGCAGACTCTGCTTCCTGTCAGGCTCAGGGTGGTGATGAGCGGACTCTGCGTCAGGCTCAGGGTGGTGATGAGCGGACTCTGCTCCCCGTCAGGCTCGGGGTGGTGATGAGTGGACTCTGCTCCCCGTCAGGCTCAGGGTGGTGATGAGCGGACTCTGCTCCCCGTCAGGCTCGGGGTGGTGATGAGCGGACTCTGCTCCCCCTCAGGCTCAGGGTGGTGATGAGAGGACTCTGCGTCAGGCTCAGGGTGGTGATGAGCGGACTCTGCTTCCCATCAGGCTCAGGGTGGTGATGAGCAGACTCTGCTTCCCATCAGGGTCAGGGTGGTGATGAGTGGACTCTGCGTCAGGCTCGGGGTGGTGATGAGCGGACTCTGCTCCCCGTCAGGCTCAGGGTGGTGATGAGCGGACTCTGCTCCCCGTCAGGCTCAGGGTGGTGATGAGCGAACTCTGCTTCCCATCAGGCTCAGGGAGGTGATGAGCGGACTCTGCGTCAGGCTCAGGGTGGTGATGAGCGGACTCTGCTCCCCGTCAGGCTCAGGGTGGTGATGAGCGGACTCTGCTCCCCATCAGGCTCAGGGTGGTGATGAGCGGACTCTGCTTCCTCACATCCGCACACTTCCTGCGGCTCTTATCGCTTTGGTCACCAGCTGGCTAAAAGGCCCGTAACCATAGTGATAAGCTACCTCACCCATCGATCAGAAACTCAGGAGTTTTGGTATTGTGATCCCTGGTATTATGCAAATGAACAAACAAAAATAGTTAAAAATGACTCAGAAATGATCAGGAGATCACACATGCGACCAAAAATCTGTCCACATTTTCATTGGTCGCGCCGGTGCACCTGACATTTAGCAGGTCTATCTCTGTGTGTTACGAGTATCAGGGCCACATTGAGGGGAAATTTTTTTGGAGATTTCTAGAATAAAGTCGTATTTTACGAGAGAAGAAAAGTCATAATATTACGAGAATAAAGTTGTAATTTTAGGCTAGGCTACGTGGGGAAATATCAGAAGAGCAGCCTGCCGCCTGCGTTAAAATGAGGAAGGTGGAGCATCTTGTGAAGTTATACTTTAGTATAGGTTTCACAAATAATGAAATACTTAATCTTTTGGCACATCAGCACCACATTATCATAAGTATCAGGACATTGAAAAGATTGTGCAAGAAACTGTGTCTATTCCGAAGAAAGAACCACACGGACTTGGAGGAAATTGCAGGCTCAGGCTGCCATTAGGCTGTCCTCTCGCCCGTTTTGTTGGTTGCTGGTAATATATTTTCCTAAAAATTATGTTTTTTTTTCCTCAAAATTTTACGATTTTATTCTCATAATATTACAAGTTTTTTTCTTGAAATATTATGACTTTATTCTCATTAAATTGCGACTTTATTCTCGTAATATTACGACCTTATTCTCGAAATCTTTGAATTTTTTTTTGCTCAATTTTGCCTTAATACTCTGTCGTAGTACAGTGTGTGTATATGTGTAGCGTTGTTATTTTTTTTCCACCCGCATTCTGCGAAGACCCGCCCCTACTCTGCCTCTGATTGGCTCTGACCCTGATATTCTTCTTCGCTGAATGCGGGTGGGGGGAAAAAAATAAGGCACACCAGTGCAACCAATGTAAAAAGTTAGTCTGGAGCCCTGCAGTAAGATACCTCTGCACCAGTGTCTGATGGGTGTTAATGTACAGCAGTTCTGAAACAGGCTTTGTTGCTGGTGAGCCTGTTTTGTTGAATTGAAGGCATGGCGAGTGTTCACAGTGAGCCTGAGGTGTCAGTCAGACCAAATGGCAGCATGCGCTGCATTGTAAGCATCTTTCCTTCCCTCCCCAAAACCTTATGATTCTGTGCACTGCCTGTTTATGATTCTGTGCACTGCCTCCTTATGATTCGTGCACTGCCTGTTCATGATTCTGTGCACTGCCTCTCTATGATTCTGTGCACTGCCTCTTTATGGTTCCGTGCCCTGATAACACACAGTAAGAGTCTTGATAAGAATAGGTCTTTCAGCCCATCTAGGCTTGTCATAGTAACAGTAGGTGTTCAGTACTGATGAAGTGTGGCTGGATGTCATTTTTCCAGGCACAAGGCCCTGAAACAACGGCCGGGCAGTACCCCAGGGCACCCCCAGTCTGCGGGCGCGCTCCCCCCTTCGGTTCCAAAGCACAAGATGGCGGAGAAGCCGGAGAAGGGCGAGAAGCTGGCGAAGAGGCCGCAGACGCCGTTCCACCACCGCAGCCCCCTGTGTGAGGACGTGTCTCTGGAGCCCGAGACCAGCCCGCCCCAGATGGGCCTCCGGCCGCAGGACCACGCCCGCTTCCCCACCACCAAGAACCCCCCTCCCCAAACGCCTGGCTCGCCCCAGCCGCCCCCGCTCAGTCCCCACCCCTGCGAGCGCGGCGACGAGGGGGCGGAGCCTGCCAAGAGCACCGCCGCCCCCCGCGGCCAGCACTTCTACCAGACTGCCTCCTCCGAGCCCTGCCCCGCCCCCCACAGGGGCCCCGAGGACCCGGGCCTGGATCCTCTTTCTCAGCCCTTGATCCTGCCCTACCCCGAGTCCCCGGGGCCCTCCGTGTACGCGGGGCTCGCCGCTAACCCCGAGGAGGCCGCCTGCGCCCCCTGGAGGTTCTTCAGCCTGCCGCGGCGCAAAGACGGCCACTTGCCCACACCCCTGCTGCGGGACGACCCGAGCACCGGGCCGGGGAGCCAGGACAGCGCGGTGTCCGTCACTGAGTGAGTACCCCGTCCCGTCACTGAGTGAGTACCCCTCCTGTCCTCCACTGAGTACCCCTCCTGTCCTCCACTGAGTACCCCTCCCGTCCTCCAGTGAGTACCCCATCCCGTCCTCCAGTGAGTACCCCTCCCGTCCTCCAGTGAGTAGCCCCTCCCGTCCTCCAGTGAGTACCCCTCCCGTCCTCCAGTGAGTACCCCGTCCCGTCCTCCACTGAGTACCCCCTCCCATCCTCCAGTGAGTACCCCTCCCGTCCTCCAGTGAGTACCCCTCCCGTCCTCCAGTGAGTACCCCCGTCCCGTCCTCCAGTGAGTACCCCGTCCGTCCCCAGTGAGTACCCCGTCCCGTCCTCCAGTGAGTACCCCTCCCGTCCTCCACTGAGTACCCCTCCCGTCCTCCAGTGAGTACCCCTCCTGTCCTCCAGTGAGTACCCCTCCCGTCCTCCAGTGAGTACCCCTCCCGTCCTCCAGTGAGTACCCCGTCCCGTCCTCCAGTGAGTACCCCTCCTGTCCTCCACTGAGTACCCCCTCCCATTCCATGAGTACCCCTCCTGTCCTCCACTGAGTACCCCTCCCCGTCCCCCTCCAGTCCTCCAGGACCCCTGTCCTCCACTGAGTACCCCTCCTGTCCTCCACTGAGTACCCCGTCCCGTCCTCCTCTGAGTACCCCTCCCGTCCTCCAGTGAGTACCCCCTCCCGTCCTCCCAGTTCTGAAGCAGAAATGAAGCTGCTTCACTGGCTTCATCGCAGGGATGTTTTTGAACGGGGGAGTGGCCTGAGACGCTCACGCTCTGTCCGCCTCAGGGTGATGTCCACCATCCGGAAGCCTCTGAAGGTGTCTGAGGAGCGGGTGCGGATGTACGCTCAGCGGAGAAACCTCTACCTGTCGGCCGCCTTCTCCGACGCCGACGGCGGCCGCCAGCCCGAGTCCGACCCCTACGCCTTCGTGGACGGCGACGTGGAGTTCACCTTCCGAGACAAGAAGGACAAGCAGGGCGGGGACTGGGAGGCGGGCAAAAAGCACAAGGTGGGTGGAGCCCGGAAGCTGTGAGCTGTGCCCATTGGCTCGTTTTCTTAAATATTCGCCTTTTCGCCTCCTCTCTCTGTACGGTGTGCACTTCCCAGCAGTGGAGTGTGAATTTAACAGCACCTACTTTAAACCAGCTGCCCAATAGTGAACCCCCCCCCCCCCACCCTGTCCCGCTGCCCAATCCCCCCCACCCCGGGTCCCTCAGCATGCAGGGTGTTAAACCTGCCCAATTGCAGTTGCTGCAGGGTGTTCCTGGAGTGTTGCTGCAGCGCGGGGGGGGGCGTGGGGCAGGGCACACGCATCCCTATGGAACGGCCTGGTTTCCTCTGAGCTGTTTATCCAGAGCATGAGCCCTAATGAAGGCTCAGGCTGGGGGCTGTTTACCGTTCAAAGTGCCACTGTCAGCGTTTGGGTTTTAGTCCGATGGGGACAGGACCAGCTTTCTGTTCTTCTCCCTAAACAATGAAACTGCAATCATATGTACTTAAAAGTAATTGAAGTTCTCTCACTAGCATGTTTATCAGTTTTGGTAATTAACTGTAATTGTAGTTCTTTCAGTATCATGTTCATCAGTTTTGATAATTAGCTGTAGTTGTAGTTCTCTCAGTATCATGTTCATCAGTTTTGGTAATTAACTGTAGTTGTAGTTCTCTCAGTATCATGTCCATCAGTTTTGGTAATCAACTGTAATTGTAGTTATTTCAGTATCATGTCCATCAGTTTTGGTAATCAACTGTAATTGTAGTTCTCTCAGTATCATGTTCATCAGTTTTGGTAATTAACTGTAATTGTAGTTCTTTCAGTATCATATTCATCAGGTTTGACTTCCATTAAAGGAGCATGTTAAGATGCATAATGTGATCAGATAAATGAGTTTTGTATGAGGGGATGTTGCAGTTTCAGTTTTACCTTCCTTGCATGCGGAGAATGTTTAATGTGAAAATGGAGGACAGTGTGGGGATGTGAAACTGGGTTACTCTCACACCTCTCGTACGGCAGCGAATGTGGGAAACAGGCCGTGATGGTGATGTGATGTAATCCTAACTTACCAGCGAGCTCACGCCAGGCTTTCTCTGCTGATGGGCTGCTGCTCTGCTCAGCTGCTTTCAGCTGCTTGCCCTGTGCTGATGCTGTCATGGAAGGGATCTGCTTTGGTGGCTATGGAGCAGGGGAGTTTCTAACGGAAGCTGATTACATCCTTTGAGGCTGATGTGCCTTCTGCGGAGTCAGCCCAGCCCACCCAAACGTGTGTCTTTGCCCACCCAATCAAAAGTTAAGAGAAAAATAATACATTTTTTTTCGTTCAGCCATTGAAAAATAGCGCAGAAAATACCAGTACCGTTTCTAACTTCTGATTGGGTGGGCAGCCTACAGCCCGCCTCCAAAGTCGCCCACTGCCCACCCCTCTTCTCGTCGTGTTCAGGCACAAACACGCAGAGCTCGGAAGCGGACCCGTCCGCCGAGTGTCTCTCCTCTCGGAGCATGCCGAGGGGGAGGGGTGTTGCCATGACAACTATGAACTCTGATGGCTCAGATTGCGCACACGCAGGGCAAGGCAAAGCAAGTAAAAGCACACACACGGTCCCACTGCTCGTGAAAAATCACACTCAGACGCATAACCTGCTCTAACTTGAATATGGATTGGAACAAATTAGTGTTCTAAATTTAGTTTAACTTTAGTTAAGTTTTTGTTTATTACACTTATTTTTGTCAGGGATCATGTACAACAAGGCTTGGAAACCTAGTATATGGCTGGACCTAACACACATGATCTGGCCGACCAATGGTGTAACTTCGTAACTCGGCCGATCAATGGTGTAACTTCATCACTCGGTCACTCAGTCACAGACATTCGCGTTTGTAGGGCTGGCCCCGCTGTTGCGGTCCAGCCAAAAACAGTGATCTTAGAGAGAGGAGAGGAGATGCTTTGCACCAGATTTAGCTACTAGCGAATTTCCATCAGCAGTCCATTTGAGTTTGAGTTTGGATAAGACTACTGCACCGGGTGACACCATCAGCGGGGGTGACACCAAAATGACTGTCTATAAATTTTTTGTGCAGTGTTTTGTACAGCGACGGGTTGAAACAGCTAGTTTCTCTGATGCAATGTCCTGCTGGTTGATTTAATTAGCGGTGTTAATGTGCCGAGAAGCGCTTTGTCATTTGAATGCATAACATGCAATACCCTCACGGCCACACCTGCCAGCACCCCCGTTGACAGCATCCAACAGCAAGCCCCCCCCCCCCCCCCCCCCCCCCCCCCCCCCCCCCCCCCCCCCGGTCGAGCACACTGGGTGACACCAACCCTAGTGATGCCACTGCGCCCAAGTTGCACACCTATTACTTGTACCAGCCCACCCTAATATAGCAGGCTAAAACCAGCCCTGATCCGCACCATCCCTGAGAAATACTGATGTTCTATTACCCTGATTTTATCTGGGGTCACCCCCCCCTCCATTTTCTCCTGGAATGAACAGTTTTCCTATAATGGCATCAGCTGAAGTGCTCTTCTGTGATGTACCAGAAGGGAAATTATTCTTCTGTAAGCTAAACACAAGAGAGAAGACCTGCCGCAGCAAAGCCTCATGAAAGCCAATGGGCTGTCTCAGACATCTGACCCACACTGACTGCTCCAGGCCCTTCAGTGTGCGTCTGTAGGAATCTGCTTGCCTCGATAATCTCTCAATACTTTTAAAAAGGAACTTGTGTTTGCAGTGCATCAGATTCCCAGTGGCATCAGATTCCCAGCGGCAGTTTTCCTCTAATTTTCTGCTTTATTAACCGTAAACAATTTGACGATGTGTCAATGTTCCGTGCCGGGGAAGTATGCGCATGCGCAGAAATTCACGGCGAAAGGGGAAAGCGCGTTGAGAGATTGCAGTGTTGAGTTCAGAGTTAGCGCTCCCTCTCAGCAGCCGTGGACGCGCCAGTGGTGCCAGTGTTCAGCTCTGAGGAGATGTGTGTTAGGCGTGCGGCTGCTAATTTGGGTCTGTAATCCTCTACAAACTCCAGGACACACAGGGAGCAGACAGCCACGCTCCAATTTCTGCCTGAGCTGTGTCCCCACAGCCCCCCAAGTTCTGCCTGAGCTGTCCCCCCCACAGCCCCCCGAGTTCTGCCTGAGCTGTCCCCCCCACAGCCCCCCGAGTTCTGCCTGAGCTGTGTCCCCACAGCCCCCCGAGTTCTGCCTGAGCTGTCCCCCCCACAGCCCCCCGAGTTCTGCCTGAGCTGTGTCCCCCCCACAGCCCCCCGAGTTCTGCCTGAGCTGTGTCCCCCCAGCCCCCCGAGTTCTGCCTGAGCTGTGTCCCCCCCACATCCCCCCGAGTTCTGCCTGAGCTGCGTCCCCCCAGCCCCCTGAGTTCTGCCTGAGCTGTGTCCCCCACAGCCCCGCAAGTTCTGCCTGAGCTGTGTCCCCACAGCCCCCCGAGTTCTGCCTGAGCTGTGTCCCCACAGCCCCCCGAGTTCTGCCTGAGCTGTGTCCCCCTAGCCCCCCGAGTTCTGCCTGAGCTGTGTCCCCCCAGCCCCCCGAGTTCTGCCTGAGCTGTGTCCCCCCCCACAGCCCCCCGAGTTCTGCCTGAGCTGTGTCCCCACAGCCCCCCGAGTTCTGCCTGAGCTGTGTGTGTCATTAGCATGCATTTGGAGTCCGTGTAGGCAGGAGTACCTGGAACTGCCTCATGCATGCAGTCCGTAGGAATGAAACATAACCGCCTGTTTGGTTTGTTTTCCAGGGGGATGACAGCTGCTCAGATGGTGAGGATGCCTTTCTCTCTTCACCCATTATGGCTTAGAGTCCTGGGCAGCCCACAGTTGGGCTGACGGTGGGCCCTGTGTAGGCGCTCAGGTCCTGCCTGTCCTGTGCTGCAGTTAGAGCGCAGACCTGGCTCTGCCATCACAGTCCCTTTAATCACTGATTAGTGTGAATAGTGTGGCGGCACTGAGGAGCTCAAGAGCCATTTGAGTAAATATCCAGATGTTTTTTTTGTAATATATATATATATATATATATATACAATTAATTGCTTAAAAGTACTTTGTGATGTTGATAATAATGACTGATTAGGATTTTTAAATTAATTTAAAAATTATTTTCCCCCACTAGAATATTCATGGTTAGTGAGCATTGTGATTGGTGTGTTATTGCTGTTAGCATATTCATGGTTAGTGAGCATTCTGATTGGTGTGTTATTGCTGTTAGCATATTAGTGAGCATTATGATTGGTGTGTTATTGCTGTTAGCATATTAGTGAGCATTGTGATTGGTGTCTTTTTTCTGGTAGCATATTAATGAGCATTGTGATTTGTGTGTTACTGCTGTTAGCATATTAGTGAGCATTGTTATTGGTGTGTTATTGCTGCTAGCATATTAGTGAGCATTGTGATTGGTGTGTTATTGCTGTTAGCATATTAGTGAGCATTGTGATTGGTGTCTTTTTTCTGGTAGCATATTAGTGAGCATTGTGATTGGTGTCTTTTTGCTGTTAGCATATTAGTGAGCATTGTGATTGTGTGTTACTGCTGTTAGCATATTAGTGAGCATAGTGATAAATGTGTTGTTGCTCTTATTGTGTATAGTGAGCATTGCGATTGGTGGTTTACTGAGGGTGTTTGTGACGTTTGTCTGTGTTCCTCCACGCCCTTCCCAGACGCCCAGAATTCGACCGCCAACAACCACAACACCTCTGGCAGCCTCATGCATGAGAACGACCTGGCTGTCTCCTTCAAGGACCTGGACAACCTCTTCAACTCAGACGAGGACGAGCTGACGGTCAGTAAACCCGTAGACCAGAGACCACGGTTAAACTGTAATGAATACCCCAGTAACAGAACCACAGTGAACCAGCTGGACAGAGACCACGATTAAACCGTAATGAATACCCCAGTAACAGAACCAGAGTGAACCAGCTGGACAGAGACCACGATTAAACCATAATGAATATCCCAGTAACAGAACCACAGTGAACCAGCTGGACAGAGACCACAGTTAAACTGTAATGAATACCCCAGTAACAGAACCACAGTGAACCAGCTGGACAGAGACCACGATTAAACCATAATGAATATCCCAGTAACAGAACCACAGTGAACCAGCTGGACAGAGACCACAGTTAAACCATAATGAATACCCCAGTAACAGAACCACAGTGAACCAGCTGGACAGAGACCACGATAAAACCATAATGAATACCCCAGTAACAGAACCGGAGTGGGAGCTGTAGTGGCCTCGTTTGGACGGACCGACAGCAGATTGCAAGCGTCCCAGCGACCGGGACGAGACACATTTAAACTGCGGCTCTCAAGCGGCTGAACTCTCTTCAGCTTTTTTTGTAGTTGAGCCGAGTGGTCGGAAGGAACCGGTAGGAACCCATACAGGTTAACCCAGGCCAGGCCCAGGCCTCCGTTAAACCGGAGCAAATATTCCAGGATTAGATGCATGCTGCAGTGAGACAAAGGGGTTGCCCCATAGTGGGGATAGACTAGTTAAACTGTAAGAAGTTGCCCTGTATTGGGGATAGATTAGTTAAACTGTAAGGAGTTGCCCTGTATTGGGGATAGACTAGTTAAACTGTAAGGAGTTGCCCTGTATTGGGGATAGACTAGTTAAACTGTAAGGAGTTGCCCTGTATTGGGGATAGACTAGTTAAACTGTAAGGGGTTGCCCTGTATTGGGGATAGACTAGTTAAACTGTAAGGGGTTGCCCTGTATTGGGGATAGACTAGTTAAACTGTAAGGGTTGCCCTGTATTGGGGATAGACTAGTTAAACTGTAAGGAGTTGCCCTGTATTGGGGATAGACTAGTTAAACTGTAAGGGTTGCCCTGTATTGGGGATAGACTAGTTAAACTGTATGAGGGTATTACCAAACGGGATTGGGTCTGTATCAGACTCAGTTAAACTGTAACGGGTCTGCCTGTATGAGGACTGTATTACTCAAACGGGACTCTGTCAGTATCAGGACTGTATTACTCAAACGGGACGTCTGCCTGTATGAGGACTGTATTACTCAAACGGGACGTCTGTCAGTATCAGGACTGTATTACTCAAACGGGACGTCTGTCTGTATCAGGACCTCATTCACTCAAACGGGACATCTGTCTGTATCGGGACGTCTGTCAGTATCAGGACTGTATTACTCAAACGTGGCGTCTGTCTGTATCAGAACCTCATTCACTCAAACGGGACGTCTGTCTGTATCAGAACCTCATTCACTCAAACGGGACGTCTGTCTGTATCAGGACTGTATTACTCAAACGGGACGTCTGTCTGTATCAGGACCTCATTCACTCAAACGGGACGTCTGCCTGTATGAGGACTGTATTACTCAAACGGGACGTCTGTCAGTATCAGGACTGTATTACTCAAACGGGACGTCTGTCAGTATCAGGACTGTATTACTCAAACGGGACGTCTGTCTGTATCAGGGACTGTATTACTCAAACGGGACGTCTGTCTGTATCAGGACCTCATTCACTCAAGCGGGACGTCTGTCTGGAGGCAGCGGCGAACCCTCCCCCTTGGGCCATGCTTTCCCGTATATGCAGTGAGAATGTTTTATTTCCTGAGGTCCGTGTGCCGTGTGGAGTGAGACAGAAGCGGTGTTGTGAGAGGAGGTCTGTCGCTGAGCTGGCTGCCGTGATGTGTGACTGACAGCACAAACCCGGCCTCTATAGCGCTCCCATTGCACAAGCAAAATTGTTGTGTGCTCGCAGGAAAAAATGCTTTTGGAGCACATCTACTAATTGGGATGCACTAGTGTGCTCCTGAATTTTTCAGCTTAGAGCACGTGTGCTCCTTGGAATAAATGTCAGTGTAAAGCTCTGCACACTGGTTTTCTGGTTTGGTCAGCAGTCACTGTTCTGAGCCAACATACTGCAACAACTTGTTACGGCTGCTGGCAAGCCGGCTATCTCAAAGCAATGCACTTGTTGTGAAAGGGCAGAGAAGATCCATTCACACAGTGTTAGCCCTGAGGACGCGAATAATCCAGCCTTCTGTGTTTCACACGCGTGCTCCACTGGGCCTGATCTACTCCGGTCCTGTCTCATCTTTTGGTGTTTGAGCTGCTGGAAGAGTCATTTCTGCATGAGCTCCCGCATGACCAGTTGAAATGGATTTGCGTAGCTTGGAAGCGAGTGTTCCAGGGACATCTTGTTCCGAGAATGCACAGTGACCAATGGGTGTTCAGGATGTTCAGTCAACTGATAATTTAATAATGCTTACTTTAATTGGAAGGGAGGACATTGTGATACGAGAAGACACACATGTATCTGTATGGTAAGTGTATGTGTTTTTTTTATTTTTTAAATAAGTGAAATGAACGTTATCTCTTTATGTTTGTGTTCCGCCAGCCTGGGTCCAGACGCGCGGTCAGCGGAGCTGAGGAGAAGCTGTGCAGCAAGGAAGCGAAGCTGGACCCGCTGTCCTGCATCAGTAAGACCCCCCCTGCCCCTGCCCCTGCCCTTCTTCTCCTGTGTCTGTCTCCTTCACCCCTTCCTCAGTAAGCCCCCCCCCGCCCCTGCCCCTGCCCTTCTCCCTGTGTCTGTCTCCTTCACCCCCCTTCCTCAGTAAGCCCCCCCCGCCCCTGCCCCTGCGCTTCTCCCTGTGTCCGTGTCCTTCACCCCTTCCTCAGTAAGCCCCCCCTGCCCTTCTCACTGTGTCTGTCTCCTTCACCCCTTCCTCAGTAAGCCCCCCTGCCCTTCTCACTGTGTCTGTCTCCTTCACCCCTTCCTCAGTAAGCCCCCCCCTGCCCTTCTCACTGTGTCTGTCTCCTTCACCCCTTCCTCAGTAAGACCCCCCCCCCCGCCCCTGCCCTTCTCACTGTGTCCGTGTCCTTCACCCCTTCCTCAGTAAGACCCCCCCCCCCGCCCCTGCCCTTCTCACTGTGTCTCCTTCACACGTTCCTCAGTAAGACCCCCCTGCCCTTCTCACTGTGTCCGTGTCCTTCACCACTTCCTCAGTAAGACCCCCCCCCCCTGCCCTTCTCACTGTGTCCGTCTCCTTCAACCCCTTCCTCAGTAAGCCCCCCCCCTGCCCTTCTCACTGTGTCCGTCTCCTTCACACGTTCCTCAGTAAGCCCCCCCTGCCCTTCTCACTGTGTCCGTGTCCTTCACACGTTCCTCAGTAAGCCCCCCCTGCCCTTCTCACTGTGTCCATCTCCTTCACCCCTTCCTCAGTAAGACCCCCCCCCTGCCCTTCTCACTGTGTCTGTATCCTTCACACGTTCCTCAGTAAGACCCCCCCCCTTTATCCCAAATAACTTCCCCTGCCGAATCATGCTTGAGCAGTTCATATCAGACATATGTAACTCCTCTGACCAGTGTAGAATTGACAGTGCACTAGGAGGAATGATCACCGCATTAAAATAATGATTAAGAAGCAGTTTTGCTTGATTTTGTAATAGCATACATTTTGCGGTCAGGGGTGTATGCAGTAGTTTGGGTCTTGTACTTCAGAGGAAGTGCTAAATTAGCTTGGCTTGTACTAGCTGCTGTATTCCTGTAGTTGTGATGTATCTTAGTGTCTTGGTGGAGGGCCCCCTGGTGGAATGTAGGTGGATTTCCCTCCCCTTCTGCTGAATTAACCACGGGAAGCAGAACTGGCAGTTGGTGGCTAACAGATGCAGTGTTTTGAAAATGGCAGATGGGGTTCAGAAGTAAATTCTCCTGTCTTTGTGTGTGCATGTGTTTATGTGAATATGCTTCTTCAACTGATAATGTGGCTTCTGTTAAATTTGACCATAGGGTACTTTGTCACCAACTCTGATTAAGGAATTTGACCAGCCTTGGCATTTTTTTTATTTGCTTTTTTTAACGTTTAAAAAAATAATTGTGACCCAAAATGCACAATTATTTTGGTGACATTTAAATGTATTACTTTTCTGAACCCCCTGTAGAAATGAAGAACCACAGTCTGCTCTTTCAGAGAGAGGTCTGCTCTCTCAGAGAGAGGTCTGCTCGTCAGAGAGAGGTCTGCTCTTTCAGAGAGAGGTCTGCTCCTCAGAGAGAGGTCTGCTTGTCAGAGAGAGGTCTGCTCCTCAGGGAGAGGTCTGCTTGTCAGAGAGAGGTCTGCTCCTCAGGGAGAGGTCTGCTCGTCAGAGAGGTCTGTTCTCTCAGGGAGAGGTCTGCTCCTCAGAGAGAGGTCTGCTCTTTCAGAGAGAGGTCTGCTCGTCAGAGAGAGGTCTGCTCCTCAGAGAGAGGTCTGCTTGTCAGAGAGAGGTCTGCTCCTCAGGGAGAGGTCTGCTCGTCAGAGAGGTCTGTTCTCTCAGGGAGAGGTCTGCTCCTCAGAGAGAGGTCTGCTCTTTCAGAGAGAGGTCTGCTCGTCAGAGAGAGGTCTGCTCTTTCAGAGAGAGGTCTGCTGTCTCAGAGAGAGGTCTGTTCTCTCAGGGAGAGGTCTGCTCCTCAGAGAGAGGTCTGCTATTTCAGAGAGAGGTATGCTCCTCAGAGAGAGGTCTACTCGTCAGAGAGTGGTCTGCTCTCAGAGAGAGGTCTACTCGTCAGAGAGAGGTCTGCTCTCTCAGAGAGAGGTCTGCTTTTTCAGAGAGAGGTCTGCTCCTCAGGGAGAGGTCTGCTCTCTCAGAGAGAGGTCTGCTCCTCAGAGAGAGGTCTGCTCCTCAGGGAGAGGTCTGCTCTCTCAGAGAGAGTGAAAGGAGCAGCTACATTAGCACAACAGTGCATCTCTAAAGGCTAAACGCAGTGTACAGCCGCTCTGATCTGATTGGATGTTTTCTCTCCCTCGCTGCGCCCCCTGCAGGCTCGGCGGACCTCCACCAGATGTTCCCCACGCCGCCCTCGCTGGAGCAGCACATGATGGGCTTCTCCCCGATGAACGCGAGCAGCAAGGAGGGCAGCGTGCTGGACGTGGGCCCCGGCACCACGCTGCTGGATGGCCTGTCCCTGGCCGGGCACTTCAGGATCGAGGTGGAGGAGGGCTACTGCAGCCCCAGGCCCTCCGAAATCAAGGTACGGTCAGGGAGGGCTCCGAGCCCCAAACTGTCCAAAATCAAGGTATGTCCAGGGAGAGAGAAGTACGACGTGGTATGTAGAAAGCAGAGCAGTTTGAGCAGGGCTGCACAACTCCGATCCTGAAGGGCCAGGCTGTGAGCTTGTTTTTGTTCCGTCCAGTTAGCTTAGGTTTAGTTTTCTGACCAGTTTATAAACTATTGTGGTTCACTCCTGTTCTTGAGCACAGTAAAAAAAAAGTAAGATACACTTGCAGTCTCTGGCTGTAGTCGGTGGTTAAATAAATGTTAGGTCAGAACATGATTGAGATAATTATGTGATTAAGAGCAGAAGCTGGCACAAAATCCTGAAACGGATTGGCCCTTGTTGTGCACCCCAGGGTTTGAGCCAGTCCAGGTTTTATTAGAAGTCGAGCAGTGTGCTGTGTTGAAGCCTCCTGCTGGTAAAAACTGGCAAAAGCAGTGGAAATGGCCAAATGATCGGGCGAAATTGAATTTCACGCGCAATCAGCAATCGCTGTGGGACGACGGCAAACTCACGCTTCAGTTCAGAAATGGAAGGTTGCGATTTTGCAGCTTTAATGAGCATTTCTGAGCAGATCTTGTTTGGCTGAAGCTCAGGCCTTCTCCTCCTGCTGGCACAAACTGGCCCCGTTAGCCCCCTGAGCTGGACATTAGAGCCCCGAGCACAGCCACTGAAACCCTGTGCAGTCATGCTGTGTGGGCTTCTGAGCACAGCCACTGAAACCCTGTGCAGTCATGCTGTGTGAGCTTCTGAGCACAGCCACTGAAACCCTGTGCAGTCATGCTGTGTGGGCTTCTGAGCACAGCCACTGAAACCCTGTGCAGTCATGATGTGTGGGCTTCTGAGCACAGCCACTGAAACCCTGTGCAGTAATGCTGTGTGAGCTTCTGCTGAAACCACTGAAACCCTGAGTCATGATGTGTGGGCTTCTGAGCACAGCCACTGAAACCCTGTGCAGTCATGCTGTGTGGGCTTCTGAGCACAGCCACTGAAACCCTGCGCAGTCATGCTGTGTGAGCTTCTGAGCACAGCCACTGAAACCCTGTGCAGTCATGCTGTGTGGGCTTCTGAGCACAGTCACAGAAACCCTGTGCAGTCATGCTGTGTGGGCTTCTGAGCACAGCCACTTAAACCCTGTGCAGTCATGCTGTGTGGGCTTCTGAGCACAGTCACTGAAACCCTGTGCAGTCATGATGTGTGGGCTTCTGAGCACAGCCACTGAAACCCTGTGCAGTCATGCTGTGTGGGCTTATGAGCACAGCCACTGAAACCCTATGCAGTCATGCTGTGTGGGCTTCTGAGCACAGTCACAGAAACCCTGTGCAGTCATGCTGTTTGAGCTTCTGAGCACAGTCACAGAAACCCTGTGCAGTAATGCTGTGTGGGCTTCTGAGCACAGTCACTGAAACCCTGTGCAGTCATGCTGTGTGGGCTTATGAGCACAGTCACTGAAACCCTGTGCAGCCATGCTGTGTGAGCTTCTGAGCACAGCCACTGAAACCCTGTGCAGTCATGCTGTGTGGGCTTCTGAGCACAGCCACTGAAACCCTGTGCAGTCATGCTGTGTGAGCTTCTGAGCACAGCCACTGAAACCCTGTGCAGTCATGCTGTGTGGGCATCTGTGTAGTGACAGTCCTAAAAACTGTGAGATTTAGGAAGACATTGTTTTTTAATTAAAACCACACCGTAGCTGTGTGGCTTGTGCCGTCTAATTATATTCAGTGTAAAAGCAGTGGAAAAGGCCATTTGCATTAATAATCGTGCCACCTCTCATATCTAGCAAGCAATTGGCCTTATCCGTATTTGTAATGATTAACTAATGCATTTTTAACATTAAATAACTGCAGTATAAGTCACAACATTTGATAAAAGGGTTTTATAATCAGAATAGATAATATCGAAAAGCAGGTCACCAGAGAACTGCAGTTCAGATTCCTCTGCCAACACAGGTAAAATCTGTTAAATCTCTACAGCCAAAGGTAAATCACCACCAAAACATCACATGGCAGTGTGGTTATTTGCCTTGGTCATGATAATTTGGACTTTGTAAATGTGGACTTTGTGTTCACTTTTAATAAATGTTCATTTGCGTGGGGGGTTGTCTGAATTGAAAGTTTGAAAATGGAAGGTACAGTGTAATTATGCACAGCAAACTATACAGGGCAGCGATAGACGTTACACAGAAGGTATTTTTCTTATTTTTAAAGTAATTGACATTTTTTAGTGCGAGATCTAAAATTATTCACTGCATCTAGAGCTAAATTATTGTGGAGCTGTAAAGGGATTGTGTTTGGAGACATTTCATTTATTTTTTAACATGAAGGGAGAGTATTCAGAATTCCCGAAATCCAAGAAAGTACAAAAGCGAGAAGTGCTGGTGGCGCGGCGTTCCGTTGCCGCGGTAACTGACCCGCTGCCACGCCCCTCCCAGGACCTGTCGTTCGTGTACAAGCCGGAGACGTGCCAGGCGCTGGTGGGCTGCTCCAGGTTCGCCCCCCTGAAGACGCTGCCCAGCCAGTGCCTGCCCCCCATCAAGCTGCCCAAAGAGTGCCGGTACCAGCCCAGCTGGACCCTGGGCAAGCTGGAGCTGCTGCACCCCCTGCCCCCGTTCCACTTCCTCAGCAAGGACAGGTACGCCCCGCGCCCCTTCCTCTCGCCCTGCGCCTCTTCCTCTCACCCCGCGCCCCTTCCTCTCACCCTGCGCTCTGCCTCCCCTTCCTCTCACCCTGCGCCCCTTCCTCTCACCCTGCGCTCCTTCCTCTCACCCTGCGCCCCTTCCTCTCACCCTGCGCCCCTTCCTCTCGCCCTGCGCCCCTTCCTCTCGCCCTGCGCTCCTTCCTCTCGCCCTGCGCTCCTTCCTCTCGCCCTGCGCTCCTTCCTCTCACCCTGCACCCCTTCCTCTCACCCTGTGCTCCTTCCACTCGCCCTGCGCCCCTTCCTCTCGCCCTGCACCTCTTCCTCTCGCCCTGCGCCCCTTCCTCTCGCCCTGCACCTCTTCCTCTCGCCCTGCGCTCCTTCCTCTCGCCCTGCGCCTCTTCCTCTCACCCTGCGCCTCTTCCTCTCACCCTGCGCCTCTTCCTCTCACCCCGCGCCCCTTCCTCTCGCCCTGCGCCTCTTCCTCTCACCCTGCGCTCCTTCCTCTCACCCTGCGCCCCTTCCTCTCGCCCTGCGCCCCTTCCTCTCACCCTGCGCCCCTTCCTCTCGCCCTGCGCCCCTTCCTCTCACCCTGCTCCTCTTCCTCTCTCTCTGCACCCCTTCCTCTCACCCTGCTCCTCTTCCTCTCTCTCTGCGCTCCTTCCTCTCGCCCTGCGCCCCTTCCTCTCGCCCTGCACCTCTTCCTCTCACCCTGCGCCCCTTCCTCTCACCCTGCGCCCCTTCCTCTCACCCTGCGCCCCTTCCTCTCACCCTGCGCCCCTTCCTCTCACCCGCGCCCTCTTCCTCTCACCCCGCCTCTTCCTCTCACCCTGCGCTCCTTCCTCTCACCCTGCGCTCCTTCCTCTCGCCCTGCGCCTCTTCCTCTCACCCTGCGCTCCTTCCTTTCACCCTGCGCCCCTTCCTCTCACCCTGCGCCCTTCCTCTCACCCTGCGCCCTTCCTTCACCCTGCGCCCCTTCCTCTCACCCTGCGCCCTTCCTCTCACCCTGCGCCTCTTCCTCTCACCCCGCGCCCCTTCCTCTCACCCTGCGCCCCTTCCTCTCACCCTGCACCCCTTCCTCTCACCCTGCGCCCTTCCTCTCACCCTGCGCTCCTTCCTCTCACCCTGCGCCCCGTTCCTCTCACCCTGCGCCCCTTCCTCTCACCCTGCGCCTCCCTTCCTCTCGCCCTGCGCTCCTTCCTCTCACCCTGCGCCCCTTCCTCTCACCCTGCGCCCCTTCCTCTCACCCTGCGCCCCTTCCTCTCACCCTGCGCCCCTTCCTCTCACCCTGCGCCCCTTCCTCTCACCCTGCGCCCCTTCCTCTCACCCTGCGCTCCTTCCTCTCACCCTGCGCCCCTTCCTCTCACCCTGCGCCCCTTCCTCTCACCCTGCGCCCCTTCCTCTCACCCTGCGCCCCTTCCTCTCACCCTGCGCCCCTTCCTCTCACCCTGCGCCTCTTCCTCTCACCCTGCGCCCCTTCCTCTCACCCTGCGCCCCTTCCTCTCACCCTGCGCTCCTTCCTCTCACCCTGCGCCCCTTCCTCTCACCCCGCGCCCCTTCCTCTCACCCCGCGCCTCTTCCTCTCACCTTGCGCCTCTTCCTCTCACCCTGCGCTCCTTCCTCTCACCCTGCGTCTCTTCCTCTCGCCCTGCGCCTCTTCCTCTCACCCTGCGCTCCTTCCTCTCGCCCTGCGCCTCTTCCTCTCGCTCTGCGCTCCTTCCTCTCACCCTGCGCCTCTTCCTCTCACCCTGCGCTCCTTCCTCTCACCCTGCGCCCCTTCCCTTCGCCCTGTGCTCCGTCCGCTCACCCTGCGCCTCTTCCTCTCACCCTGCGCTCCTTCCTCTGACCCTGCGCCCCTTCCTCTGACCCTGCGCCCCTTCCCCTCGCCCTGCGCCTCTTCCTCTCACCCTGCGCTCCTTCCTCTCTCCCTGCGCTCCTTCCTCTCACCCTGCGCCTCTTCCTCTCACCCCGCACCCCTTTCTCTCGCCCTGCGCTCCTTCCTCTCACCCTGCGCCTCTTCCTCTCACCCCGCACCCCTTTCTCTCGCCCTGCGTCCCTTCCTCTCGCCCCGTGCTGGTTACAGCGTGGTGTAGTGGCGAAGGGGCTGGACTGGCACTGCTAGTGTGCCTTCAGTAAAATATCCCGCTGTAATGAATTTGTCAGAAAACTCGCTCTGAGTAACCTGGTCAACAAAACGTTTTCATATATTTTAAATTTAAAATATTTGTTGTAGTACTAACAGTTTAAACTGCTTTTTCAGTAAACTGTGTGCATTTGCCGAAAGCCTCAGAAGACAGGAAATGAAACTGAACAGCCATAATGCTAACATCCATTAAGGTGTATCAGCACAGATCTTTGACAACTGCTACAGCCCTGTGTATGTCTACTGCGCTTCAAACAACTTGTACTCACCACTGGGCAGATTGTTTAAGATTCAAACCTTCTCTAATTTTTCTTCACCTGCCAGTGGTACCCTGATTCTGCTAATCAACCACTAGAGTCTTTGCTGAGAACCTCAATTAGTAGAATCAGGTGTGCTACTGCTTGGTTGAAACAAAAGCCTGCACCCACACCGGCCCTTTCTGGGTCAGAGACCTGGGGCACTAATGGAGCTGCTGACTGCACTAACAGCTACAGCACCGGGGCCAAAGGGCCACAGGGCCAAAGGGCCAAAGGTTGCAGCCAGACCAGCTCTCTGCTGAGGCCTTTCAGATGCATAACTACTCTCCCTTTCTCCCTCTGCCTCCCTCTCTCTCCTTTCCTGTCTCCCTTTCTCTCTCCCTCTCTCCCCTTTTTTTATCTCCCTCCTTGCCTCTCTCTCCCTCTCTCTCTCTCTCTACCTCCTTCCCTCCCTTCGTCCCTCTCCCTCTCTCTCTCCCTTTCCCTGTCACAGTAACATCCCGAGTGTGGGCAGTGTGATGGATCAGGACTACACATACACCCCTCAGACCCACACCCCCTTCATGTGCAACAGCGCCCCCTCCAGCAACAGCGGGCCGG
Source organism: Anguilla japonica (assembly GCA_025169545.1). NCBI lineage: Eukaryota > Metazoa > Chordata > Actinopteri > Anguilliformes > Anguillidae > Anguilla > Anguilla japonica. The sequence continues at coordinate 813,046 of CM045894.1, forward strand.
GCATCCTGCCCTCCCCGGCCACGCCCCGTTTCTCTGCCCCCACCCCGCGGACCCCTCGCACGCCCCGGGGCCCCTCCAGCGTGCAGGGCTCCCTGAAGTACGAGAACTCGGACCTGTACTCGCCCGCCTCCACCCCCTCCACCTGCCGGCCCCTCAACTCGGTGGAGCCGGCGACGGTGCCCTCCGTCCCGGAGGCGCACAGCCTGTACGTCAACCTCATCCTGTCCGAGTCCGTCATGAACCTGTTCAAGGACTGCAGCTTCGACAGCTGCTGCATGTGCGTGTGCAACATGAACATCAAGGGCGCCGACGTGGGCGTCTACATCAGCGACCCCAACGGCGAGACGCAGTACTCCTGCACCTGCGGCTTCAGCGCCGTGGTCAACCGCCGCTACGGCAACGGCTCGGGCCTCTTCCTGGAGGACGAGCTGGACGTCATCGGGCGGGGCTCGGACGAGGGCCGGGAGGCGGAGAGGCGCTTCGAGGCCCGGCGGCAGGCCGCACTCCACCGCGCCGGCGTCCCCCACGAGCTGGTCCTCCTGCTGCAGGACCAGTGCACCAGCCCCTTCTCCCCTGCGTCGGGCCCGGAGCCCCCGCCCCCCGCCGCGGCCCCGCCCTGCGCGCGCCTGGAGGAGAGGGACCGCTACAGCGACTGCTACCTGGCCCTGGAGCACGGGCGCCAGTTCATGGACAACATGTCCGGGGGCAAGGTGGACGAGCTGCTGGTGCGCAGCAGCGGGCTGCACCCCTGGGCCACGAGCAGCGGTGAGATGAGCGCTCTCATGCCCTGCTGATGTGTGTTTAACCCATTTTCACCCCTGCTGGCCTTCCGTACCTGCTTATGTGTTACAGTTCCACTCAAATAGATGTACTTATTTGGCACAGTGCAGTTTTGAAGACGAATGTTTTTTTTTCTTGTCATTGTTGTGATTTTATGTAACTGACGATGCAAAACAAATTGCCTCTCTGAGGACATTAAAGCTTTCTAATCTAATCTAATCTAATCTGGTTGTGTATATTCCACCAAAGGTCACTCAGAGGTTGATACTTACTTTTAGTCCTGAGCTTATTCTTTTTAATGATAATTTCCTGTACTTACTGCTGCTCAAGCACTTTGCGCTGTTAGTCTTGTTGGGTAAGAGCAACCCATGAAACTGTTGGCTGCTCGTCATCATCTTTAGTAAGAGTGGTCCATGTTGATGTGGGTTGTGTTGGTGCTGTGGTCCATGTTGATGTGGGTTATGTTGGTGCTGTGGTCTGTGTTGATGTGGGTTGTGTTGGTGCTGTGGTGGTCCGTGTAGATGTGGGTTGTGTTGGTGCTGTGGTCCGTGTTGATGTGGGTTGTGTTGATGTGTGTTGTTTTAGTGCTGTGGTCCGTGTAGATGTGTGTTGTGTTGGTGCTGTGGTCCGTGTTGATGTGTGTTGTGTTGGTGCTGTGGTCCGTGTTGATGTGGGTTGTGTTGGTGCTGTGGTCCGTGTTGATGTGGGTTGAGTTAGTAGTGTGGTCCGTGTTGATGTGGGTTGTGTTGGTGCTGTGGTCCGTGTTGATGTGGGTTTTGTTGGTCCTGTAGTCCATGTTGATGTGGATTGAGTTAGTAGTGTGGTCCGTGTTGATGTGGGTTGAGTTAGTGGTGTGGTCCGTGTTGATGTGGGTTGTGTTGGTGCTGTGGTCCATGTTGATGTGTGTTGTGTTGGTGCTGTGGTGGTCCGTGTTGATGTGGGTTGTGTTGGTGCTGTGGTCCGTGTTGATGTGGGTTGTGTTGGTGCTGTGGTCCGTGTTGATGTGGGTTGTGTTGGTGCTGTGGTCCGTGTTGATGTGGGTTGTGTTGGTGCTGTGGTCCGTGTTGATGTGTGTTGTGTTGGTGCTGTGGTCCGTGTTGATGTGTGTTGTGTTGGTGCTGTGGTCAGTGTTGATGTGGGTTGTGTTGGTGCTGTGGTGGTCTGTGTTGATGTGTGTGGTGTTGGTGCTGTGGTCCGTGTTGATGTGGGTTGTGTTGATGCTGTGGTCCATGTTGATGTGGGTGGTGGTGTTGGTGCTGTGGTGGTCTGTGTTGATGTGGTGTGTGTTGGTGCTGTGGTCCGTGTTGATGTGTGTGGTGTTGGTGCTGTGGTGATCTGTGTTGATGTGGGTTGTGTTGATGCTGTGGTCTGTGTTGATGTGGGTGGTGTTGGTGCTGTGGTCTGTGTTGATGTGGGTTGTGTTGGTGCTGTGGTCTGTGTTGATGTGTGGTGGTGTTGGTGCTGTGGTCTGTGTTGATGTGGGTTGTGTTGGTGCTGTGGTCCATGTTGATGTGGGTTGTGTTGGTGCTGTGGTGGTCCGTGTTGATGTGGGTGTGTCCTGTGGTCTGTGTGATGTGGGTTGTGTGGTGTGCTGTGGTGGTCCGTGTTGATGTGTGTTGTGTTGGTGCTGTGGTCCGTGTTGATGTGGGTTGAGTTGGTGCTGTGGTCCGTGTTGATGTGGGTTGTGTTAGTGGTGTGGTCCGTGTTGATGTGTGTTGGTGTTGGTGCTGTGGTGGTCTGTGTTGATTTGGGTTGTGTTGGGTTGGGTTGGGTTGGGTTGGGTTGGGTTGGGTTGGGTTGTCCAGCATCCATGGTAGGATCAGCTTTGTTAGCAGGAGCAGTCCATGCTGATTGTGGCTGTTGGTGCGGTTTGCCTGTTGATCACAGGTTATGCACTAAAATGCAGCTCTCCTCTCCTCCCACTCTCCGCTCTTCTCCCTCTCCCTCCTCTTCCCTCCGCTTCTTTCTCCTCCTCAGCAGTGGACATGAGCACGCTCTTCTCTCAGGACGTCCTGCGCATGCTGCTCTCCTTGCAGCCGGTTCTGCAGGATGCCATCCAGAAAAAGAGGACGGTGCGCTCCTGGGGCGTACAGGGACCCCTCACCTGGCAGCAGTTCCATAAGATGGCAGGAAGGGGCTCCTACGGTACGTAGCAGAGAGACACCCTCCTAAAGTGGTCCCATCCCAGAACCTTCTTTCCTTAAAGAGACCCTTCTACAGAGGTCCCATCGCAGAACGTTCTTGCCTGAGAGAGACCCTTCTACAGAGGTGTCATCACAGAACCTTCTTTCCTGAAAGAGACCCTTTTACAGAGGTCCCATCGCAGAACGTTCTTGCCTGAGAGAGACCCTTCTACAGAGGTGTCATCACAGAACCTTCTTTCCTAAGCGAAACCCTTCATGAGATTTCCAATCAAAGAAATTTTTTCTTGAAACAGACCCTTCTAAAGAGGTTCCTCCACAGAATGTACGTGCTGAAATGCACCTTTCTGGAGAGTTTCCATTACATGACTCGTCTTCAGCCAGAGCTGGGAGTCCAGGCTGAGCTTTCAGCAGTTTGTGTTCCCAGCAGGGTGATGGAGATAAACTGGGCTTTGATTGTTCTGGTTTGCACTGCAAATTGGCTTTCTTAATTCATTTTATATTGCAGTACCTAGATTCATGAAAATTGTAAGTTTGCTGTGAAATTATTCAAGGCTTTAGGTATGTACAGTTTGAGGCCTAAAGTTTAGATACTCCTAGGCTAAGGATATTCAAACTCAGTTTTTCACAACTCATATTTCATGTTACCATACATTTCTTTTCTAAGGTCAGTTAGGGTGTCTACTTTGTTCACATCTGAGGTAATTTTAAAACAATCCATTAGAGACTGATTTATTTCAGCTTTAATTCACTATATCAGAATTCCAGTGGGTCAAAAGTTTACTTACACCAAGTTGACTGTCTCTTTAAACAGTCTGGAAGATTCCATAAATTGATGTAGAAGCTTCTGATTGGCCAGTTGTCATAATTAGGAGTTCATTGGGAGTTAATTGGTACCTGTGGCTGTATTTAAGGGCCTGCCTTTAGAGCTGCTGACATATGTAATTATTAAATAAACATATTGTAATCTATTTCAGTCTAATAAAAACATAATAAACTTAAATGAAATATGGCTCCAACACATACAACTTGGGGACATTTGAATAAGAGCATGAAGCTGAAGATGCATTTCACCTGGGGAAGATTTTTTATTTTTTCATTTATTTATCCAAGCTAATGCAAATCAAACATACAAGTGGGGCTTCAACAAAGAGGGGAGAAAAAACAACAAAACATGTAAGCTTTACATTCTGTAGTGTTTATGTCATTGGGAGTTCATAGCATACAGTAGTTAATAATGAAGATAAGGGGTGGTGGAAAACATTTTTTTTTTGTTTGAAACTTGATTTGATTGTTTCTTCACCTCAGTGTTATAAAAGCCTGTTATGGCTGTATAACATAAAGGTCATTGTTAAACACTGCTTTAAAAAGCAGATTACTTGTTAAACTGGACTATTATTGATGTCATTGTCAAACCATGACTATAATTTTTTAATATCTCAACAGCAGCAGTGCCAGTGATTATAATGGTAAAAATCTGGACTTTTTAGCACTTTATACAGCTTCTGAATTAAACCCAACTCGTGTCCTGTTTACCCCACGCTACTTCCCCTCCCCACTCCCCTCCCTCCTCACTCCCTCCCTCCCCCTCTCCCTCTCTGCTCCCCTCCCCCCCCCTCGATCCCTCCCCCCCTCCCTCTCTGCTCCCCTCCCCCCCCCCTCGATCCCTCCTCCCCCCCTCGATCCCTCCCCCCCCTCCCTCTCTGCTCCCCCTCCCCCCCCTCGATCCCTCCCCCCCCCTCCCTCTCCTCCCCTCCCCCCTCGATCCCTCCTCCCTCCCTCTCTGCTCCCCTCCCCCCCTCGATCCCTCCTCCCTCCCTCTCTGCTCCCCTCCCCCCTCGATCCCTCCCCCCCTCCCTCTCTGCTCCCCTCCCCCCCTCGATCCCTCCCCCCCTCCATCTCTGCTCCCCTCCCCCCCTCGTTCTCTCCCCTCCCTCCATCTCTGCTCCCCCCCCTCCCCCCCTCCCTCCATCTCTGCTCCCCTCCCTCCTCACTCCCTCCCTCCCTCTCTCTCTGCTCCCCTCCCCCCCCCATGCCCCCCCTCCCCCCCCTCCCCTCTGCTCCCCTCGCTCCCTTCCCCCCCAGGCACGGACGAGTCGCCGGAGCCCCTGCCCATCCCCACCTTCCTGGTGGGGTACGAGTACGACTTTGTGGTGCTGTCCCCCTTCGGCCTGCCCTACTGGGAGAAGCTCCTGCTGGAGCCCTTCGGCTCCCAGCGGGACGTGGGGTACCTGGTGGTGTGCCCCGAGAACGAGGCTCTGCTCAACGGCGCCAAGACCTTCTTCAGGGACCTGGCCGCCATGTATGAGGTGAGCACAGGCTCCCTGTGCTTCTGTCTCTGTGTGTATGAGGTGAGCACAGGCTCCCTGTGCTTCTGTCTCTGTGTGTATGAGGTGAGCACAGACTCCCTGTGCGTCTGTCTCTGTGTGTATGAGGTGAGCACAGACTCCCAGTGCTCTCTGTGTGTATGAGGTGAGCACAGACTCCCAGTGCTCTCTGTGTGTATGAGGTGAGCACAGACTCCCAGTGCTCTCTGTGTGTATGAGGTGAGCACAGGCTCCCTGTGCTTCTGTCTCTGTGTGTGTATGAGGTGAGCACAGACTCCCTGTGCTTCTGTCTCTGTGTGTGTGAGGTGAGCACAGGCTCCCTGTGCTTCTGTCTCTGTGTGTATGAGGTGAGCACAGACTCCCTGTGCTTCTGTCTCTGTGTGTATGAGGTGAGCACAGACTCCCTGTGCTCTGTCTGTGTGTGTATGAGGTGAGCACAGACTCCCTGTGCTTCTGTCTCTGTGTGTATGAGGTGAGCACAGACTCCCAGTGCTCTCTGTGTGTATGAGGTGAGCACAGACTCCCTGTGCTTTCTCTGTGTGTATGAGGTGAGCACAGACTCCCTGTGCTCTCTGTGTGTATGAGGTGAGCACAGACTCCCTGTGCTTCTGTCTCTGTGTGTATGAGGTGAGCACAGACTCCCTGTGCGTCTGTCTGTGTGTGTATGAGGTGAGCACAGACTCCCTGTGCTTCTGTCTCTGTGTGTGTATGAGGTGAGCACAGACTCCCAGTGCTCTCTGTGTGTATGAGGTGAGCACAGACTCCCTGTGCTTTCTCTGTGTGTATGAGGTGAGCACAGACTCCCTGTGCTCTCTGTGTGTATGAGGTGAGCACAGACTCCCTGTGCTTCTGTCTCTGTGTGTATGAGGTGTCTGGCGAGTTAGGCACTTGGCTGTGCTTGTGAAGAGCAAACCGAGCGCTTGGTCTGTTTGCTGTTGAGGGGTCATGTGACTGCACGGTCTCTCCCTGCTGTGCCCGCAGGCCTGTCGGCTGGGCCAGCACCGGCCCATCTCCAAAGCGCACGCGGACGGCATCGTGCGGGTGGGCTGCGCCATGGCCAGCCAGCTGGCCCAGCAGCCCGTGAGCGACTGGCTCCTGAGGGCGGCCGGCGACGGCAGCGACGCCCTGGCCAAGCTCAAGCTCTATGCTCAAGTCTGCCGCCACCACCTGGGTGAGTCCGACTGCTCGCTGCGTTTATGAAGCTCTTTCCTCTCACGGAGGTCCAGGAAGGCAGGCCTTTCATTCATTCAGTCGTGCATTTTATGTACCTCATTGTCCATCGTTACGGGAACTTCATTGTCTGTTTACTGTGTTTTGTTAGCTGTTTTTGAAATAGAGGGAAACTGGTAAGAAGCGGCTTGGTAGTGTAAATCCTCTTTCCCTTCCGCCTTGCAGCCCCGTACCTTGCTGCACAGTCATTGGACAGCTCTTTGCTCAGTCAGTCCAACCCCTCCACCGCCTCCAGCCAGTCGCCATCCGCGCAGCCGCCAAGCTCCGCCTCCTCGGCGGGGTCTCAGTGCACTGCGACCTCTGGAGGCTCCGCCCATTCAGCAAGCGCCAACGGCAGCGTCGCCGCCCCGCTGGCCAACGGCAGCGGCCCTCCCTCGTCCTCCCTGCCCCCCGCGGGCGGCTCCTTCGCTCCGTACGGAAGCGCGCGGCAGCAGTGCCCAGAGTGGCCCGCCCGGGCAGACCCCGGGGCCCACGGAACCTCCTGAGAGGTACGCCTGCACCCCCTACTACAGTCGCAGTAAACACTCCTGTCCAAGGCCTCCTAACTGCTGCACTAAAAGTGTGTAGGAAACATACTGCCCAGGTTTCAGTGCGCATTTTTAGTACATAATGGCGGTATGCAAAAAATATCATTATTTTCCAGCGATACTGCAGAAGTGTGATAAGAAGTCCACCCTTGTAATACAAAAGGCCCTGCCTCTTCCGCTTTATTTATGCGACCCAGACATGGCTCGGCCTCTTTCCTCTGAGGGACCTCCTGAAAAGTGTGGTTTACTTCGTGAAACGTGTGCTCTGGAATACACCGAATGAGTGCTTTGGTATTAGATGGTACAAGTATATCATCCGGGGATATGAAGTACTCTAAATTTAGAGAAAATTATGCATACTTAACAACTTTCTCATGTAGCGCACTCAACTTATATACACGCTAGTAGGCAAGTGCGCTGTTTTGGACACGGCCCTAGTTTGTGTAGTGGAATGAACTGGAGTCCTGGATGTTTTGTGCGATTCTCAAATGTTCGGTCCTCCCCAGCACGATGGAGCGAGAGAAAGTGGGCGTGCCCACGGACGGCGACTCCCACGCCGTGGCCTACCCCCCCGCCATCGTGCTGTACCTGGTGGACCCCTTCTCCTACGAGGAGGCGGAGGGTGCAGGGGCCTCCAGCGTGTGGACACTGGGCCTACTGCGCTGCTACGTGGAGATGCTGCAGTTTCTGCCCCCACACATCAGGAACGCCGTGTGTGTGCAGGTAGGGTGTGTGTGTGTGCAGGTAGGGGGTGTGTGTGTGCAGGTAGGGTGTGTGTGTGCAGGTAGGGGGGCTGTGTGTGCAGGTAGGGTGTGTGTGTGTGTGTGTGTGTGTGCAGGTAGGGGTGTGTGTGTGCAGGTAGGGTGTGTGTGTGTGCAGGTAAGGGTGTGTGTGTGCAGGTAGGGGGTGTGTGTGCAGGTAGGGGCGCTGTATGTGCAGGTAGGGGGTGTGTGTGCAGGTAGGGGGGGTGTGTGTCTGCAGGTAGGGTGTGTGTGTGTGTGCAGGTAGGGGGTGTGTGTGTGTGTAGGTAGGGGGTGTGTGTGTGCAGGTAGGGGGTGTGTGTGTGCAGGTAGGGTGCGTGTGTGCAGGTAGGGGGGTGTGTGTGCAGGTAGAGTGTGTGTGTGCAGGTAGGGGGTGTGTGTGTGCAGGTAGGGGGTGTGTGTGTGCAGGTAGGGGGTGTGTGTGTGCAGGTAGGGTGCGTGTGTGCAGGTAGGGGTGTGTGTGCAGGTAGGGGGTGTGTGTGTGCAGGTAGGGGGTGTGTGTGTGCAGGTAGAGGGTGTGTGCAGGTGGGGGGGGTGTGTGTGCAGGTAGGGGGCTGTGTGTGTGTGCAGGTAGGGGGCTGTGTGTGCAGGTAGGGGGTGTGTGTGTGCAGGTAGGAGGCGCTTTGTGTGCAGGTAGGGGGTGTGTGTTTGCAGATAGGGGGCGCTGTGTGCTTGGCTGCCCAACCCTGTTCCTGGTGTTTTCATTTCATCCCTAATTTAGCACACCTGATTCTACTCATTAGCAGCTCAAAGAAAACTTTAGCTGTTGAATGGGGTGTGCTTCGTAAAGGGCCTGACAGATACAAAGCGTCAGATGCTCGCATCAGCAAACGCACCCATTGTTTTCAACGGCTGTAGACAAACTGGGGGCGTCAAGTGGGCGCGTCAAAACCTTTTGGAGCTCGGTTCTATTTTCGTTGCGTCGACGCGGGGCACAGACCACCAAAATACACTGTGTACATGGCATCCCGGCATCGATGAGAAGGAAAAAGTTAATCTGATGCTTCAAATTCTCCCGCCTTCGATGTGAACATGTGGCCTCACTTGACGCGCGTCATCGATGCTTTCTGTCTGTCAGGCGCTTTAGGGCTGGAGGGGGACGTAGGTCCCCCGGAACCGGATTGGGCAGCCCTGGTGTTGAGCGTTGGCTGTACCAGACATTTGATTGGTTTCCGTGTGCCTCTGCTAGATAATTCCGTGCCAGTATCTGCTGCAGCCCGTGCGGAACGAGGAGCGCCACATCTACGCCCAGCACCTCAAGTCCCTGGCCTTCTCCGTCTTCTCCCAGTGCCGACGGCCACTGCCCACCTCCACCAACGTCAAAACGCTGACAGGCTTCGGCCCAGGCCTGGCGCTCGACGGCGCCCTCCAGAGTCCGGAGGTAGGCAGACGTCCTGAACCCTGCTGTAGCTGTTCTGGATTATGAGCTGTTAAACCTGCCTTGCCCTTGGTCGCAGAAGGAGGCAGTGCATTGTGGAGTGCTGTTTTTGGAGCCTTGTTTTCTGCATTGTGGGCCGGATGACCGTTCCTTCTCCCTTGGTCCCGGGTTTTGATTCTGGTTTCTGCCGAACTGGCGACTGGGCGAAGGTGTGCGGGCCCCGGGAGCAGCGCGCGTGGGGTTTGCCCTTTGACCCTGAACGCCGCTCTCTTTCAGAGGCCGGAGAGTCTGCGGCTCTACACGCCGCCCTTCATCCTGGCCCCCGTCAAGGACAAGCAGACGGAGCTGGGCGAGACGTTCGGCGAGGCCTCCCAGAAGTACAACGTGCTCTTCGTGGGCTACTGCCTGTCACACGACCAGCGGTGGCTCCTGGCCACCTGCACAGACCTGTACGGCGAGCTCCTGGAGACCTGCATCATCAGCATCGACGTGCCCAACAGGTTTGTGCCCCAATCAACCAATCAGTACACCAATAGACTGGTGCACTTCCCAGGATGCATTGCATTATGTTTAATTGCATTTATTTGCCAGACGCTTTTGTCCGAAGCGACGTAGAATAAGTGCATACCAAAGCTCATTGAATCTACTGCAGAACACAGGTCTGATAAGGTACAATACTCATTAAGTATCAGTATCAGTTAAAGTTGAGGCCAAAAGTTTACATATACCTAGGCTAAAGATATTCAAACTCAGTTTTTCACGACTCCGCACATTTCATGTTACCAAACATTTCTTTTGGCAAATCAGTTAAGGCACCTACTTTGTTCACATCAGAGGTCATTTTAAAACAATCGATTAGAGACAGATTTATTTCAGCTTTAATTCACTATATCAGAATTTCAGTGGGTCAAAACTTTACATACAGCAAGTTGACTGTCTCTTTAAACAGTCTGGAAGATTCCAGAAATTGATGTAGAAGCTTCTGATTGGCCAGTTGTCATAATTAGGAGTTCATTGGGAGTTCATTGGCACCTGTGGCTGTATTTAAGGGCCTGCCTTTAGAGCCACTGCCTTTTTGCCCTTGATACCATGGGAAAATCCAGGCATCTCAGGCAAGACTTGTGGACCTCCACAAGTCCGGTTCCTCCTTAGGAGCAATTTCCAAACAACTGCAGGTACCACAAGCATCTGTACAAACAATTTTATGCAAATATAAAAATCTTGGGACCACACAGACACTGCATTGTTCAGGAGGGAGGCACAAATTAACTCCTAGGGCTGAACGAACTTTGGTCCGAAAGGTTCAACTGAACCCCAAGACAACTACAAAGGAACTGGTGAAGGAGTGGAGGCATCAGGTACCAAAATGTCTACATCCACCATTCAGAGAATCCTACATCGCCATGGCCTGAAAGGCTGTCACATAAAGAAGAAGCCGCTACACCAAGACCAGCATAAAAAAGCCAGAATGAAGTTTGCAGGTGATCACCAGGACGAAGACCTAACTTTTTGGAGGAGTGTTCTCTGGTCAGATGAAACAAATTCAACTGTTTGGCCATAATGATCAGCGGTATGTATGGAGGAAAAAGGGTGAGGCTTTTAATCCGAAGAACGCCATCCCAACTGTGACGCATCATGTTGTGGGTGTGTTTAGCTGGAAAAGGGACTGGTACAATAGATGGCATCATGAGGAAGGAGTGTTATCTAGAAATACTCTCATCTCAAGACATCAGATAGAAAGTTAAAACTTGGCCACAACTGGGTCTTCCAGCAGGACTATTAGCATACCTTCAAAGTAGTAACAAAATTGCTTAAAGACAACAAAGTGAAGGTATTGGAGTGGCCATCACAAAGCCCTGACCTGAATCCCATAGAAAATTTGTGGACTGAACTGAAAAAGCATATCTGATCAACGAGGCCCACAAACCTGACTGAGTTACACCAGTTCTATCAGGAGGAATGGGCAAAACTTCCGGCAAAGTTTTGTGAGAAGCTTGTGGAAGGCTACCCCAAGCATTTGATTCAGGTTAAGCAATTAAAAGGCAATGCCACCAAATACTTTTGACCCACTGAAAATCTGATATAGTACATAAAGGCTGAAATAAATCTGTCTCTTAGCTATTATTTTGAAATAACCTCCTATAGAAATAAAGTAGATACCCTAATTGACTTAAAGTCGGACTGAAATTTGAAATACTGTATAATTATTTAAATTCTATACCATTGCAAAATTGTTTTTAAATTGTTTTAAAATGTTTTTTTTGAGTTGCCATATTGCACAAAGTCAACAAATCTCCGTAGCTAGCTAGATAAATAATATTCGGCTTTCCTGAATTGTTGCTTTATATTTCGTGTGATAAATGTTGATGCTAAAATTGCTTTTCAACTATGCCAGCTAACGTCAGCGAATGTAGCTGTTAGCTATCCTCCTTGTAAGCCAGAAGAAGGTAATTCATACACTCAGTAATTATACATCCAAAATATAATAATATAAGAAACTTACTTTGTGGTTATCCTCCGTACTGCTCCGTACTGTGCTTGATCGATTTATGGGGACTGCTCCAGGGTTCAGTCGCAGTTCTTTGCAAAATCCACTCTGTTTTTGCGCCCAATTCAAAAAGCCGTCTGGTTTAAAATGCAGACTGCAGACTCTTGTGTTGTTTGACACTAATGAACCTGATAAAAATTCTACGTGTCCTTCGGGATTGCGTGTAGTGAGTCAGTATTTGTGCGTCCTTCAACACAGCAGTGCCGCTTGCAAGGTGCTATGTTTCCCAGACTTGACAGTGGCGAATGCAGCCTAGCCCTCAATGTCAATCATAAGCAAATACACGCTGTGATAGGCTGCATGCAAAGGAGACCGCTTCCTGACGTCAAGAAGCGGCAAATTTAAAAAATGTGGGAAAAAAGCACAGTAGGTGGCGCAGTGATTTTTAAAACCCCAATTTCTATAATTCAAAACAAAAAATTATAAATTTTAAATAATTTGGTAATACAGCTGACACTGCCTATTTTACCAAGGGTAGTAGAAAATATAAGCGAAGCAATTTCAGTCCAACTTTAACACAGGAAATCTTAGGTCCGTAGCCTAGGTGTATGTGAACTTCTGGCCTCAACTGTCTCCATAACCATGAATATCAGGTTTAGATGACACAGTCAGCATGAGTCAGTAAGTTACGGCAAGTCAAACTAGAAGTGAGGCATGATTACCAGAGAAATCATAAAGCACTACAACATCAAGATGATGGAAGTGCAACACAACAGTGCTAAATGAAGATACAAGTGTACATGAAAGTGTGAGAAGATCAAGGTACGAGTGATATAAGACCAGCATCATAACCCTGTGGAGGAGTAGTGTTAGAGTTAGTCATGACTGAGTCTGAAGAGAGTGTTCGTTCCACCACTGGAGAAGCTCTTTGAGCGGATATGTGGAAGCTCTGTGGTACACAGAAGCTCCATGGGACACGGAAGCAGTGGCTGAAATGGGCTAGCAGGGTGTTGAGTGTGCTGTGAATATGGATGGTTTTGGCCCGCTCAAAATTGGCTTAAATGGAAAAGATTTAAAGCATTATTTCAAGAACAGGAAGTAGAGGTGCAAGTTAACGCTGGGTCCATGAGTCAATGCTCTTGAAAAGCATGAATTTTGCCAAAATTTTGACTGCTTCCTTGAAGGCTTAATTGCAGGAATGAGACGCAAGATTGATCATCACGCATCTTCAGGCAATAGTGTTCACTTGACTTAGAATTTCAGTGTGATGCCTCATTGCTTAGCAGTTGCTTTTTAGACTTTTTTTTGGAAATGGCTGATTGCTGTACACATTTACCTTTATGTGCTTGTTAATCAGCAGTCTGATTAACCAGTTCCCTCTTATGAAGCCTGTATTGTATAAGTCACAGCACAGTCTCTGTCCCTTATTTCTCAAGGGGGAATGACGGGTATTTGGAATGTGGAGTATACTGTATGGCATGTAGATCCTGGCATTTGTGTTATGGATTATCTTTATCTGTGTAGTAATCCCACTGGACATGGTGACAGTTCCAGTCTGCCTCACTCTCTTCAGCTGTTCGGAGTCTGTCTCCCTGGTGACGGTGACTGTGCTTGCTCCTACAGGGCCCGGAGGAAAAAGGGCTCTGCCAGGAGGCTGGGCCTTCAGAAGCTGTGGGAATGGTGTCTGGGGCTGGTGCAGATGACATCACTGCCCTGGAGGGTGGTGATTGGCCGTCTGGGTAGGATGGGCCACGGAGAGTTGAGAGGTAAGGATTCAAGGTGTTTGGGTCTCCCTGCTGTGTAAATTAGGGTGATATAGGGAGAGGGAGAGGCATGCTCTCTGTGTAACACTCTCTCTGCCCCTCTCTCTCTCTCTCTCTCCCCCCCCTCCCTCTCTCTCTCCCTTCCTTACCCTCCCTCCCCTCTCTCTCTCCCTCTCCCCCTCCCTCTCTCTCTCTCTCTCTCTCTCCCTTCCTCACCCTCCCTCCCTCTCTCCCTCTATCTCTCTCTCTCTCCCTCCCTCCCTCCCTCCCTCCCTCCCTCTCTCTCTCTCTCTCTCTCTCAATTCAAATGCTTTATTGGCATGACATATTTAAAAATACATATTGCCATATTGTGATAACAAAAATCAACCATAGTAAGAATATATATAATAAAAAAAAGTTTTAAAAAAAATTTAAAGCAGCAAAATGGCAGAAATGACAGTAACATACATTTATTATCTATTAACTACTAAATACTATAACTCTACTATACTATTTTCTATATTATATTATACTCTATCAATTTTTTAAAAGTATGTTCTCAGTAAAATTATTATTATTGTACATATATATTTTTATGTTTGTTAGATGTTTACCCACTGTCCCTCAGGTTGTGACAGGCAAACACATACTTAGCTGCGAGTGAGGCTGTCGGTCCTTCTCCTAATAGGACTCGCAGCTTTTGTTCATTTGTGACGGAGAGAAATTTGTTTTGGAATTTTGAATTTTGAGTCTTATTAAAATGTGTTTTTCTTATTTGTGAATTTTTTTCACAATATAGCAGGAAGTGTATCTCTCTACCTCTCCTGTCTTTCAGTGACCGTATATATGTTCTTCTTTGGGTAGCCATGTTTTTTGTGCCTTCCTTTTTCAGTTGCTAAGTACACTGAGCCTGTACTTGGTCAGGATTTGTCTCTGCTTTGTATCTCTGACAGGGAAGAGATACTCGGCCAAATTGTATTCTCGATTTAGGGCCAAATAGCAATGAAGTTTGTTTTGTGTTTTGGTTTGATTATTCCAATGTTCCAGATAGGCATCTTTTGTTTGTTTAATTATTTGGTTTACTCTAATTTCTGATTGTAAAGCAGTGCTGGTCTGAGTTTGGTAAGGTTTTAGTTGGTTAGTGAGTCTCATGACCAGCTGACTGAGCAGGACTCTTTTTGGGTTTCAGATCTTGGGTTTTCAGTGCATGAAATTGCATTGTGTCTTGGGGACTTGATTTGAGGTGCATCCAAAATTTAAGTGCTCTTTTTTAATGTGAATTATCAATGGGTATCTGCCTAATTCTGCCCTGCATGCATTGGTGAGTGCTCTGCAATTTTTTTTTGCTCTGCAAAATTTTGCATGCAAGGCCTCTATAGGATGCTTGTCCAACCTAGTGTAGTAGTGATAACTGAGTGGACCCCATACTTCAGTTCCATATAAGGCAATTGGTTGGATTACACTGTCAAAGATTTTAAGCCAAATTCTATTTGGTATATCTATTTTGTGAAATTTTCTTCTAATTGCATGAAAGGCTCTACAGGCTTTTTCTTTTAGTGTATTCACTGCCAGACCAAAGTTTCCTGAGGCACTTATTTTGAGCCCCAGGTAGTCATAGAACAGGGAGTGCTCTAGTGCGGTGTTTCCCAGAGTGAACATGTGTCTGGTTTCCTGAGATCTGGGTTTCTTTTGGAATATCATTATTTTAGATTTTTTAAAGTTTACTGTCAGTGCCCAGTTCTGACAGTATTTCACCAGCAAATCCAAATGTTGCTGTAGCCCTTGTTCTGTGGGTGACAGCAACACCAGGTCATCCGCATAGAGCAATAATTTAACTTCCTTGTTGTTTAGGGTTAGGCCAGGGGTAGCAGATTGCTCCAACAGCACCGCCAACGCATTAATATAGATATTAAAGAGAGTTGGTGACAAGCTGCATCCCCGAGTGGAACATAATGAGAGCCCATGAATGAGAGTGTAGCGGCTTTACCGTTGTCAAGCAAAACTCTGGTTGGTAGTTCTATTTGGAGCGTTATGGAAAAACCTCTGGTCGTTAATTTTATGAAAACATTGATTCTATCAAGAAAAAATAGTTCCTTCTCGTTTTATACCATACAATTAGCACCAATTTTGGTCATTTTTGTCATTACATTATTTAATAAAACTGCACGAAACCATAACTCAATCAAATTAATCTCCCTAGCTCTGTCTTGCTTTTTAAATGGTGTGGTCGCGCAGTGTAGACATAATGTCTTTCTAAGACCCTCTGAAACGGGTTTTGAATGCCAGTTAGCTTTATGATAGGTTCGCCGTCACTTGTCACCTACCCAATATTAAAATTCTTGGTTTTAGGTCAGAATGGTCTCACAGCATGCTTGTTATACCGGCTACCTAGCTAGCTAGCTATTGAATTGTATTCAAAACAGCGGTTACTATAAACGCAATCGTTCACAAACATATGGATGAAAAATAGTTAAATGCAGAACGCCTATTCTACTGTCCAAATAAGGGACGATTCTGATTTGTAAAGCTAGCAACAGTAGCTAGAAATGTGATTCAACGGTGCCATCAGTTGTGAAATTGGACATTGAAAAAGGGAGGGGATGTAACAACAGTTCAAAAGCGAAAGAATAATGTTGCTGTTTAAACTGCTTTAGAATGCTGGATTTTGTAGCACATTATAACTGTTAAAAGGCCGAGGTGTCCCTTTACTGAGAAATAATAACTCGTGGACCAATCAGAATCGAGTATTTAGCCAAGCCGTTGTATAATGAAACTTGATGTCCTTGTTGCCGGCCTCGGCACTAAATTGCGCACAGCCTGTCAAGCCTGTCAGACACTAGTGGCTCCGTTTATAAACAAACATAATATTATGTTAATCACGTTGTCATATTGCTTATTACTAATTCAATACAAGTTGGATTTAGCGCCGTCGGCACAGGTTGCTGATGTAGGCTACTTTTAATTTGCCAGAACATCTCATAATGACAAATGCCGGTTCAGTCGGTTCACATAAAATCAAACCGGTTTAAGTTCATACACCGGACCGGCAAAACCGGAAACCGACCCAACCCTATCATGTACTTTCCCCCCTACACCACTTTGGAGAATTTTATAATATAATCCTTGTTGCCAAATAGAATCAAAAGCCTTTTCAAAATTGATAAAGCATGCAGAAATTTGACCTTTGCTTTGGTGTATATGTTGATTAATTAGGGTGGGTAGGGTGTAAACATGTTCAGTTGTGCGAAGGTTTGGTAGAAAGCCAATTTGTCCTTTGCTCAAGACGTTGTGTTTGATATGAAAGGCTAGCTTTCTGGCATTGATAATGCTGCAGAAAATCTTCCCCAGATTGATGCCCACACAGATGCCTCGGTAGTTATTAGGGTCAAAGTTGTCTCCACTCTTGTAAATTGGGGAAAATAAGCCCCTGATTCCAGATATCAGGAAAGCAGCCAGCTTGGAAAACAAGATTGAACAATTTGAGCAGGGCCTGTCTCAGCTCAGGGGTGCTGTGTTTAAGCATCTCTGTCCTGATGCTGTCAGGTCCACATGCTTTTCCAGGTTTTTAGCTTTTTAATTTTGTTTTATAATTCTTTCATTGTAATTTGGTAATCAAGTGGGTTCTGATATCAAGAGTTTTTGATTGTTGCTTCAAGGATTTGCAACTTTTCTTGGATTTGTTTATATTCATAATTTAGATTATTCGGTGAAGTTTTTCAAAAAACATTTTCCAAATGTTGCAATTCTGTATGGCCAAATTGTCTGTTTTTTTTTTGCTCAATTTGTTCCATTTTTTCCAGAACTGATTTTGATCAATGGAGTCTTCAGTTTCTTGTAGTTTTTGATTATAATGTATCTTTTTCTTTTCCTGTAGGGTCTTTTTGTACTCTCTTAGTTTTTCAACATAATTTTGTTGCATTTCTGTGTTGAGTGGCTGACGATGTTGATTGGATAGCAGCCTTAATTCTTTCCTGATATTTCTGCAGTCCTCATCAAACTACTCTTCTTTTTTCAGTCTCTGTTTGGATGCAGAGCTGTTTTTAGTAAGACCTGCTTTATTGGCTGATTTATGATATATATTATTAATTTTTGTTACAGCCATATTTATTGGTTTTGTTGAAACTCTGTTGGGAGAAAGGTGTTAATAATGTAGTTAATGAGTAGTCTCAGGTGAACTGATTACACTTTTGAATTTGACTTCACTGTCAGGAGCCCATCGATATGATCTGTTTAATCTGTATAGTTTGCAGGGCTCAGACTCTGCTATTTGTTCTATAATTCTTTTTAGATATACATTTATCTGACAGTGATCTGTTAGTGGTGTTTGTGGTCTGACAGTGAATGCACTAATATAGGAGAGGTCCATGTCAGTAATGGCATAGTCAACTACACTAGTCCCAAGAGCTGAACAATATGTGAACCTCCCTAAAGTGTCCCCTTTGATCCTGCCATTAAGCATGTACAGACCTAGGGAGCGACAGCAATACACTAACTCTTTCCCATTTTTCTTACAAATATGGTCAGGATTAATTCTGGGAATAATGGTAGGGGTGAAGTATAGAGAGGACTGTCTGAAGATATGACTACTGGCAGTAGAATCTGCTGTGTCAGGCTAAGATCCTGTTCTGGCATTCAAATCTCCGATCAATAGGACATTACCCTGGGCCTGGTAATGTGTGATCTCTTTATGGAGATTTTCAAGAAAGTTTTCATTGTAGTAAGGTGACTCCAAAGGGGGAATGTAGGCCGCACATATATAAGGCATTATCACATTTGATAATATTTTTATTTAATTTTAGCCAGATGTGTGTTATTGCCTTTTTAATTAGTTCTAATTGGGTTGACAAATCATCTCTATACCATATAATAATTTCTCTCCCCTCTCCCCCTCTTTCTCTCTCTCTCTCCCTCCCCCTCTCTCTCTCTCTCCCTCTCCCCCCCTCCCCCCCCCTCTCTCTAAATTCAATTCAAAATGCTTTATTGGCATGACAAGATACAACTTATGTTTCCAAAACACAGAAAAGAACATATAAAGAACATACACCATTGAATACATGAACATATACATGGACATACAGTTTGCAGACATATAGGCTTACCCAAATAGGCTCACTGGTTGTCCCTCTGTTTATGGCAAGCTGTGATGTAATTTGCCGCTAGTCTTGTGCATTTTTTGTGTTAATAGGGGAGCTTTTGGTGGCCATTTAATGTTTCAAATTCAGGGCATATTTTCGGGAATTTCTGTTAGAAATTTTATCCAGGTATATTCCACATGTTGTGAGAAAGTGTAGCTCTGTCTCCACCACTCCTTGACTGCAGTGTGAGCACAGTCTGTCCTCTCTAGACAGCCAGGTCTGCCTGTGTCAGCCTTTTTCAATTGCCAGGCTGTGCTCACTGAATCTGTACATTGGCAAGATTATTCTCTGTTTATTTTGAGTTTTTGTCATTTCTTTCCAATAGGTAAAATATTTTTCTTTTTGTTTCATTATAATTGTGTTTGGTCGAATTCTCTGAGCTAGGAGGATGTCACTGTCCTGGGACTGACTATTATTAGTGGTGTTGGGATTTCCTTCAGTGAGTCCCAGGACCAGTTGACTGAGAGGACTCTTCTTTATATTCACCTCTTGGCATTTCAGGGCTTTTTATTAATAGCAGTGGGGGTCACTCATTTTTAAATGTTTCCAAAATTTGATGGCTCTTTTCTGATTTGAAAAGAATTACTGATTTGAAAATTTTTAGCCAAATGCCAATTGGAATTTCTATTTGAATTGACTTTTTAATGGCATAGAAAGCCCTTTTTGCTTTCTCTTTAAGTTCATTCACAGCCAAATGAAAGCTTCCTGTAGAACTGATGTTTAATCCTAAATATGAGTAATTTGTAGTTTGTTCAAATTTAGTTGTTCCTAATGTGATATTTATTTTGGGTCCCTGATGTCTGGATCTTTGTTGGAACACAAGAACTTTAGTTTTTGTGGGGTTTATTGTCAGGGCCCAGGTCTGACAAAATGACTCTAGCAGATCCAGGTTTTGCTGTAGACCCTGTTCTGTTGGTGAGAGCAGAACAAGGTCATCAACATAGGGTAGAAACTTAACTTTGGAGTCATATAGGGCGAGGCCAGGTGCTGTAGATTTTTCAAATAGTGTTGCCAATCCATTTATATAAATATTAAAAAGAGTGGGTGAGATATAAGAGCCCTGCACCTCGCCACGCCCCTGGGAGAAATATTTAGTTTGTTTATTTCCAATTTTAACTGCACATTTGTTGTTTGTATACATCGATTTAATTACATCATATGTTTTTCTCCCTTACACCACTTTCAATAAGTTTTAGGAATAGACCATCATGCCAAATCGAATCAAAAGCTTTCTGGAAATCTATAAAGCAGGCAAAAATTTTGCTTTTGTTTTGGTGAACATATTTGTCAATTAGGGTATGTGGGGTGAAAATATGATCCGATGTTCTATAATTTGGTAAGAGTCCAATTTGGCTTTTACTCAAGACATTGTGCTCCATAAGGAAGTTTATAAGTCTTTTGTTTATTATAATACAGAATACCTTCCCCAGATTACTGTTCACACACATATGACTCTGTAATTATTTGGGTCAAATTTGTCTCCAATTTTATATATGGGTGTTATGGGTCCTTTGTTCCAGACATCAGGGAAGTAACCGACACTCAGAACCAAGTTGTATAGTTTTAGGATAGCCAATTTCAATTTATGATCGGTATGTTTTAGCATCTCGTTTAGGATGCCATCTGCACTGTGGGCTTTTCTGGGTCGTAGGTCCTTCAGTTTTTCAAATAGCTCTTTCAGTTATTGGGGAATCTAAAGGGTTTCGGTAATCTTTTATAGTCTGTTCAAGCTTTTCCAATTCTTCACATATTTGCTTTTTCTCTGGGCTTAGTGTCTTTTTCTGGTATAAATTTTCAAAGTGGTTTTGCCAAATGTCTCCATTTTGAATGGACAATTCATCATGGTCCTTTTTGTGTAATCTGTTCCAATTGTCCCAGAAACTGTTAGAATCAATAGATTCTTTAATGATGCTGAGTTTATTCTTAATGTACTGTTCTTTCTTGGTTCTGAGTGTGTTTTTGTATTGTGTTAGTACCTGAAAATAAGCAAGGCGTAATTCCTCATTTTCTGGTTGTCTGTTTTTGGTTTGATATTTTTTTGAGTTTTTTTCTCATGTCATGGCAGTCTGAATCAAACCATTTTTCTTGGTTTGGTTTTTTGGTTTTTCTATTGGAAGATTTCAGGTTGGACATTGATGCCAAATATTTAGATTATTCACTGCCGGGTTTACACCTTCTTTATTGTGAGTGTATGTGTTTTCCAAAAAGTTGTCTAAGAGGGATTGAGTCAATTGGCTGCCAGTTGCTTTCTGGTATTTTTCTTTGCTGTTTTGGGCCCATCTGTAGGATTTTTCAATGTTGTACAGCTTCCTGTGTTTCTGTGTTGGATGTTTCTGTCCTTTTGTGGATACACAGTATGGCTGTGATCTGACAGAGGTGTTAGTGGTTTGACTGTGAATGCTCTGAAAGATGATGGTTCCAGATGTGTAATCATATAGTCTACGGTGCTGATGCCAAGAGGTGAAGAGTAAGTCAGTCTTCCTAGATAGTCCCCTCAGAACCTACTGTTGACAATGTACAGACCGAGGCTTTGACAAAGTTGCAAGAGCTGCCTTCCATTTGTATTTGTCTGTTTGTCATAATTATTCCTGTGTGAATGAAAAGGAAGATCAAAATGGTTATTCCCAAATATGTAATTATTTCCCTGACTATTGATAAAGTCAGGTTCCTCACCAGTTCTTGCATTTAGATCACCACATATCAACACATTCCCCTGGGCCTGGAAATGGTTGATCTCTCTCTTGGTGTCCTCTTTGAAGTACGGGGATTCTATGGGGGAGATATATATATATTGCACAAAGGAAAACATTTTGCATGTTAGAAATTATTTCTTTTTTAATCTTGAGCCATAAATGATTTTCGTTTTTTTAATTAATTCTATGTGCTTCTGAAGCTCTGCCTTAAGCCAAATCAGTATGCCGCCAGAGTCTCTGCCCTGGGTTACTCCTGGCAATTTAGTGGAGGGAACCACCAGCTCTGTGTACCCAGAGGGACAACCAGTGTGCCCTTCTCCTCTACACCAAGTTTCTTGCAAAATAATAATGTCTAGGTCTTTGATTGCATTTAAGAACTCTGAGGTCCTACTCTTCAAACCAAACACAGAAGAATGTAGGCCTGGGATATTCCAGCTTGAGATGCGCATGGAGTTCATGTTAAAACTTTTACAATAATAAATGTGGTTTTTTGCTGAAGGTGTGTATGTGTCATTTAAAAACGAGGAATAAAGAGTATTTCAATATTTACAGATGTTTACAAAACAAAACTAACCTTTTAAACAATATAATTCTATAGGTGTACATATGCACACATACTGCACATGCATACACATACACATATACATACATATCTATACACACATGTAAACGTACAAACATATATACATTTATGATATAAACATATATCTCTCTCTCTCCCTCCCCCCCCCCCCCTCTCTCTCTCTCTCCCCCCCCCTCTCTCTCTCAGACTGGAGTGTTCTGCTCAGCAGGCGGAGTCTCCAGTCCCTCAGCAGGCGTCTGAAGGAGATGTGCAAAACGTGCGCCATCTCTGCCGCCGACACTCCCAGCATCCTCAGCACCTGCCTGGTTGCCATGGAGCCACAGGGGTCCTTTGTCATAATGCCAGGTACTGTGTATTTATGTCTCAGAGCCCCACTTAGCCAGGTGAAGTGAGACAGGCCAGCACAGCAGGTTTACAGCACTCCACACACACTGTGACCCCATCCACACACACGCTGTGACCCCACCCACACACACGCTGTGACCCCACCCACACACACACTGTGACCCCATCCACACACACGCTGTGACCCCATCCACACACACTGTGACCCCATCCACACACACACTGTGACCCCACCCACACACACACACTGTGACCCCATCCACACACACTGTGACCCCATTCACACACACCCACTGTGACCCCATCCACACACGCTGTGACCCCATCCACACACACTGTGACCCCATCCACACACACTGTGACCCCATCCACCCACACACTGACCCCATCCACACACACTGTGACCCCATCCACACACACGCTGTGACCCCATCCACACACACTGTGACCCCATTCACACACACACACTGTGACCCCATCCACACACACTGTGACCCTATCCACACACACTGTGACCCCATCCACACATACTGTGACCCCATCCACACACACGCTGTGACCCCATCCACACACACTGTGACCCCATCCACACACACGCTGTGACCCCACACACACTGTGACCCCATCCACACATACTGTGACCCCATCCACACACACGCTGTGACCCCATCCACACACACTGTGACCCCATCCACACACACGCTATGACCCCATCCACACAAACACTGTGACCCCATCCACACACACGCTGTGACCCCATCCACACACACACGCTGTGACCCCACACACACACGCTGTGACCCCACCCACACACGCTGTGACCCCACACACACACGCACTGTGACCCCATCCACACACGCTATGACCCCATCCACACACGCACTGTGACCCCACCCACACACACTGTGACCCCACCCACACACACTGTGACCCCATCCACACACACAGTGACCCCACCCACACACACACTGTGACCCCACCCACACACACTGTGACCCCACACACACACGCTGTGACCTCACACACACACGCTGTGACCTCACACACACACGCACTGTGACCCCACCCACACACGCACTGTGACCCCACACACACACGCTGTGACCCCACACACACACGCTGTGACCCCATCCACACACGCTGTGACCCCATCCACACACACTGTGACCCCATCCACACACGCACTGTGACCCCATCCACACACACACTGTGACCCCACCCACACGCACACTGTGACCCCACCCACACACACGCTGTGACCCCACCCACACACACACTGTGACCCCATCCACACACACACTGTGACCCCACCCACACACACACTGTGACCCCATCCACACACACACACTGACCCCATACTGCTCCACACACGCTGTGAGTACCTGCTTATTTGTGGGAGGGGCCGCAGCGGTCCGGACACCTGGCTGATTTTTCCCGCTCTTTTCCCCCGCTGCGCAGACTCGGTGTCCACGGGCTCGGTGTTCGGCCGCAGCACCACGCTCAACATGCAGACGTCGCAGCTGAGCACGCCGCAGGACACGTCCTGCACGCACATCCTGGTGTTCCCCACCTCCGCTGCTGTTCAGGTCAACAGCTCCAACTACACCAGCGAGAACATCGACATCACCTTCAACCACATCAATGGTAACAGCGCCACCCTGGGTGTCGCACGGCAACCGCTTTGCCCCAGAGCTGAAAGCTTGTACAAGTGCTATGAGCAAACGTGTGTCTGTGAACGGGACATTTTGAGAGAGCTTTCACTCTGCAGGGTGGAGACAGCATGCGTTGTCTGTGACAGTCCTCTGTAAAAAGCACTATATAAATAAAATAGAATTGAATTGAATTGTCCCCTCAGGATGGGGCTTCTCTGGAGAAAGTGTGGAACTCTAGTTTAGTCCTCTTTTCCCTTTGCCCCCAGATGGCACGGACGGGATGGGCATCTTCGAGCTGCTGGAGGAGTACGAGAACGACCTGGACCCTGACATCATCAACATCCTGCCAAACTCGCCAACCGCGTCCCCCGGGCACTCGCCAGGCTCACACTACCATCACGGTGGAGATGGCAGCAAGGTGGGCCCCGCCCTGACCCCGCCCTGGCCCCGCCCTGACCCCGCCCTGACCGCGCCCTGCTCCGCACGCTCCTCCCCCCCCGGACCTGTCTGTTTCTTTTGCAGCGCTGGGATTTTCCCACTTTTTATATCATTAAGCGCCAGTCTCTCAAAGATAGACATTCATCAGGGAGATTTTTTTATTTATTTTTTTACCTCACTGCTTGCTTTTTGGGGTTTTACCCAGTTTTCCCTCTGTTAAGCTGTAAAGCGTCTTTGTGACAGTTTTCTGTGAAGCGCAATATAATTAAAATTGATTTGCTTTGAATAGAGCGGAGATGATATCCAAACCTAGAAGAGGGCAGATTGATAAATGCATTTTTCAGGCCAGCTTTTCTGTTTATCCCCCCTTATAATAACCATTTGGGATGGCAGGTACCCCTTCCCGCCAAGTTACAGCCTGGCAGGGCGGCATGCCCCATACCTATACAGCACCGAGACTTTGCCACCTTTCAGGGTTCCCTTCAAAAATAACCACAATTACCACAAACTCTCAGCCCTTAAAACAATTAGCTTCTGTACCTTCTGACCTCATGTCAACAGACAGAACTTCACACGTCCACACAATAAATTTTTCCTGCCGATTACATCATCACAATTTCTCCAAGCCCACAAAGAATAAATCTCCCCATTGGACATTTAGCAGTATCAGCCAATAAAAACACCAGATGCACACAAAATGGATGTGTATAGAAATGCATGCGGCCCTGCAGCTACTTCACTCGTAGCTCGCTGGGTAGCTCGGTTGCTGATGGAGCCCTTGGACGACGGACAGGCTGGGGTTCAAACCCCCCCCTTGGCATGTTTTTAACTCGTTCCGCCTGCTTGCTTGCTGTGTAATAATTGCCCAGAAATTGAAACTATTGCTTTTTCAACGGCGGGAAACAATTATATTTCTGAAATCCCAATAAAACACATGCACACTTTATACAGTTTTGCTTTAACGTTTAACGTTAGCTACCTTGCTAACGAGTCAACCGACAGAGTGTATAACATACAGATGGCCCCAAAATGAATCCCCTAAAGCTGCGCTGTGATTCGGTCCAGTAGGTAATGTTAATCGCCGTATGGAAACCGGCAAAAGATAATGACTTCTTCATGGCAGGTATATCGATTTTACAACCCCTGGCAGAAATTTTTGAATCACCACACTTAGAGGATGTTAACCCAGCTTTTTTTTTACTTCATAGCAAATGAACAAATCACAGATATGACACGAAACAATTTTTAATAGCTGAACATTCCACCCCTCTCCACCCCTCTCCACCCCTCTCCACCCTTCTCCACCCTCCTCCACCCCTCTCTACTCTTCTCCACCCTCCTCCACCCCTCTCCACCCCTCTCTACCCTCCTCCACCCTCCTCCAGGGCCAGAGTACAGATCGGATGGAGTCTCATGAGGAAGCGCCCAACCTGCTGCAGCAGCCCATGGCTCTGGGCTACTTCGTTTCTACGGCTAAAGCTGGGCCGTTGCCAGACTGGTTTTGGTCAGCCTGTCCACAGGCGCGGAATCAGTGCCCACTCTTCCTGAAGGTACGTCCTCACCCTCACACACCCTCACCCTTACACACTCACCCTTACACAACCTTACACTTACACATACTCACCCTTACACAACCTCACACTTACACACCCTCACCATTACACAGCCTTACCTTTACACACTCACCCTTACACACCCTTACACAACCTCACCATTACACAACCTCACACTTACACACCCTCACCTTCACACAGCCTTACCCTTACACACCCTCATCTTTACACACTCATCCTTACACACCCTCACCCTTACACAACCTCACCTTTACACACACACCCTTACACACCCTTACACAACCTCACACTTACACACCCTCACCCTTACATACTCAGCCTTACACACCCTCACCCTTACACAAACTCACACTTACACACACACTATGCCTTACACACTCACCCTTACACAACCTCACTTACACACCCTCACCCTGACCCACCCTCATCTTTACACAGCCTCACCCTTACATACTCACCCTTACATACTCTCACACACCCTCACCCTCACACACCCTTACACAGCCTCACACTTACACACCCTCACACGTACACACATTCACCCTTACACCCTCACCCTTATACACTCACCCTTACACACCCTCACCCTTACATGCTCACCCTTACAGGTAACGACATTAATGAGAAGCTACTCAAATTATGGCCACGTAATTTGGTAGTGGCATGGAACTCTGTCACTCTTACCAGCCACTTTGGCGGGTGGCCTTTTGATAGCATTTTCGACGGGAAAAAAGTAGTTGTAGTTTACAAAAGGTGTCTGAACAAATTGCGTCAATTCAAGATGATACTACAACTCCCATGAGCTCTGGGTGCACACTGTATGCTCGTCCCATTGGCACATCCAGTTCACCCTGTTGCATCTTGCCTCGACAGTCAGGCTGGGAGTATACTTGATCAGAAGGCCATCTGGAATCGAACCAAAGCAGAACGCGGTGCCGCATACAAACTGTGTATACTGCTTCTGGCTTTCAGCTGTTTGTTTAGTGGTGCTTCATGCTAGTGGAGAGCACAGACTCAGATTCTGCGCTTGTGATCAGAAAACACGAAGGTGACAACGATTGTCGCTCCAAACACAGAACTCAGTAGCTCTGAAGGAGCATAAACTTTAACAAATGGACTTCCATCATTTCAAAATTTCTTTATTTAGCGCTGCAAAAAAAGAAAAGAAGAAGTCGGCTTGTCACAGTGGTGAGGCACATGGTGCTTGAGCCTACACAGATGTAGTTATTTTCACAGCACCAATACTGGTATTTTTTATTTTGCAATTTAAAAACCTGAAACGCTGAGCCTTCTCCTCCGAACCTGAAACGCTGAGCCTTCTCCTCCGAACCTGAAACGCTGAGCCTTCTCCTCCTGGGAGAGAGCCCCTCGCTGAGCGTTCTCCTCCTGGGGGAGAGCCCCTCGCTGAGCGTTCTCCTCAGGGGGAGAGCCCCTCGCTGAGCGTTCTCCTCCTGGGGGAGAGCCCCTCGCTGAGCGTTCTCCTCCTGGGGGAGAGCCCCTCGCTGAGCGTTCTCCTCCTGGGGGAGAGCCCCTCGCTGAGCGTTCTCCTCCTGGGGGAGAGCCCCTCGCTGAGCGTTCTCCTCCTGGGGGAGAGCCCCTCGCTGAGCGTTCTCCTCCTGGGGGAGAGCCCCTCGCTGAGCGTTCTCCTCCTGGGGGAGAGCCCCTCGCTGAGCGTTCTCCTCCTGGGGGAGAGCCCCTCGCTGAGCGTTCTCCTCAGGGAGAGAGCCCCTCGCTGAGCGTTCTGCTCCTGGGGGAGAGCCCCTCGCTGAGCGTTCTCCTCCTGGGGGAGAGCCCCTCGCTGAGCGTTCTCCTCCTGGGGGAGAGCCCCTCGCTGAGCGTTCTCCTCCTGGGGGAGAGCCCCTCGCTGAGCGTTCTCCTCAGGGAGAGAGCCCCTCGCTGAGCGTTCTCCTCCTGGGGGAGAGCCCCTCGCTGAGCGTTCTGCTCCTGGGGGAGAGCCCCTCGCTGAGCGTTCTCCTCCTGGGGGAGAGCCCCTCGCTGAGCGTTCTCCTCAGGGGGAGAGCCCCTCGCTGAGCGTTCTCCTCAGGGAGAGAGCCCCTCGCTGAGCGTTCTCCTCAGGGAGAGAGCCCCTCGCTGAGCGTTCTCCTCCTGGGGGAGAGCCCCTCGCTGAGCGTTCTGCTCCAGGGGAGAGCCCCTCGCTGAGCGTTCTCCTCAGGGAGAGAGCCCCTCGCTGAGCGTTCTGCTCCTGTGGGAGAGCCCCTCGCTGAGCGTTCTGCTCCAGGGGGAGAGCCTCTCGCTGAGCGTTCTGCTCCTGGGGGAGAGCCCCTCGCTGAGCGTTCTCCTCCTGGGGGAGAGCCCCTCGCTGAGCGTTCTGCTCCAGGGGAGAGCCCCTCGCTGAGCGTTCTGCTCCAGGGGAGAGCCCCTCGCTGAGCGTTCTCCTCCTGGGGGAGAGCCCCTCGCTGAGCGTTCTCCTGGGGGAGAGCCCCTCGCTGAGCGTTCTCCTCCTGGGGGAGAGCCCCTCGCTGAGCGTTCTCCTCCTGGGGGAGAGCCCCTCGCTGAGCGTTCTCCTCAGGGGGAGAGCCCCTCGCTGAGCGTTCTGCTCCTGGGGGAGAGCCCCTCGCTGAGCGTTCTCCTCAGGGGGAGAGCCCCTCGCTGAGCGTTCTGCTCCTGGGGGAGAGCCCCTCGCTGAGCGTTCTGCTCCTGGGGGAGAGCCCCTCGCTGAGCGTTCTGCTCCTGGGGGAGAGCCCCTCGCTGAGCGTTCTCCTCCTGGGGGAGAGCCCCTCGCTGAGCGTTCTGCTCCTGGGGGAGAGCCCCTCGCTGAGCGTTCTGCTCCTGGGGGAGAGCCCCTCGCTGAGCGTTCTGCTCCTGGGGGAGAGCCCCTCGCTGAGCGTTCTGCTCCTGGGGGAGAGCCCCTTATTCAGTACAGTGAGGAGAGAAGAAGCTGGAGCTTTCTTGGGGAGGAAAACGGTGTGATGAGCTCTCTCTCTCTCTCTCTCGGTCACTCCCTCCCTCTCTCTCGCTCTGTCCCTCCCTCTCTCTCTGTCACTTCCTCTCTCCCTCTCTCTGTGTCCCTCCATGTCTCCCTCTCTCTCTGTCTCTCACTGTCTCTCTCTCTCTTTCTCTCTGTGTCCCTCCCTCCCTCTCTCTCTCTGTCTCTCACTCTCTCCCTCTCTCTTTATCTCTCTCTCTCTCCTCTCTCTCTCTCTCTCCAGGCCTCTCTACACCTGCACGTGTCCACCGTGCAATCGGACGAGCTCCTGCACAGTAAACACTCCCACCCCCTGGACTCCAACCACACCTCAGACGTGCTCAGGTACCCTGTCCTGTGTCCTGTCAAATGTGGCCGTCCGATTGGCTGCAGCATTTCACTTTTTTCTCTCCCTTCTGACCAAATTGGAAGTGGTTTTATTTTTATTCTTATTTATTTTTCATTGCCAGTGTTGTGTAATTGTTTTCTGAATGGTTCATTGTATGGTGTGGTATTGTCTGATTGAGGAAGCCTTGTGGTCACCCTTCCAGATTTGTGCTGGAGCAGTACAACGCCCTCTCCTGGCTGACCTGCGACCCCGCCACACAGGACCGGCGCTCCTGCCTGCCCGTCCACTTTGTGGTGCTGACACAGATGCACAACTTCATCATGAACATGCTGTAGCAGACAGGAAGCAGGGCTGCGCCGTAGCCTGGAGGAGGAAGTGGAGCGTGACTCAGATATGCACAGCGCTGAACTTCAGGGCTCCCCACAGCCAGCAGAGCCAGCGCACACTGGCAGCACTGCCTCCTTCTGTCCCGGATCTGCCCGGGAGTGCTCCAGAACGGGCTGGAACGTTCTAGAATGTCACACACGATGGAATGGAGGAGTAAAGCCAGCCAGAGTTGACCCCTGAGCCCGGGTCAGGCATCCGTGTGAAGTACCGAAAGAGACAGCACGCTCAGAATCAGAATCTGTCTTTGTTTATATATTCTTTTTTTTAAAAAGGCTGATTTCTTTCTTCCGGTATGAAATTGTGTCCAAATTAAATGCCTGCATCTTATTTATTCTAAGTTTTTAAATGTATAATTTGTCTTATTTCTTAAATGCATAAATATATATACTTTGGAAGGTTTGCATTGCCTTTCTGCTTAAAAGATTGTTTAAATATATATATATATATATATATATATATATATGTGTGTGTGTGTGTATGTGTGTGTATATATATATATATGAAATCATCTTTAAACTGAATCTGAAAAGAAACACAAAAACATAATATGAATTTGCCGTAGGCTGCTTTTAGAGCATTATTTTTTGTATAGTGCTGATGTACAGATGGAATAGGTGCATTTAATGGCTGTGCCGTTTGGGGCAGAGCCAGGGGACAGCTCAGCTGTGTCTGCTGAGGACTTGTACAGCAATGAATATCACTGTGTTTAATAAGAGCTGCAGTGTCATATAGTATTTTATACCACTCATTTAGACACAAAACAAAGTGTAAATGTGTATATATTTATAATAAACGCTCACACACACACAAACACATGAATCCATAGCCCTGGTCCTGAAGAGTCACAGTGAAATCAACTATTAAAGATGCAGGAAAGTTGAGGTTACTGTGTAATCAACTGTTTTTAATCTATAAATTAATAACTTAACAAAAAGAAACCTGCAGACCTTGTGGCTCTCTGGGAGCAGGGCTGGGAACCACTGATGTAGGCTTGGATTTTTGCAGTTTTCAAACCATCAGTGGCACAGATACATTCATTAATTTATTATTCTAATTCATATTTTTTGTCTAAAAATAAAAATAATAGTTTTTTTGTTATATTAATGTTAACATTCTTGCAATCAGTAATGTTGGCATTCGCCGCTTCAAAGCGCAAAGCAATGCAGGTGTAATGGTGCAAGGCTGTTTTATTTGAGTGACAGTCCTCTCTGTCCTATCCAGTTGACGCGTCATAATTGGTCCCACCCACAACTGCCTTCAAGGAGCTTCTTTACAATTCCAGTTTCAGTCATTTCAGAGTAAGAAGGTCAGACCTTTATAGTGTTTAGTGCTCTTAAAGGTGCTGATAGATAAATGTGCTTTTTTTTGGCACAATCTAACCTAGTACAAATTCTGGGCTCATTAATAATCAGTGTTTTTACAGTATGTTGGCCATTGATGGGTTTTAAAATTGGATGCATACTTGCTTTTGTCCCAACTTTGTCATATATGTATATGTATAAAATGTGTGTACACACATTGCGCATATATGTATAAATTATAATATATAAAATATGTGTGGTGTGCCACTAGGGGTGGTACAGCTACAGTTTTAGGAATAAAGTGTGTGGACTCAGTTTGTCTGTGTTGGTTTTTGGGGAGTGGCTTAGACATTGTCTCGTGAGAATCTGGCATATTTCAAGCGCCAGCTCAAGGAATTTCTGTCGTTCTAAGAATATTTTGGAGGCCAGTCTAAATTAAGGGCATGCCATGTCGGATTTTCGCCCTGAAAATATAAAACAACCATGCACAGTCATTAGTATAATGCACTGGCAGGCTGTATCCCTGTTTTGTCACTCTAAAGTGTTCAGGACATTTACGGGCATTACCCTTTTTCTTTTCTTTCTGAAAAGCATGTGGCCACTAGAAAAGGAAATGTATGAATTGGCTACAGCAGTGGTGCATTTTCAGCTGGGTTAGTGCTGGTGTTGGGGTTGCGTTGGTGGCTAGCCCGTGTGGCTGGTCAGGGTGCGATAAAGTATGAAAAGGTGCCAAGCACTTGGGTGGTACCTTATTGGTTCATTATGTGTCATTGTTGCGGCCAGGATTCAGCCCATCCTTCTCCGCTGATTAAGTTCATCTGCCTCCATTTAAACTTAATGATGTCGAGTCCCCTTTTAGAGTTTTACGCATTCTGATGAAGACCTTACAATATGGCCCAAACATCAATAGTTTATTGAGATGGAATAAATAAAATCTAAATATTTTTGAGGGCATGAGTTGCGCTTGTTCATTGATCAACCCTATTGGGATGTAAGTGTACCCTCTTGCCAGCAATACGGAATTCATTTGTAGGCCTACTTTTTTGCTTGTAAAAGGTACTTTGTACCCAAGTAGAAGATTATTGAACTTTCAGGGGACTTTGGCCAATGTGTTCCCTAAAGAACAAAAATGCACCTGTACTGTAGGCCTACCTTTATTTCTCCAAGAGTAGGTACAGTTCAGGACAAAAGTTTACATACACTTTGTTAGTATTAGGTGGCATTGCCTTTTAATTGCTTAACTTGAATCAAACGCTTGGGGTGGCCTTCCACAAGCTTCTCAATATTTTACTGGAATTTTTGCCCATTCTTCCTGACAGAACTGGTGTAACTCAGTCAGGTTTGTGGGCCTCCTTGCTTAGACACACTTTTTCAGTTCAGTCCACAAATTTTCTATGGTCCTGCAGAACTGCTGGTAGCTGTACTGGAGTGGACAGTTGCGCTGCCAGTCTAGCCCGGAGGTTGTTGCCAGACAACTGCCCATCCTCGCCGCCCTCATCCTCCTCTTCTCCCTCATGCTGTGGTTGGTCTTCCTCCTCCAAGATGTCGTTCATGGACAGACAGGTTGTGGGGGATGCAGCAGGCAGCAACCACGACAGAGCACGGATCTCCAGAACCCTCCAGCGGGTTTTGAGCATCCCAAATGTGCGCTCCATCGCGCACCTCGCCTTGACATGATGGTAGTTGAGCTGGGCCTCAATGCATCCTGGTGGTATACATAATGATGTAGAAACGATATTTAGTTGTGTTGTTTAGTAATGTTATTTAGTGTGTGTGTGCGTGCGTTGAGAACCTTTGATTTAATAAATATTCTTCGCAGCTGTAGGCTGTCGATACGGCGTGATGACAGCCACGGGATGCTGAAGGCAGGGATATGCCCCATCCCCGAAGAGGACGTGACCAGCCGGGGGATAAAGAAAGGAAGGATCTGGAAGGCCCACAGCCTCATCATGCAGGGATGACCACCTGCTGAAATTTACAGTCTGGGTGTACAAAATTTTCAAAAATATCTTCTGGGATGTTTTTTTTCTTAAAAGATTAGTTATTATTTGGTTATCTGCCACACCTGATGCAGCCCATCAAGGGTCTGATAACAAGCTCATAAATGGAACCAGGATTGATAGAGCAGGGAGAGATCTACAGTATGCAGTGTTGTGAGTCCCAAGGTAAAGGAGCGAGAAAATCTGCTCCAAAAATCTGCTCAGAGCTCGCATGGGGGCACCACCACAGGTACCGGGTCATGGAGGAGAGGATGGAAAACAGTGCTAGTATGCAATAATGACACGAGTTTCTTCATTTTCTCAGATTTAAAAGCTTGATTTGTATACAAAATATAGCTAACTTAAGCATATTTGCCATGGTGAGATCACAAAGAACCATGAAAGCATAAGGAAATGCAGTTTCCACCAGTGGGTACTTAGGGGTTGAAACCCTTGCCTTAAAAGAGAGACCAGTTTGTGAACGGAGTTATATGAGACTGAAGAGTCTATGCATCTTTTAAAAAATTGGGGGGAAATGCATTCTGCAGTGATTGGATGAACAAATTACTGCTTCTGCCCATTAGGCGTCACAACGAGGCTAACCTACCGTTGCGCTATCGTTAGCGACTCCTGCCAAAAGGATACGTTTGAAGATGATGCATAGCCCGGTCCAGTTAGGTCAACTGGAGAGACAAACTATGATGATGGTTCGCAGATTTTGACAACTGTCAATGGAAGTGTGTGTGTGTGTGTGTGCGCGCTGTGTGGTCACACCTCCCTAATAATGGTTTGTTTTTGTTTTTTTGCACTGCCTGAAGACTATGAACAATTATTTTGTACTTGATTGGTATTATTTTTCAGTTTTTTCCATTTTTTGCTCTGCTATTCATATTGTGTTCTGCTATTCATATATTCGTTGCCATGCATATATTCTGCTGACATGTATATTTAGTTGTCATTCATATTTATTGCTGTAATTCACATCTTTTAATGCTATTCATAATTTTGTTGACTAGTGAACTGAGAACGGTCGTTCGTGAAGGATAAGCCAGTGAGCTGAGAATTTAGCTGGATAAAGATTAGGGGTGTGAAAAAACCCAGTGTACCGAAAACAGCGGACGGTTAGTAGCCTACCGAAAATGAAAACAGGCGAACCGCGGTTCATATATTAGCACGTTATTTTATTTTAATTGAATGTAGTTTTCCAGTTTAAAAAGTAGGCTATAGACAGGGCATTTTCCCACAGAATATTTAACAGCCAAGAACCAAGCACTTTCTTTCACTATTTTTAATAAAATTTGGTTTTCGTTTCGATTTTATTCTAAACAATTTAGTTTTGAAAGAATGTGTTTGATATGGCCATTTTATTTTACTAAATTTCCCAAAATGTGTTGTTTTAGCCCTAGATGCTGATTTCTTTACCGTGAATTTAACGGCTGCTTGAAAGAAAAAGTGCTGATATAGGCTACGTTGGCTAAGTAGATACAGGCTAAATAGTAGCCTTGGCTAGCCTACTTTGAGACGTTTTTAAAAAAAGTATTGTTATTTCGTTGAAAATCAACAGCGCACTTGACAGTGATGTTCGATTATTATCCATTTATTATCCACATTTCCATACCGTACCCACTTTCCTCACCAGAGACTCCTCATTCGCTACAGCAAGAGGAACGAACTATTGTTGTGTCGTTCGCGAACGATTCGGGCAAGTGTACTGTCGTTCGCGAACGATTCGGGGCGGGCGTAGTACGTTCAGTGAACGAATCACTGAGCTGCGAACGATAGTCAGTCAGTGAACGACCAGTTCACGTTCGCGAACGAATCGTTTCACGAAGTGATTCAGTACACTTCGTTCACCCAAAAGATTAGTTCTTTTGAACGAATCGTTCGCGAAGGACACAACATTAAACGCACCCATTCATGTCTTGCAAACAGCACGATATTGAGAGAACTAGTTGGACGAGTCAACATTAAGCTTAATTTGTCTCATTAAAATTGACATTAGCAATCCCTAAACATTTCAGCATCGTGATCTGACAGCTAAATAGCCAACCAAATTGTATCCTCGCAGATTTAACACCAATATGAATAGAATGTTTTCATTTTTGGTGTCGCGATGATTGGGTCCCGATAGGGAACCGGCTTTTTAAGCGCAAATCGTGAATCAGTGGAGAAAAACTTTATCTGGTTATGAAGTTGAAAGCCGAAAGCTGGTTTTAATTTTACAACATATGCTATAGCCTACTTGCCGATAACAGTCTGAACACTCCTTGTAGTGTTCAGACTGCAGAGTTTTTTTTCCTTTTCCCTTTTCCTGCGTTTTTTTAGGGTTTTTTTGTTTAAACATGCCACCAGTGTGGTGGAGTAGTAGCGTTGGTGGGGCTGTAGGGGGCAGTATTTCCTCATTGATCGAGTAGAAAACCAGTGTCCATGGGTTTATTCCAATCACTTATTTCCACTCCTTGAATCTCTTCCTAGTGTCAATCCTTGCTTCTTAGCACCACTGAACGAAGGACATGAAGAAAAGATGCAAGGATGAGGGAGGAATCGAGGCAGCATGTGTTAGGCAAATGGAACGTCCTTGCTTAGCATTACTTTGAAGCCAGGCCATTTACAGTCGGCAAATGTGGAGAGGTGGACCACAGGTAGATCACATATACGTCACACGCTCCAAAAAAGATGTATCCTCCTGAAGCATCCTCCAGGAGCCTCCTCGCTCCTCCAAGGAGCATTAAACGGATTGGAACGTGCTTAAAGATGGCGGACTTGATTGATTTCCAGGTCACGCGAGGACCGAGGTGAGGATGGATAAAATAAGTGATTGGAATGAACCCCTGGTGTAATGACACTGGTGAAGGAGAAGCTCTCTACAGAATGAGACGTAAAGTTGAGACTCAGGCTCCCTGAGGCCATAACGTTATCTGAAAGTGATGGGATGGCTTCCTCAGTTCAGGCAACTGATCATCCGCAGGTTCTGATTGGTTCAATAAATGCTGACCATCCTCAGGTTCTGATTGGTTCAATAAACCCTTCCTCTCCACGTCATAGTGTTTCTGCAAAAAAAAAAAAATTTTTTAAATAATAATAAAATCCTGCACCATGCAGTGCTATATATCTGTACAGGATGGGAGTGACTAATATAAAAACAAGATGGCTATGTACATCCTATTTATATACAACATTTGGGAAATTATCAGACTAAATCTATAAAAATTAATTTACCAGGAGAATAACATTTTAACAGCTACCTTTTCTGCCAAAGAGCTACCCCTCATCTCAGGCACAAGTAATTTCCTGAAGAAGCTGTAGGGGGTTGGGGGGGATAAATATGACATATTTACTGAAATACAGACAGAACTGAAGAAAATGAGTACTCCGCACCCTTTAACATGGGGGTTATCAACCTTTACTGATCCAGA
Organism: Anguilla japonica; assembly: GCA_025169545.1. NCBI lineage: Eukaryota > Metazoa > Chordata > Actinopteri > Anguilliformes > Anguillidae > Anguilla > Anguilla japonica. The sequence goes on from CM045894.1 coordinate 849,201, forward strand.
GACCCCCCCCCCCCCAGGCTCAAAGTCATCCAGGAGACCCTTATAAGTTAAAAGATACCTATTTTTTTTTTTTTGGGAGATCAACAGACCTCAAAATGCAAACCAAATCTTTACCAGAATCATTAAATGGTTTCCCTGTTGACCTTATCCATGGCCTTCCAAAGACGTGGCTATTGCCTGCAAATACATTGGGCCAAAACCAATTTCATGGCAGATGAGAGGAGAACGAGAGAGAAGGTGAAGGCTGATGTCACATCCTTTCTTTTCTTGGCCCCGGTCATGTTGACGGTCAACAGCAAGTGGCAGCAGGTGATGGTGCTGGTCACAAGGTCATTTCAGAGAACACACTTCAAACATGACCAAGACCTGACCATGTCACAATTAGCGTAGTAATCCTCTGTATCTAAATTACACATCATAGGAATACCTCCTCACTGGGACTGAGTGAAGTCGTAACACCACAGAAATACACAAAATGTATGATATGTTCAGTTGGATTCCCTACTTATTGCAGGTAACTGGAAGTAAAGTAAAACAGAACTGGAAGTAAGGCACAAGGTTTTACTCTCAACAAAAACAAAGTGTACACAATCAAACTCAAGTAGAAACTTTATTAGTAAAACAAAAGAGGCCAAGTCTAGCATTAGCATACTTCTATCTACGCATCAAGTGCTTAGTGCCACAACAAGATTAAATACTTTAAATATTAAAATACAACAGCCACTCGGTTATATATCTTTATCGCTATAGACTTCTGCAAACGGCACATGTAGCAGCTACAGCTCTTTAAATAGCTTTAAATATTCTTCTTGACATGCTATTTCTCTTTTGCCAGAGCCCCATCTAGTGGCTACTCAGCACAGTACAGTACAGTACACTCAGACAGCAAGGAGTAAGAGAGCAGGGTAAAGACAGTTTTAGGCACAGCAGTCCTGCCCTCTAGTGGACAGGAGGCTCCAGTGAAGGTGCAGCAGAGTTCCCTAGACGACCGACCACTGCAGGATGCTCATGTCCTTCCCTCCGGTAGAGATCAGGTGACTGTCGTCATGGAGAAAGGCAACGTTGGTCACATGGCTGCTGTGGCCTTTGTAAACATGACTTGGAGCCTAACAGACAGAAAAGCAGACAGGCAAAGATTCAACAGGTTTAACACAAGCCTGAAAACTAGCAGATGAAAAAAGTCTCAAGATAAAAACCAAATCCGCAGGGGGAAAATCTTTTATTTTCATCTGAATAACCAAAATAATTTCTCTGCACTTTCCAGATCATTCTAAAGCAGTGCTTCTCCACCTGCATGCGGCCGTATTTGCCAAACCAAATGCCACCATGCTAGACACCACACAGGGCTTATGTGTTTTGACACTAACAGCAAAATAAATGGCGTTTATAAATTTACAGATAGGACCATTCATGTACACAAATGTTGGGAAACACAGTTGTAATGTGATTGTGGATTTGGGTATGAATGTTGGGAAGCAGAGCTGTAGTGTGATTGTGGATTTGGGTATGAATGTTGGGAAGCAGAGCTGTAGTGTGATTGTGGATTTGGGTATGAATGTTGGGAAGCAGAGCTGTAATGTGATATTGTGGATTTTGGTATGAATGTTGGGAAGCACAGCTGTAACATGATTGTGGATTTGGGTATGAATGTTGGGAGGCACAGCTGTAATGTGATTGTGGATTTGGGTATGAATGTTGGGAAGCAGAGCTGTACTGTGATTGTGGATTTGGGGATAGTGCTCTCACCCTTGGCTGTGAGCAGGGGTTGGGGAACAAGCGCACTTTGCCGAAGTCGTCGGCAGAGGCCAGGAGCTTGGCGTCATGTGACCCGCACACGGCGTTGATATCTGTACCATCAGCACCATCCGGCCAGATACCTGACAGGAACACAAAAACATAACAACACATCATGATGAGAACAGACCATTCAGCTCATCTATACCATTTACCTACAAATGAGAGAGTATCTAGCGCTAACCAGTCACAAACTAAATTATCAAATGCTGTATCAGACCTGCACACAGACCCCTGAGGGTCTGTGCCTCTACTACATGACCTGGCAGGCTGTTCCACACATAAAACATGCTTCCTGACACGCTTGGGTAATTTACTTTTTTCCTCAGTTTCCACCAATGCCCCCCTTTTCAACTGACAGAACTAAACCTGAACTGACACTCACCAAACACACTAAAGCAGCCCCAGGGGTGAACACCCACTCACCAAACACACTAAAGCAGCCCCAGGGGGGTGAGCACCCACTCACCGAACACACTAAAGCAGCCCCAGGGGGGTGAACACCCACTCACCGAACACACTAAAGCAGCCCCAGGGGTGAACACCCACTCACCGAACACACTAAAGCAGCCCCAGAGGGGTGAGCACCCACTCACCGAACACACTAAAGCAGCCCCAGGGGTGAACACCCACTCACCGAACACACTAAAGCAGCCCCAGAGGGGTGAGCACCCACTCACCGAACACACTAAAGCAGCCCCAGGGGGGTGAGCACCCACTCACCGAACACACTAAAGCAGCCCCAGGGGTGAGCACCCACTCACCGAACACGCTGAAGCTCAGCACGCAGGTGGGGGTGGCCCACTCCAGGTTCCGCACAGTGTCTGCACTGGTCAGGTGTTTGCCACTCGCGGCTTCCCCTGTGGAGCGGGGAAAGAACGGGGGCGTGAGCAGCAGTGTGTGGACTGTGACCAGCTCTCTGACCAGACTGCAACTCTCTAAGAAAAAGGCTCACAGAATAAGATCTCGTAGTCTCCTGAGTTGGTGACGATGTACTGGCTGTCAGCGGACCAGTCCAAGTGGGTCACAAAACTGGAGTGGCCCTGTGAAGTAAAATTAAGCAGAAACAAAGCCGAGCATAAATGAGGCTCTGTTATCCCCTTTAACTATTTCAACTGCTACATTCTTTTGCAATTGGGACTGTGAGAAATAACACAATATTAACATCTTGTTTATTCATGATATGAATGTGTACAGATATAGACTGATGTATGTAGAAAACTGAGGTCATTTGTTTTTGAAATGTGATATATCTATCTACAAGACTAATAAACAAACAGAAAAAAAGACTACAAATCCCATGAAGCAGTGCATTTTACCCACCGTGCATTTCCCGGCACTGCTGTACTTCCTGCCATTTTCTGTCACAGTATAGATGTAAACAAAGTTGTCGTGGGATCCCACTGCCAGGTAGGCCCCATCTGTGAAGCAGAGGATCAGGTGACTGTGCATAATGGGTATACACTGAAAATATTTCCAACACAAATGGACTGTGCTCTAATGTCAGCCTTTAAAAAAATGATGACCATATAAAAATTAATTCAGAAACCACATTCATAAGATCATTAAATATGAGGCTATATGAAGAAAAAACGTCTTCACTGAATGGAAGCCTTATATAAGGAATATTGCATACATTATTAAGATATATAGATATATATTACTTCACTGTAAGTGAAATCCATTTATATTTTAAAGATATTGATTTACTTTTTGGATTTGCCTCAATGAGTTAAGTGCTTATCAACAATCTCACTTTAAAAAAGTGCGTCTGATTGTAAATTCCTGTGTAATCAACCCGTCCACCTGTGGTGATGTTTTACACTAAGCGTACATAACAGTAGACTCAGCATACAGCAACATTTCACTGATGTAGGGAGTATGCCAAACTGTTGAAAATTCTTCAACTACTTTTTTCTTTCTTTCACCTCCTCTGAACTCAGAAAGACTGCTAGAGCAGATCTCTGATATGTGAAACGGAGTCAAGCACTTATGACACTGCTGCCTCTAAACGTGTCTGTTGTGCTTCTCTGCGGTGCTGGTGCTCTTCGCTCCACACACCCGGTGAGTATTTAACGATGGAGATGATCTCGTTGCCGTCAGTGTGCGTCGAGACCAGGTCCCTGGTGTCGGCATCCAACACCAGCCACCTGGAAGGGGCAGACAGACAGGCGGGTCAGAACCAGGGAGACAGACGGGTCAGAACCAGGGAGACAGGCGGGTCAGAACCAGGGAGACAGACGGGTCAGAACCAGAGAGACCGACGGGTCAGAACCAGAAAGACAGGCGGGTCAGAACCAGACAGGCAAGTCAGAACCAGAGAGACAGACGGGTCAGAATCAGAGAGACAGGCGGGTCAGAACCAGAGAGACAGGCGGGTCAGAACCAGGGAGACAGACGGGTCAGAACCAGAAAGACAGGCGGGTCAGAACCAGACAGGCAAGTCAGAACCAGAGAGACAGACGGGTCAGAATCAGAGAGACAGGCGGGTCAGAACCAGGGAGACAGGCGGGTCAGAACCAGAGAGACAGGCGGGTCAGAACCAGAGAGACAGACGGGTCAGAACCACATCAGTACCTCAGGACTGGAAAGACTGCCGCTCATAAAAGACCCTGTGCAATCAAAATCATTCTTTTGCAGCTGTTGAACCCAAGAAAGCAAATATTGTGGTTTTAAGCCTATTTTATTCAGTTATGACTTTATTCAGTTGTTTTTTTTTACCCTGAAAGAAACAGCTCTCACCCTGCCCATTGCAACAGCATTTTGTACTGGTCATTTTGTGTAAGAAAAATGAAGATTTTCATTTTAGCCAATCAGCAGTTATACTGTTTAGAGGGCTGCCAATCAGAAGTGAACTGGAAGTGAATATACATACAGATTGGCTACGCCATATCAGACCTATGGCTCTTGTTTGTACAAACGGCATACTTTATATAGTTTTATTATTTTGCAGCTTGTGAAAATGAAGTACACATCTTTATCTTGCAGCTTATTGAATTGTTAAAATCTAAGAAAAAGGGTGATTGCACAGGGTCTTCGAAGGAAAATTTGAATGGCAAATCTGAACAATTCTCCCCCTTTCCAGGACAGTTTAAAGTGAGTTAGAACGTTTCAGCTGCACTGCGGCCTTCTAGGATCGCAAACTGACATTTGTTTGCTGTTTCCAGAGGATTCTGGAGTCTGCTCAGGAGAAAGAACCATTCATCAAATGGAACAATACTATGGAAGACTGAATGCCCCCTAACAAATACAGCACATGTCCTGAGAATATTCTTTTGCTTGAGTAATTCCATCTAGGAATGAATACTCAACAACTTTGAGAGAGTAAACAAAGGACACCCCAAATGTTACTGAACATCTGACTCGCTGGAAATCCAGATAAAAGCTTTCTCCCAATTCCTGCATGGCTCTCGCAGTGTATGAATGAAACCACAGTGTTGCAGCAATATTTCAATACTGTCTGTGTGCTGACCACTGCATGTGTGCTACTGTATGTGTGGCACTGCATGTGTGCTGACTACTGCATGTGTGCTTCTGCATGTGTGCTGACTACTGCATGTGTGCTACTGCATGTGTGGCACTGCATGTGTGCTGACTACTGCATGTGTGCTACTGCATGTGTGCTGACTATTCTGTGTGCTGACTGCTGCATGTGTGCTACTGCATGTGTGCTGACTACTCTGTGTGCTGACTGCTGCATGTGTGCTACTGCATGTGTGCTACTGCATGTGTGCTGACTACTGCATGTGTGCTCACCACTGCATGTGTGCTGACTGCTGCATGTGTGCTCACCACTGCATGTGTGCTGACTGCTGCATGTGTGCTACTGCATGTGTGCTGACCACTGCATGTGTGCTACTGCATGTGTGCTGACTAATGCATGTGTGCTACTGCATGTGTGCTGACTACTGCATGTGTGCTACTGCATGTGTGCTGACTACTGCATGTGTGCTACTGCATGTGTGCTGACTACTGCATGTGTGGCACTGCATGTGTGCTGACTACTGCATGTGTGCTACTGCATGTGTGCTGACTACTGCATGTGTGCTACTGCATGTGTGCTGACTACTGCATGTGTGCTACTGCATGTGTGCTGACCACTGCATGTGTGCTGCTGCATGTGTGCTGACTACTGCATGTGTGGCACTGCATGTGTGCTGACTACTGCATGTGTGCTACTGCATGTGTGTGACTACTGCATGTGTGCTACTGCATGTGTGCTGACTACTGCATGTGTGCTACTGCATGTGTGCTGACTACTGCATGTGTGCTACTGCATGTGTGCTGACCACTGCATGTGTGCTGACCACTGCATGTGTGCTACTGCATGTGTGCTGACTACTGCATGTGTGGCACTTTTATGATTGGTCACATTTCTTTGGCTCCTCATCGGATCTCACAGGAACTCTACTGAATCATAACGCAGAAAAGATTTTTCTGTCGTTACCTTCCTGTCATGGTTCCCACAGCAACAACAGCTCCGTTGGGATGGAAACCAGCAGATCGTGCAGGATCCTGCCAAACAATCATCAAGGAAAGAGCAGGAGAGTCAGAATGCGCAGAGCAGGACATGGCTTCATTCAGAGTTTGATTAATTGAGCCTTGTGCAAACACCATGACTAATGCCTAGAACACTGATAACAGCAGTTTACAATCAAGCTTACTGTCATCATGGCTACTGAAAAAATAGATTTTTTTCCACTTTTTAATCAGTCAATTTTTTTTCATTTAAAGTTCAAATGTTTCAATCTACTTCCTCTTTCAGCAAAAAACTGTTAAACACTGATGCCAGTCTGACCACTGGAGTACAGCTAAGAATCTGCCAATCCCCACCTCAGTTCTGAAGCTGGCTAATGATTACTTAACTCATGGCAGCAAATCCAGGTTAAACATTTATCAAACAGATCAAATTTTTAAAACCTCTATTTTTTTTAATAACCTTGACCGTTCACACATATGAAAGGTTTATGGTGAGGTGGCATCTGGGTGGCTTGCGCAGTCCTTTCTGGACATGGAGTGTAGCCGATTTTGGTCCCCCTCACCCCTTTTTTGAAATCTGACACCAAACAGGGAAATGAAGGCCTGGAGGAGGGGGGGGGGGGCGGTGTACACGCCTCTATGTACTTGCTCCACAAGGGCTGGTGAGAGGCGGAGTCCCACAGGTGGACGAGCTTGTCCTGGCCGCAGGTCACAAACTGCTCCAGGGTGGGGTGGGAGTCCAGGCCCCACAGCTCGTCCGTGTGGCCCTGTTCCGCGAGAGAGAGAGAGAGAGAGAGAGAGAGAGAGAGAGAGAGAGAGGAGGGAGGGAGAGAGAGATGGAGAGAGGGAGAGAGATTCTGGGTTCATTTGAATTAGAGTCACACTGTTACCAACTGGCCATAAAAAAAAAATTTTTGTTGTGTATTTTTACAAAATACACAAAAAAATACCACACCCACTGCATTTAGAAAATTTGACGAGACCAACAAAAACCTGCACATTGAGAATTGGCATGAAGAAACTAATTTAAACAATAAACTGGAAATTTACTGTTCTCTAGGCCGAGATTATTCCCAGTCAGAATATCTTACTAGAGTTAAAAACCAAAAAACAAAGGCGCACATTAACAATGTACAGACTCAGTGACCACAGCCTTGCCAGTGAAATTGGTCGCCACAAAAAGACCTGGCTGGCAAAAGAGAACAGGCTGTGTGCACACTTCAATCGGGCAGCTGGAGACAAAAGCCCTCTTCCTGCTTTCCTGCCCTAAGTACCTCCCAATCAGTAACCAATATTTTCCCAAATTCACTGCACAAATTAATCTATATTAATACCTATCAGAACCAAATAAATGAAAACTTCTTCTGGCGGAAGAGGATATCGCAATAGGGGAGGCAGCCCAGTATGTCTCTACCTGTCATAAATTAAGAGCGTGTTGTACACAATATCATCTGTGTTCATTACTAATACTGATAGGTTCATATATTGTTATATAACAAATATGTTTTAACCTGGGTGTGTGTGCATGTGTGTGTATGTGTGCATATCTACAGTAGATGAACTTCTCTGAATGGGTGGCAGAGTTGTGGGTGTGGACCTCTCTGTAAACGTGCCCCTGATGCAGTGTTTGGGCTGAGAGCGGTCTCACTCCAGGCCTTACCTACCTGCACGACTGGTCTGAGCTCCCCGGAGAAGGAGCCCTGCAGGATGGCGTTTCGGGTGGTCCCCACAAACAGCCCGTCCTGCTTCCCCTCGGCCAGGCAGCGAACCGGCCCGAACATCTCAGACACCTGCAGGGGAGAGGGAGGGAGAGGGAGGGAGAGGAGCGAGGGGAGGAGAAGAGAGAGGAGGAGAAGGGAGAGGAGGCGAGGGGAAGGAGAGGAGAGACGAGGAGAGGAGAAGAGAGAGGAGGAGAAGGGAGAGGAGGGGAGGGGGAGGAGAGGAGCGAGGGGAGGAGAAGAGAGAGGAGGAGAGGAGAGATGATGAGGGAGGGGGAGGAGAGGAGCGAGGGGAGGAGAGGAGAGACGAGGGGAGGGGGAGGAGAGGAGAGACGAGGGGAGGAGAGGGGAGAGGAGCAAGGGGAGGAGAGGGGAGAGGAGGAGAGGAGCGAGGAGAGGGGAGAGGGGAGGAGAGGAGAGACGAGGGGAGGAGAAGAGAGAGGGGGGGAGGGAGGAGAAGAGAGAGGAGGAGAGGAGAGATGAGGGGAGGGGGAGGAGAGGAGAGACGAGGGGAGGAGAGAGGAGAGGAGGGGGAGGGAGGAGAAGGGGCGGAGCTTGTTCACTCTGAACTATCGCAGACCCGGTCTGGCAGGCCCCTGTGCTCCACACGCACAGTACAGGTGCAGGGGCACCTGGGGCAGTTTGCTGTTCTTTAATGAAATGAACCCCACGGTCTTAAATGGCAAGCAGCAGATATTTAAAAAATGAAATACACCAGCCAAATGGAAGAAGTCCTATTTTATGATTCACAATGTTAGTAAACAACGTACAGTAATCATTTTATTGAAAACAAAGGTAGAAATAAGTCCTAAAAGAACACAGAACACATACATCACAGAAGCAATTTTCCGGCGTGACTTCGGATGTTTCCATCAGGAGTGGTCAATTTGTCAAATTTGCAGCCATACTAACAACAATTTCTGCTTAATTTAATGAAAAACCTGGAGACTAGATGCTGTTAAGGGGTGTTACCCTTTAATCAACCAGCCTGTGGTGGCCCAGCTACTCCAATGCCAGGCTCTAAAGCTAACCTCTTGGCCCAAAGCTGAAAGTTATCCAGGGCTGTGCCTTTGGGGGGGGGGGGGGGGGAAGGGTTGACTACTCTATATCCACCTGTATTTTTGAACACAGTGTGAATGACTGGTACATCCATCTCATAAATTATAGTTTATTTGTCTTCGTATTCAAGTATTCCTGATGAATGTAAAGCAAATAACCTAAATGTACATTTTATAATGCAATTTACCAATGATTTTTATATTATGAGTGGCCCTGGATACTACATGTGAGGAATATTTACTCCACAGAACAGTGGTGAACAGGAACCTGGAAACTGAGCAACACCACTGCAATAAAAATGCAAATGTCCACGTTCATACTGTGTACACATACAGAATATTATGTATCCATCCATCGGTATAAGAGAATCCTTTGTGTTCTCAATCATTTGATCCTGCAGGGTAAACACACAACCCTGCACAACTCTGGCACTAGAAGTAAGAATCCAGCCTTTAGAATGTAGTTTTTTCTCATGAGGAGCCTCTTGCCCTTGAAGCCTGGTCCTCTCACCTCAAGCTCGCTCTTCTTGTGGTAGTTGTGGTCCCACAGCACCATGCGTTGGTCCTTCCCTCCCCCCGACACCAGCGTCCCGTCCTTCAGCACGCAGAGGGAGAAGATCCCACCCTCGTGGGCCCCCCCCACCACCTGGCTGATCCGGCTCCCACCTGTCAATCACCCCGCCCTTTATGTGCCGATGTCATCACACTTCAACCCACCCTTTATGTGCTGACATCATCACGCTTCACCCCGCCCTTTATGTGCTGACATCATCACGCTTCACCCTGCACTTCATGTGCTGACATCATCACGCTTCACCCCGCCCTTTATGTGCTGACATCATCACGCTTCACCTCGCCCTTTATGTGCTGACATCATCACGCTTCACACCACCCTTTATGTGCTGACATCATCACGCTTCACCCCGGCCTTTATGTGCTGGCATCATCACGCTTCACACCGCTCTTTATGTGCTGACATCATCACGCTTCACACCGCCCTTTATGTGCTGACATCATCACGCTCATCCTGCAGCTAACAGGCATGCTTTCTCTGGCTCAGAAAGGGGCAGGTAAGGGGTAGAGCAGGTATGGGCAGGGACAACTCATTACAAAAGACCTGCCATCACCTCTGTAATCAGTACAGCTCTTAACCTTAAACATCCTTTAATAAATGATCTGTAAAAGCATGATCCTCTACTGGTCAACACAGGATAACGTGTCACTGCTGGACTAATCTATTTCATAAAATGATGAGGTCAATTCATCTCAAAACGCACAATTTAAGACGTCCTCCACAGAAAATGTTCTACACCATAGCTCAACTTTAACGAGTCACAGTGTGACTGAATATTCATAGCATATTTAGTAAGAGAAAACATTAAATTTACATTTTTCCTATTGATTGACCAAGTGATGCAAGCACATTATTCCAATAAATATTAATGTTTTGAACATTCTTAAAAAACTGGGGTCTGCAATCAATGATTACTGGCTTTGCCTTAACAACCACTTAACAACCACAATGAGCAGCATAAGTAACCACTGGCGCTAATTGGGACTAATCTGACCTTTCCCCCAGATGTAGATATTCCCGCTGGAATCTCCGGTGATGGCGTCTCCGTTCTCGGCGAAGGCGACGCACAGCACGTACTTGGGCTTCTCGTGTTTCTGGGAAGCGAGAGCAAGGACCAATCAGGAGGCAGCCCCCACGACGCTCCGTAATGGAATAAGTTACTGGGCAAGCTCAACCGCCTGTCACTCAGTCTAAAGTGGTTCTGGAGGCAGGCCTAATGGCCAGTCAGGCGCTTCCACCTCATTAAGAAACCACAGACCTGTCAGCGCAAGCCTGTGCTTGCACACACTGAGTATCTATAATAATGGCTTGCATAGCTATACTAATTTGGTGCATGTGCTTAAAACCTGAATGCATCCAAACTAATTTATACTTTTCTTCCAGAGGCATGCATTTCTAGCTGAAATAGATATAAACATTAAAGGAGAAAATCGGTACTGTGTGAGTCGTGAGAAACTACAGGTAAGAGAACAGCTCCAGTTAATCTTTCAGTTTGTACCTCAAACAGGCCCTGCCTCTTGGTGAGTACATTCCCCTCCATGGTCCAGAAGTTGAGGTGGGACTTCCCACAGGTGACAATCAGGTTAGCCTCCATAGGGTGAAAGGAGGCTCCCAGCACAGACTCGTTGGAGCACTGTCAGGTGGAATGCACAGTACTGTTAGCGCAGCGCTAACTCAGCGTCAGGTGGAATGCACAGTACTGTCAGCATCAGTTGAATGGATTAGACCATGAAGCCAAAATCAAGGCAGAAGTGTAGTTTGCATGACACCCAGTCTCTGAGATGTTCCTGAGGCCCTACAGTTTTTTTTTCATTTTTTCATGCATTTCACACTGCAGTCACACATTACAAATGCATTACAGTATGATATGATTGCTTTGACTCAATGTGTAAAACACAAATTGCTGTACCTACTGTAAGGAAAAAAGGACGTCTCTCGAACGTGATGAAAATGTACAAAGTTTATTTCCAATACCGGCAGTGACAAAGCGCACGAATGACACCTTGGATTCAGCAGAGTCAGACTGAACCACGAACCTTTCCAGAGGCTGCTTCTTATTTGTTTTCAAAGCTTTGATCAGGAGTGTTGAATACACATACTAAGACGGATGTAGTCAGTTTTGTAACACCTATCAATTAGGCCGTAGTGTATTGGCTGTCCTGTTGTGATTGAATTAGCACGTCTGTTGACTTGGATGGTTCCCAATCTCTCACTCCCGGTCGCTATTCTACCATTGTACCAACTGAATTGTGATAATGATAAGATCAAGGGAATGTGTGGCCAGCAGACATATTGGCATCAGAGACAGATTTCTTACACTACATACAAAGTGCAAAATTCTAAATTGCACACTCAGTTTTCACAGTACTGTCACTTCATATTAAGACGTCCAAATTGTTATTGCTAGACATGCAGATTGTGAAATAAAGTCAACATGTTTACAATCCTGTCTCGTCACTTCCAACCACATTGCCCAGGTGAGTTTCATTGCAGCACGATTGATAATCTCTTCAGCACTACATAAAAGGCTGATTTGCAGCACTACATTCAGCACTTTCTGACAACATGGAGCAGCCCAATCTAGTTGGTATTGATGGATGAATTTAGATCTTGATCAAATGAATTTAGAGCCACTGTGATTGACCATGTTATAAGTCCAGGCCTAACAATGAGAGAAGCTGGAAGGATTGTACAGCCAAACTTTACAGTTTTTGATTCCCAAGACACATTTCTTGAAATTATGCTCCATTTCCCAAAGCTCTAAACACAAATGCATAACTGCACACTCATCTTCACAAACTGCAAACTTCCATGTCAAAACCAAACTCTCCACTCAGAACCATGTAATCTTACATCTAAACCAAACTTTGCCTTCAGACATCACACAAAAGCCATTAAATACACATACACTACAAAATAGCCATTACACACTGGTGAGATCAATTCAAAACACTACCGTAAAAACCTGTTACTGCATGGGGCGACATAGCTCAGGAAGTAAGAGTGGTTGTCTGGCAGTCGGAGGGTTGCCGGTTTGAGCCCCGCCCTGGGTGTGTTGAAGTGTCCTTGAGCAAGACACCTAACCCCTAAATGCTCTGGTTACAGTTTTTTTTTGATTGCTAAGACACATTTAATGAAACAATTCCCCTTTTTCTCAGAACTATTAACACAATCCCAAAACTACACATCAATCAGCACAAACTTCAAACATCCATGCCAAACTCAAATTATCTTCTCAAAAACATATACTCTTCCATCAAAATTAAACTTTGCCTTCAAATGGCGCACACAAGCCATCGAAAACACAGACAATGTAGATTACCCATAACACACCAGTGAGATAAATTCAAAGCACTACTGCAAAAACCTTTTATAGCAGTGCGTCAGGAGTTATTTTCTCCTGGTTATTCTACTTATTTCATGGTTTTCAGATTTTGATCTTTGCAATGTTACACTACTAACAAATGAGAGAGTGTGCAAATTTCCAAATATTTTATCTGTAGTACTGAAAAGTGATGCTGAGTGAAAAGTACTGTACAGTAACCACAACACAGTTGAAGGAACAAAAAAATGTAGTATTTTCAAAGGAGAGTAGCATTCATAAAAGGAACTCAGTATATGCAGCACTATAAACAAAAACAGCAATAAAATCTAAAGAACATATAGTCTGTAAATACACTTCAACATTACATAGACAGCATATCCTCTCACAGCAGTACAGCAGATACAATATGTAACATTACAGTAAATTACAGTACCTGTTTTCTTGTCTGAAAGTATGGACAATTGATGCCACTGTGAAATGATTCAAGTTTAGCTGAACTCTCTGTCCAGCTTCCCTCATCATCATACCATGCACCAGCACATGGTCAATCAAGATGGCACGTATTTTGTCTGGGAAAAATTGTCTCCTGCCTCTTCGTCTCCTTTGTCTTCCTGATCTTTGGACAGCTTGTCCATTTTGAGGATCCATTGTTCAAAAGCACACAGACGCAAACTGTGGCCCTATTTATTGATCCAGAGATTGTGACCGGTGTGTAAACAATTTTGCTGCCAAGTGTTTGCACCTAGAGAAAGGTGTGTTACCTGAGTTTAGGTTGTGATGACTTGAGTTAAAAGTTTTGACTACTAGTGTTTGTTGCATGAGCACAGTGTGTAACCAGTGATTCATGAGAGAATTTGTTTGTAGAGATTTGCAGAAAAAGTTTAACAATTTGCAGCATGTGTTAAAACAAGTGAAAAGTGTTTATAGTTTTGAGAGATGTGTTGGTCCTCTGAGAACTGAAGTAATAATTTGGGAGTTTTTGCTAAAAGAACCAGTTTTAGTGTGTTAGCAATCGGGAAAAACTGTAATGAGAGGCATCAATTGTAAAGCGCTTTGGATAAAAGCGCTATATAAATGCAGTCCATTTACCATGAATAATGGTGCTTATGGTTTTCCCCCAGAACAACCTCTTTACATGAGAACACAATATAAAGACACATGTATAAATTTGCAAAATTTTTAATTCCTCAATGTACTGTAGTAAAATAAACTGAAATTGAGTAAAAAACTAAATGTTCTATAAAAATATGCAACTGATACATAAAGAATGTAGAATACAGTAAAATAATTTCCATGTATTTACCAATATAAACCAATGAAAAAAAACTGTTTGTACATAAAGAAAGAAATCACATTCATTCTGCCTCAGCATCCCTTCCCTGGTCTGGGTCAGGCCAGAGATTCTCATCAACATCACATCAATATTAGCCCCAGCCAGGCAGCGAGGGAAAAAACCCCTTGCATGCCTTATCCACCCCTGGCGAGGCTCAACTGTAATATCTAAACAAGCCTCCTCTATGGCCTGGAGGAGGTGAACACGGATGTAGGGGTCTCGGTCATAGACCTTCCACCGCCATGCCAAAAACTCCTCTATGGGGTTTAGGAAGGGAGAATATGCAGTTAGAAAGATGTTTCTGAATCTTGGGTTGTTCGTGAACCAGTCACGAACTAGAGCAGCCCGGTGGAAACTGACATTGTCCCAAATGACAACATAACATGGCTGCTCTGGTTGTGCTGGCTCCCTCTGGTCAAGTTGGTATACATGATCTCGCAGACCATCGAGGAAAGACAGCAGATGCATGGTGTTGTATGGACCAAGGGTGGCATGGCGGTGGAGGACCCCTCGGTGGCTGATGGCGACACACATGGTCACATTCCCTCCTTGCTGGCCAGGGACATTCACAATGGCCCGGTGGCCAATTATGTTCCTCCCCCTTCTCCTCCTTTTGGTAAGATTACAGTAAATCCTGCTTCATCAAAAAAGATGAGTTCATGAGGAGTGTCTCTGGCATCAATATCAAAGATTCTCTACAAAAGAGATGAAACTCAGTACAGTAATGACTACTCTGAAACACATTGCTACAGTACACAAAAGTAGGCCATCATATAGCCTGTACTACAGTATATACTGCTGTAATACATAACTGTACTCAAATACTTGATACAGTATGAAAAACCATACTTGCACATATTCCAAGCGCTGGTCTTTGACTCTATCGGAGTTCCTTTCAAAAGGAACACGATAGGCCTGTTTCATCCTCAACCTGTTCCAGAAACTATTTGTCTCCTTGCCCTTGCCCTTCCTCTTCCTCCTCCTCCTCTCCTGTGTCCTCTTCCTCTACCTTCAGGTCTTTGTGGATCCATTGTTCCAAACCAAGTGAACTGACCCATGACCCTTTTAAATATCTATCCTGAGGTTCTGATTGGTGTGTGAAGAACTTTGACTCTTAGTGTTTCCACCTCGGGAACTGTGTGTTAATTGTGTTTGAGCTGTGATGACTTGAGTTAATGATATTGAATGCCAGTGCTTTCTAAATGAGCACATGGTGCAGCCAGTGATATATGATGGGATTTGTGTGTAGAGTTTTGCACAAAAAGTTCAACAAATCTGAATCATGCGTGAAAACAGGGGAATAGTGTTTATAGTTTTGGGAAATGGGTCTGTCTTTTGGTAGATGGCGTCATGGTTTGGGATGTTCAATTAATAGGCCCAGTTATAGTGTGTAAGCGATTGAGAAAAACTGTAAAAGGTCAACAGTGGCCTCTACAGTTTTTCCCGATTGCTAACACACTAAAACTGGTTCTTTTAGCAAAAACTCCCAAATTATTACTTCAGTTCTCAGAGGACCAACACATCTCTCAAAACTATAAACACTTTTCACTTGTTTTAACACATGCTGCAAATTGTTAAACATTTTCTGCAAATCTCTACAAACAAATGCTCTCATGAATCACTGGTTACACACTGTGCTCATGCAACAAACACTAGTAGTCAAAACAGTTAACTCAAGTCATCACAACCTAAACTCAGGTAACACACCTTTCTCTAGGTGCAAACACTTGGCAGCAAAATTGTTTACACACTGGTCACAATCTCTGGATCAGTAAATAGGGCCACAGTTTGCGTCTGTGTGCTTTTGAACAACGGATCCTCAAAATGGACAAGCTGTCCAAAGATCAGGAAGACAAAGGAGACGAAGAGGCATGAGACAATTTGTCCCAGACGAAATACGTGCCACCTTGACCATGTGCTGGTGCATGGTATGATGATGAGGGAAGCTGGACAGAGAGTTCAGCCAAACTTGAATCGTTTCACAGTGGCATCCATTGTCCATACTTTCAGACAAGAAAACAGGTACTATAATTTACTGTAATGTTACGTATTGTATCTGCTGTACTACTGTGAGAGAATATGCTGTCTATGTAATGTTGAAGTGTATTTACAGACGATATGTTCTTTAGATTTTATTGCTGTTTTTGTTTATAGTGCTGCATATACTGAGTTCATTTTATGAATGCTACTCTCCTTTGAAAATACTACATTTTTTGTTCCTTCAGCTGTGTTGTGGTTACTGTACAGTACTTTTCACTCAGCATCACTTTTCAGTACTACAGATAAAATATTTGGAAATTTGCACACTCTCTCATTTGTTAGTAGTGTAACATTGCAAAGATCAAAATCTGAAAACCATAAAATAAGTAGAATAACCAGGAGAAAATAACTCCTTACACACTGCTATAAAAGGTTTTTGCAGTAGTGCTTTGAATTTATCTCACTGGTGTGTTATGGGTAATCTACATTGTCTGTGTTTTCGATGGCTTGTGTGTGCCATTTGAAGGCAAAGTTTAATTTTGATGGAAGAGTATATGTTTTTGAGAAGATAATTTGAGTTTGACATGGATGTTTGAGGTTTGTGCTGATTGATGTGTAGTTTTGTGATTGTGTTAATAGTTCTGAGAAAAAGGGGAATTGTTTCATTAAATGTGTCTTAGCAATCAAAAAAAACTGTAATACTGTTGTACTGGAGAGGTAGACCATCATAGTATACTCTACAAATATAGTACTGTACCTAAAAATAGTGCACCATATTGGGCTTACCTGCACATATTGAAACCATTGGTTCTTCACCATGATTGCATTTCTTTCAAAAGGTACTCTGTAAACTTGCTTCATCCTCAGCCTATTGCGGTGAAGTATGCGCTGTATGGTTGATATGGCAATATGCTCAATCCCTCCAAAAACGCCCTGATCTTGAATGATCCTTGTCTGAATTTCACGCAGGCGAATGGTATTGTTTGCAATGACCATGTTCACCACTGCCGTCTCTTGGTCATCTGACAACAGTCGTTGCCTGCCTCCAGCCGGTGGCCGCCTCTCAGTTCTGCAAAAACACAATGTAAGCAAACAATTACTGATGATTACGGAGTCATCCATTTGTACAATATTATCTAAAGAACATATAGTCTGTAAATACACTTCAACATTACATAAACAGTATATCCTCTCACAGTAGTACAGCAGATACAATATGTAACAGTACAGTAAATTACGGTACCTGTTTTCTTGTCTGAAAGTACGGACAATGGATGCCACCGTGAAACGGCTCAAGTTTGGCTGAACTCTCTGTCCAGCTTCCCTCATTGTCATACCATGCACCAGCACATGGTCAATCAAGGTGGCACGTATTTCATTTGGGACAAATTGTCTCCTGCCTCTGCCTCTGCCTCTTCCTCTTCCTCTTCCTCTCTGTCTTCCTGCCGTCCTTTGTCGTCCATGTTGAGGATCCATTGTTCATAAGCACACAGATGCAAACTTTGGCCCTATTTATTGGTCCTGAGATTGGTGACTGATGATTGGTGATTGGTGACTGGTGTGTTAACAATTTTGCTGCCAAGTGTTTGCACCTTGAGAAAGGTGTGCTACCTGAGTTTAGGTTGTGATGACTTGAGTTAAAAGTTTTGACTGCTAGTGTTTGTTGCATGAGCACAGTGTGTAACCAGTGATTCATGAGAGCATTTGTTTGTAGAGATTTGCAGAAACAGTTTAACAATTTGCAGCATGTGTTAAAACAAGTGAAAAGTGTTTATAGTTTTGAGAGATGTGTTGGTCCTCTGAGAACTGAAGTAATAATTTGGGAGTTTTTGCTAAAAGAACCAGTTTTAGTGTGTTAGCAATCGAGAAAAACTGTATATGGTAATGTGTGTACTGTAGTGCCCTGCTGTAAATTACTGTATGCAAGGCATGTCTTTCATTGTGGCAAAGTGTGTGTACACTGCATACTCTAGTAAATACCTTACTGTATTTAGAATATATATACAATATTTTTTTTGTAGAGAATTTTTGAGCTTGATGCTCTGGCCGAACCCCACGAATACGTCTTTGTTGATGAGGCGGGGTTTAACCTGACGAAAAGGCGGAGAAGAGGAAGAAATATCATTGGTCAGCGCGCCATTGTTGAGGTGCCAGGACAACGAGGAGGCAACATAACCCTATGTGCCGCCATCAGCCAGCGGGGCGTCCTCCACCGCCATGCTACCCTGGGGCCTTACAACACGGCACACCTCCTTGCATTCCTAAATAACATGGAAAACAACATACATCAACAGGAAGGGGAGCCAGGGCGGCCGGAGCAGTCCCACTATGTTGTCATATGGGACAACGTCAGTTTCCATCGTGCTGCTCTGGTTCGTGCCTGGTTCACTGACCATCCTAGATTTTCTGTTTTATTTCTGCCTGCATATTCGCCATTCCTCAACCCTATTGAGGAATCTTTCTCTGCATGGCGGTGGAGGGTGTACGATCGCAACCCTTATGTGCGGGAAAATCTCCTGCAGGCCATGGAGGAGGCCTGTGGAGATATTGCACTTGAATCCATCCAAGGGTGGATTAGACATACCAGGGCATATTTCCCACGCTGCCTTGCACGAGCTAACATCATGTGTGATGTGGATGAAATTTTGTGGCCTGACCCAGCCCAGTGACGAGACGGCGATCAAGCTGACAATGCTGAGTAGTGTGTAAACTTCTCTAAATTGCTGTTTTCGTAAATTTTTTTTTGTTTGTTTTTTGTACTGCACATACTTTTGAGTTCCTTTTTTGAATACTACTCTTGAAATTACTACTTTTTTTTGTTCCTTCAACTGATGTGTACTGTATACTGTACAGTATTTCACTTTTCAGTACTGCAAATAAAATATTTGGAAAGTTGCAACTCCAGACTCACTTCTATAAAAGGTTTCTGCAGTAGTGCTTTGAATTTAACTCACTGGTGTGTTACGGGTAATCCACATTGTCTGTGATTTTGATGGCTTAAGTGTGCCATATGAAGTCAAAGTTTAATTTTGATGGAAGAGTATATGTTTCTGAGAAGAGAATTTAAGTTTGGCATGGATGTTTGAGGTTTGTACTGATTGATGTGTAGTTTTAGGATTGTGTTAATAGTTTTGAGAAAAGGGGGAATTGTTTCATAAAATGTGTCTTAGCAATAGAAAAAAACTGTAATAAGAGTTTTTGGACTGAACATTGATTAGTCAATAATTTACTGCAAAATGTGATACTGTAATTACATCTGATGAAAAACACGTTTTCAATGTACAAAAATGCCAAGTTACTCACACATACAAAGCACGATCTGTAAGTCATTACTTCAAATTTTACTTTTTACACACTAAAACTGGAACTATGCACACGATGGTGAAAACTTGAAGCTCATGTGTCAACAACAAAGACTATTTCTGCAAAACTCTAAGCACAATTCCTTTGTTTTCACTCAAATAGCAATTCTAAATCACATTTTTGCACAACTCTACACACAAAATCTCATCATTTAGCACAGTTTTCATAATCAAGCCTTGTTTGTTCACATGGAAAACACTGGCCTTCAAATGCCAAACTCTAAGTACCAACTGGTCTCACTCACGCCACACCTGCTCAAACTCAATTGGCTAAACTTTTCAATTATCTGTCAGAGCATAAGAGAGACCTCCGGTGACCTCAATTGTTTTGGAAAACAATGGAGCAACATGCAGCACAGAGAGGTAGAGGTAGAGGAGGAGGTGTACGTGTATGAGGTGGACGAGGTGGACGAAGAAGAAGAGGGAGACGAGTTAATATTTCAAATGAAATATGTGCAACTTTGGTTGATCATGTATTTGTTTTTTGTTTTTTTTACAGCAGGGCTACAAACTACAATTTTTATTTTTGCAGTCTGCTGAGCAAAGATTTATTTTACAGTAACAAATGAAGATTTGCTTTGTTACCTTTTTGAATTTGTTCATTGATTTCATATATGATAACAGATCATTACATCCATTGTCCAGACTGACACAGTCTAAGCATGTTCTAGTTTTGAGAAGACACATATGTTATCTATTTTGGCAAAACTCATAATTGCACTGATAAGGAAAATGGAAAAAACACTTCTAACAATGTTCAGTATGACTCTTGATGGAACCTGGGTTGTGAGTGCAGCCCAACTGGACCTCATTGGCAGGACAATACAGTAAATGTGCATTGTATCATACACAATAACAACACTCAAAGTGATAACAGTTCACACACTTTGCTGTACTGTACTGAATTAGAATTTTTACATTTTGCAAAAAAAAAAAAAAAAATTAGAATTGCTATTGAGTGAAAACAAAGGAATTGTGCTTAGAGTTTTGCAGAAATAGTCTTTGTTGTTGACACATGAGCTTCAAGTTTTCACCATCGTGTGCATAGTTCCAGTTTTAGTGTGTGAACATTTGAGAAAAACTATCATGAAATCCGCGCAACTTTGGTTGACCATGTACTCAATCATGACCTAACAATGACCAAAGCTGGGCAGTGAGTCCAGCCGAATTTGAGCCGCTTCACAGTAGCCTCAGTTATCCGGGCATTTAGAGATAAGAATAGGTAAGTAGCCACTTCAGTAGTTTTCTACACTCTCTACAATAATTACAGTAATGTAACATTATGTTTTCTATGGACATCTACTGTGCTTAGAGAAATGTATAGTGTAATGCTGTTTTGTCTTACATTTATGAAAAATGTGTAGCCTATACTGTATATACTTTTCACAGAATAGAAAGACGACCAGCAAGAGGTGGCAGAGGCTGGAAATTTACAGATGAGCAAGAAACCACCATAATCAACATGGTGTTGGCTAGTAAATATTTGCTTTGTTACCTTGTTGTATTTGTGCACTGATTTCATCATTACATCCCCAGAAAGACAGTCTAAACATTTTCTTACTGTGCAAGCGAGATAGAAACAAAATCAGAGAGAATCGGGATGGTGGTGGATGCAGCGAAAGAGATTTTGGGTATAACGGATGTGAAGGGGGACGAAATACAGGGAATTTTGGCGAAAGGGTTTGGAGGGAGTCAGACTCCAGGGATAGAGCGAAATAGCAAGAAATCGTGGTTCAGGTATGAGAGGGTGGGGCAATTGTTTCATTTAATTTTTTTTTGAGAACTAGATCAGATGCCAATGTACACAGTAGGGGGCGGCAATGCACCAATTTAGGTTTGCCAACCGCCATTAAAACCAGAGAAGAAGAAGAAGACGACTTGGGTTCTGGTTCCTTGTGTTCTTGTGTATGTATCTGCCTGCTTGTGTTCTTGTGTGTTCTGCTTGTGTTCCGCCTGCTTGTGTTGCTGCCTCTGTGCTTTCTGCCTGTGTAGACTCTGCTGTTGTGTCTCCTGTGTTCTGCCTCGCCCTTGTCCTGCTCTGTGTTCATTTGGATTTTGAGAAGTTTTGCTTTTTCCCTTTCTGAAGATTTTTGTGTTTTAGAGAGTTGCCCTGTGTGGCCTTTTGTTTTTATTTTTGAAGTAAAGGTTTTTGTTTAAACTTTCCTTTTGAGTTTCCTGTGTTTTTCACTCTGCACCTGGGTCCTCACCCCCAAAACGTGACAGAAGGAACCAGCCAGAGCTGGACCCAGCAGAGTTTTTTTTTCCTTTTCCCTTTTCCTGTGTTTTTTTAGGGTTTTTTTGTTTAAACATGCCACCAGTGTGGTGGAGTAGTAGCGTTGGTGGGGCTGTAGGGGGCAGTATTTCCTCATTGATCGAGTAGCAAACCAGTGTCCATGGGTTCATTCCAATCACTTATTTTCACTCCTTGAAACTCATCCTAGTGTCCTTTCCTTGATTCTTAGCATCAGTTTAAAGCCAGGCCATTTACAGTCGGCAAATGTGGAGAGGTGGACCACAGGTAGATCATTTATACGTCACACGCTCCAAAAAAGATGTATCCTCACTGAAGCATCCTCCAGGAGCCTCCTCGCTCCTCCAAGGAGCATTAAACGGATTGGAACGTCCTTAAAGATGGCGGACTTGATTGATTTCCAGGTCACGCGAGGATGAGGATGGATAAAATAAGCGATTGGAATGAACCCCTGGTGTAATGACACTGGTGAAGGAGAAGCTCTCTACAGAATGAAACGTAAAGTTGAGACTCCCTGAGGCCATAACGTTGTTTCAAAGTGATGGGATGGCTTCCTCAGTTCAGGCAACTGACCATCCGCAGGTTCTGATTGGTTCAATAAACGCTGACCATCCTCAGGTTCTGATTGGTTCAATAAACCCTGACTATCCTCAGGTACTGATTGGTTCAATAAACCCTGACCATCCTCAGGTTCTGATTGGTTCAATAAACCCTTCCTCTCCACATCAGAGTGTTTCTGCAAAAAAAAACAATCCTGCCTTGGACCATGCAGTGCTATATATCTGTACAGGATGGGAGTGACTAATATAAAACAAGATGGCTAAGTACATCCTATTTATATACAGCATTTGGGAAATTATCAGCTTAAAATCTATAAAAATGAATTTACTATGAGAATAATATTTGAACAGCTACGTTTTGTTGCCAAAGAGCTGCCCCTCATCTCAGGCACAAGTAATTTCCTGAAGAAGCTGTAGGGGGTTGGAGGGGGTTGGGGGGAATGAATATGACATATTTACTGAAATACAGACAGAACTGAAGAAAATGAGTACTCCGCATCCTTTAACATGGGATGCCTTTACTGATCCAGAGACCCCCCCCCCCCCTCCTACCCAGGCTCAAAGGCATCCAGGAGACCCTTTTAAGTTAAAAGATGATATCTATTATTAAAAAAACGTTTTGGAAGGTTTGTGGTTTGTGGGGGGTGGGGGTTCACATTGTGATTGCAGACCATGTGGTTGGGGAAGGGATGGGGGGGTGGGGGGTGGTTTGGGAGATCAACAGACCCCCAAATGCAAACCAAATCTTTACCAGAATCATTAAATGCATTCTAAATGCAAGCTGCATGTGTTATGCAGTAGCAATATTTCATTTGTTTTTTGACAGGCAGGTGGATCAAGCTGTTGATTGGGTCCAACCCCCAAAATCTTGCTAATCACATGTTCCCACTGTGCCTCGCCTTTGGAAAATGTCCAAATAAACAAGTCAGAAGTCAGGGCAGGGCAGGTCTGTAGGTTTCCCTGTTGACCTTATCCATGGTTTTCCAAAGACGTGGCTATTGCCTGCAAATACATTGGGCCAAAACCAATTTCATGGCAGATGAGAGGAGAACGAGAGAGAAGGTGAAGGCTGATGTCACATCCTTTCTTTTCTTGGCCCCGGTCATGTTGACGGTCAACAGCAAGTGGCAGCAGGTGATGGTGCTGGTCACAAGGTCATTTCAGAGAACAGACCTCCAGCAAACATGACCAAGACCTGACCATGTCACAATCAGTGTAGTAATCCTCTGTATCTAAATCACACATCATAGGAATACCTCCTCACTGGGACTGAGTGAATTCATAACACCACAGAAATACACAAAATGTATGATATGTTCAGTTGGATTCCCTACTTATTGCAGGTAACTGGAAGTAAAGTAAAACAGAACTGGAAGTAAGGCACAAGGTTTTACCCTCAACAAAAACAAAGTGTACACAATCAAACTCAAGTAGAAACTTTATTAGTAAAACAAAAGAGGCCAAGTCTAGCATTAGCATACTTCTATCTACACATCAAGTGCTTAGTGCCACAACAAGATTAAGTACTTTAAATATTAAAATACAACAGCCACTCGGTTATATATCTTTATCGCTATAGACTTCTGCAAACGGCACATGTAGCAGCTACAGCTCTTTAAATAGCTTTAAATATTCTTCTTGACATGCTATTTCTCTTTTGCCAGAGCCCCATCTAGTGGCTACTCAGCACAGTACAGTACAGTACACTCAGACAGCAAGGAGTAGGAGAGCAGGGTAAAGACAGTTTTAGGCACAGCAGTCCTGCCCTCTAGTGGACAGGAGGCTCCAGTGAAGGTGCAGCAGAGTTCCCTAGACGACCGACCACTGCAGGATGCTCATGTCCTTCCCTCCGGTAGAGATCAGGTGACTGTTGTCATGGACAAAGGCAACGTTGGTCACATGGCTGCTGTGGCCTTTGTAAACATGACTAACAGCTGGTTAAGTCGATAAAAATCAATAAATATTAAAGTAACCATATATAGTCATTGTTGGTAACCCGTTGTATGAGTGGGATAAACCCCTCCGGGCTGTCCCGCTATTGGAAAATAATGTACTTCGGGGCTGGTTAAGAGACCCTCGGCTTCGCCTCAGGCGCATCACCACCCCCCTCCTACATTATTTCCCAATAACGGGACAGCACGTCACGGGTTATTCCTTATATATTAAAGCAATAAGCCACAAGAGGCCGTGGTTTACAGTGATTTTACAACAGCTAAGGGGCGTTGTTAGGCACGATGCAGGGCGTCACATGCACACGCACACACACATACTCACACACTCACACACATGCACACACACATACTCACACACTCACACACATGAACATGCACACACACATACTCATACACTCACACAAATACTCACACACTCACACACATGCACACACACATACTCACACACTCACACACATGCACACACACATACTGACACACTCACACATGTGCACACACACATACTCACACACTCACACACATGCACACACACACATACTCACACACTCACACACATGCACACACACACACTCACACACTCACACACTCACACACATGAACATGCACACACATACTCACACACTCACACACATGCACACACACATACTCACACACTCACACACATGCACACACACACATACTCACACACTCACACACATGAACATGCACACACATACTCACACACATGAACATGCACACACATACTCACACACTCACACACATGAACATGCACACACATACTCACACACTCACACACATGCACACACTGTGGCGCCCCAATCCCTTATTGGTGCTCCCCACGAGACCACCAGGGCGGCCGAGCCCATCGACACCGGCGGCCGCTAGGAAAAGTCGTGAGTGGGCGTTACCTGCCAAAGCACAGTCTGGAAACATTCAGGACCCTGGACAGCACCAGGCAGACCAACTGAGGTGACACCAGGCAGCACCATGGACAGGGCTGCAGCAGAGGGAAGGTAGGTGGAATTTTCCACTCTGCAGCACACCTGAAGCTGCTTGATAGATTGGCTGCCGCCACCCACTTGAAGCTGCTTGCACTGACGAGCACGCAGGCTTTTTAGACCAGCACAAACACAGGAATGGCAGAGTTGCTGGGGCTTCCTACGGAGCTACGCCAGGCGACTCGCAACACCTGAACCTGAACCTGAACCTGAACCTGAACCTGAACCTGAACCTGAACCTGAACCTGAACCTGAACCTGAACCTGAACCTGAACCTGAACCTGAACCTGAACCTGAGACTGAGACTGAGACTGAGACTGAGACTGAGACTGAGACTGAGACTGAGACTGAGACTGAGACTGAGACTGTGAGCGGCCGTGGGCCAACTCTATTAAAGTGGATGCCTAATGGTGAGGAACTGGAAAGTGTAAAGTGTAAAGAATAACTGTGATTCAAGTGGACCGTGTGACAGGGGGCAAAGACAGGAACAGCTCAGAACTTGAGCTGGGGAAAGGATTGGAGTGCTATCTCACTTGGGAGGGGGGCCTTCTCCCCTACACCCCCTTGGGGACTGGAGGATCACCAGCCGGCGCCCGGAGCAAGGAGCCGGACCCAGATCTGACTGGCCAGGCCCTATTCCCCCCTAACCTGTGTGTTTCTCGTTTCTCTCCAGAAGGACGTTTGAATACCTGGAGTGGAGCACCGATACCCCAACCGGGAAGACTCTTTAGTTGTTTTTGGCTCCCCCTACCCCTACCCCCACTCATTACGACCATTAAAGTGCTTTTTGTTAACCTCTACCTCAGACTCGCTGATCTGGTTCTCCTTGACTTCTGTCAACCACACCCCCCCCGTTGGCTGAGAGAGTTCACAACACACATACTCACACACTCACACACATGCACACACACATACTCACACACAAGCACACACACATACTCACACATGCACACACACATACACATGAACATGCACACACACATGCACACACACACATACTCACACACTCACACACATGCACACACACATACTCACACACATGCACACACACACACACTCACACACATGCACACACACATACTCACACACTCACACACATGCACACACACAAATACTCACACACTCACACACATGCACACACACATACTCACACATGCACACACACATACACATGAACATGCACACACACATGCACACACACACATACTCACACACATACTCACACATGCACACACACATACACATGAACATGCACACACACATACTCACACACATGCACACACACACTCACACACATGCAAACACACATACACATGAACATGCACACACATACTCACACACTCACACACTCACACACATACACACACATACTCACACACTCACACACATGCACACACACTTACTCACACACTCACACACATGCACACACACATGAACATGCACACACACTCATACTCACCCACTCATACACATGCACACACACATGCACATGAACATGCACACATACACATACTCACACACTCACACACATGCACACACACATACACATGAACATGCACACACATACTCACATCCACAGTCACTCCCACAAACATACGTGTCAGGAGGTGAGCCTGACAAGCCACCAGCTTGGTAAGAGCACCTAATTGGTAATTGGGAGCACGTGTAGGTATGTGGACTAGGGCTAATTGGTTTCCTCCACTTTGCCAGGTAACGAGCTCACACAGCTGCTGCTTGTTTCCTCGGACGCAGGGAGAGGGATAAGAGAGCGGGGACTGCGGCAGTTTGGGTTCAGGCAGCCAGGAAGGAACAGGTTCTGTAGGCTTTTTAACTTTGGGTTTCTTTTGGATTTGTTTTCTTTGTTTTTGTGTTTGGATTTTCTGTGTTTTTGTTGAGGACTTTGGATTTGGTTTTTTACTTTTGTTATTCTTTTTCTTATTTTCTTTAGGGAGAAATCCCAGGGGGGGGGGGGGGGATTTTTTTTTAGGTGTGAGTGGCGGCGGGACTGTGGACCTGGAACCGTGTTGGCGGCCGAGTGAGGAGAGAAACGGTGGTGGCAGCTTGGGGAAAACACAAGCGGGAGAAGGCAACCTGAAGTGGAGCATGAGCCCCGGGCTGGGCAGGAGGCGAGTGGGGGCGGAGCCCCAGCTGAGTAAGGGACGTGCACCAAGGAAAGCGTGAGTGTGCTCTGTCCTGCCCAGTCCACAGTGGGGTAACTGGTGCTGCGCCTTCTCCTCTCCCCAGTACGGCCCCGTTCCCCTGTCCGGAGGATTCTGTAACCCGGGAGAACGACAACGTCCGGCCGCAGCGGATCCAGGGAGAAGGAGCAGTCCCTGCCTGTTTTTCTTTGGGTTTTGTGTTTTTTATTTTGGGCCGTGGAGGAGGCCCGGCATTTCTTGGCACGGGTCGAGTCACGTCCCAGCTTTTTTGTTCAGTTTGTGTGTGTGTGTGTGTGTGTGTGTGTGTGTGTGTGTGTGTGTGTGTGTGTGTGTGTGTGTGTGTGTGTGTGTGTGTGTGTGGTGTTCCCTCTCCCTGTGTGTGTGTGACCCCCCCTGGGGTGGACCCCCCCCCCTGGGGTGGCCAAGTAGGGGCCGGTCTGTGCTGCGCGGGCAGACCCGAGAGAGGGTCAGAGAACGAGCACTGTGTGGAGTGAGTGTGGGGCATGGGGTAACTTACCACTCTGTGTGACAGCTTGCGGTGCGGTGATGGGGAGTCCCCCTCCTGGGGCTCGGCTCGCGCGGCACGGGGTCAGTCGTTGGTGGGGTCACCATAGCAGCAGGGGGGGAATTAGAGAAGGGAGGGGGGGTCAGAGCGGGGCAGCTGCCTGTCCATGAACTGTTTTAATATAAATTCGGTAAAGACTCTGCTTACCTTATCCCTGTGTCTGGTTGTTCGTGGTGGGTGGATCCTTGCACCTGTGGTGGGTAGGGGTAGCAGGGGGAGTGCAAGCGACTCCTGACATACGCCCACATGCGCACACACACACATTCAGAAATACACACACACAAACACACTCTCACCCAATCACACACACACACACACACACGTAGACATACTTGCAACCTTCCTTGACCAATGCCTTATCAGTGCAATTTCAGCTGTACCCAATATTAACCTCAGTACAGCTTAAACCCTGTACATAAGAGTATGATCTTTTAGCAGGTTAAGGTTTATCACATCCTAAATATGATTATATTTTTTATTACATTTGAATAAATTTATATTGCAAATGTTGTGGGTGTGTTTATGAACTTTTTATTATTAAAACATTAATATAACATTGAGAGTAATAATGGCATCAGATGGCAGGGTAAAATGTTTTTGAAGAAATAATTCTCTCCTGTATCTACATCTTTGAATAAGAGAAGCCAGTGGCGAACTCCTCCACTTAAATATGCATTTTACTAGTTTTTACAGTTGCTTTCAGTTATTTTCATAAGAGTTCCAATGTGCAAATTTTTGTGGACAAATGCAGCTGATAGGGAGAATGCAGAATGATCACTGCAGTGTACTTATTTCCTTTCATTACTGTAAACAATGATGGGTTCAGTTTCCTTATTTATTTTGTCATGCTTGTTTTGTTTGAACCTGTTGCTGTAATTTTCCATGTTTTTAGACAATCTTCAGTGATTAAACCTGAATTATAAAAATATCAAATGCTTTGCTGTTAGGATTCATTATTGTATGATGTATTGAACTCCTGTGACACACTAGTACTTATTTCATTTGGGCTCAATGTGAGTAGATCAGTATGGGGCTGAAATCTACACAGATGAAGCAATGAAATTTATCTACAGTAGATGAATTGTTCCTGGTTATGGTTATACACTTTGTTGTACATCGTTCTGGATAAGAGTGTCTGCCAAATGCCTATAATGTAATGTAATGGAAATAAAATCCATTATAAGGAAAGTTGAGTAGTGTCTGATGAATGGTTGCTCCTGTTACTGCAGTGTAACCACAACTCAATACATTTAGAAAAGTCACTGCTTGCCTATTGAGCAGTTATGCTTCTGTTACCTCTCAAAGAAATCGTTTTCCTGCAGGTTTGAACCTGGATCTGCTGCAGATCAGTTGAATGGATTAGACCACTAAGCCAAAATCAAGGCAGAAGTGTGGTTTGCATGACATCCAGTCTCTGAGCTGTTCCTGAGACCCTACAGTTTTTCTCATTTTTTCATATGCATTTCTAATATCTGCAAATGCATTACAGTATGTTATGACTGCTTTGACTCAATACAATGAGCCAAACCAACAACCGGAAAAATTCTTACCTTAAGACACAAATTGCTGTACCTACACACAAAGTACAAAACTCTAAATCACACTCAGTTTTCACAATACAGTCACCTCATATTCAGACATCCAAATTATTATTGCTACACATGCAGATTG
This sequence comes from Anguilla japonica, assembly GCA_025169545.1. Lineage (NCBI taxonomy): Eukaryota > Metazoa > Chordata > Actinopteri > Anguilliformes > Anguillidae > Anguilla > Anguilla japonica. The sequence continues at coordinate 878,980 of CM045894.1, forward strand.
TAAAATAAAGGCTAACATGTTTGCAATCCTGTCTCGTCCAACAACATTGCCCAGGTGAGTCGCATTGCCGCACGATTGGTAATCCCAACATAACAGGCAGTTTTACAGCACTACATTCAGCAGTGTCTGACAACATGGAGCAGCCCAATGCAGTTGGTACTGATGGACGGGTCGTGGCTGAGGCTGAGGTTGTGGTCAAGCAGGTAGCAGAAATCCTGCTGTATCGAATGAATTTAGAGCCACAGTGATTAACCATGTCATAAATCCAGGCATAACAATGGGAGAAGCTGGAAGGATTGTAAGGCCAAACTTAAAAATGCCAATGCGAGTTTTTGGACTGAACATTGATAAGTCAGTAATTCACTGCTAAATGTGATACTGTAATTACATTACAGGGTTGTTGTGTTGGTGTAATTTTATATTATTTCTGTTCCGTGACGAGCCTGTAAGCCATGTTAATCATTTTTATTAGAGACCGCGCAACTCTGTTTTTCCAAAATGCCGGCTTATTCCACGTGGGGGAAAATTGCGTTTGTGTTAGGTATTCGTGTGGCAATGTCTGTTCTGTCTGTTTTGATAATGTGATTATTGTTCTTCTATCAGATAAGGCCTACTGGTGCAGGCCTTAATGTTGCATTTGTATGTGTTATTTTACTGTTTACATGTCAAATGTCTAGAGTGTAATTGTTTCTGTTAAAATGGTTGTTTGAATAACACACATCCACGCTATTTTCACCAATCCATGTTAAACGTGCGTCTCAGCTCCAAAGGCATGCTGATGTTAAACCCATATTCCAATCTGTTTGAAATGACACAAATTCTGCCTAGTCTGTTCAAACATCAGACATTTTTTTTACTCTACATCTTGTTTATGCCCTGCACCTGAACAAATTGGATGTGCTCATTCTACTGTACCATCTCCTTTGTAAGCTAAGAAGTTCCTTTCAGCTGACCACATCAGAATCTGTACTATTGGCATTTTATGAGAGCTGAAAATGTACAACATTGTTAATCAGAAATTATATCTGGGTTGGTAAATTGGTGGATATGCTGCAGACATAGTTTGTCATTGATTTATAAATATACCAGTATATCCTGGGCTTTCACTGATGGTTTAATTGTGGTACATATAGCACTGGCCTGATATGCATTCTATGTTTGCAGTTTTCTTCTACCTGACTGCTTCCTGCATGTTAGCTGAGACAATCCTCTTGTTAGAGCAGATACCTACCTCCCCCACTATCAGAGCAAATCACCAAAAACTCTGTGTAGAGTCAGGTAAATTAATCAGATAAATTAATCTGACATTTGTTTTACTCTGTTCTTGCAAAGCTTAACAATTCTCTTTAATATTATCTAAACATAAAGCACTTGTAACTGGGGTTTTAAAGAAAAAATTGATAGAGGTGAATTCAACATGATGGACTACCTCTTTGATGTCATACTTCAAGAGGTAAGATGTGAATGCTGAGTTATTGCTCACTGATATTGGTTGCATGATAAACAATAAGAGTGATGTGTGAAGGGGACTAGTGACTTGTGTTTTTTGTTTTAAAGGTAATCATCTGGATCTTGGAAAAGAATGAGGGCTTCAGCTGCTATCGGGCAGAATTTGCCATGGCCCATGGAGTTCACCATTACAGGCTGAAGAAATGTGATAGTCTTGATTGTATTTATTTTGGTTTGATTAAAGAAATTTCTTTTGGCATAAGTATTTTTTTGTCTCATTTTATTAAACCTGTTCAGATTTTGACATGTCTCATTGCTGCTTAATTTCCTGAGGAATTATGCTTCCTTGGAGTACAACTACATCTAGGATTTAAATGTCCACAGTTATGACTTAATGTTTGAATGTGGTCAATCATTATCTGCTTTTCAGCAACATGAAAGCGTATATTTAAATAGCGTTGGTGCATCTAATCCAGGAATGAGATTTCTACTCAGGAGACTTCGGTATGATTAAAATGAGTTTAATCAAAAATATTCACATTAGACATGAATACTTAAATAGTCATAAACTCATTGATCATTAGAAGCTATCAGTTGTATTCCATGAGGCTCTCTGGAATGTTGCCATCTGGACACGACTAAGTTAAGGGGAAGTAGTCTCTTTGTTTATGGTTGTGGGGGTGTGTGTGTTGGGGCCATTAAGGGTAAAAAGATCATCAGGCCTCTGGCCAAATGGTGGGGCAACTGCACATGACAGTACCACAGTGCCTTTATGTGGGCCCCTCCGTCATTACACTTTTTATTTCTTTTCTGGATCTGGACTCTAAACCATCTGTTTATCATATTTACAAACCCCGGAAAACCGTACAAACCATGCACATGTTTTCATTGTATTACTGTATTATACCTTATGTAATAATAACATGGATTACATGTAAAATGGTTCAACAAAAGGGTATTTTCATGACAACTGCACCATAATATTACATCCTCTGGACATGCTTGGTATGGACGTATTCAGGGAAATTCAAGAAATTGAATGAAATATGTTTCATACCAAATAGAATTTGATAAAACATAGTTTCAGAAACTCAGAAAAAAACTATCCCAATGGAATGTCCTCTATGGTAATCATCTCCTTTTCCCAATTTCCCCACTAATTGTTTTAACAACAGCTTCCGAATGGTGGGGGCCGAAATTCCAGATTTTATTATTCGGCCAGGTTAATTTATGGCAATGCCGCCTAGATCAAACGCGGGATTTGGCTTAAAAGGAAGGGAGACAAAACAATCGAGGAAGATCGTAATCGACTTCCCACACTGCACAGACTCTGTGCTGTGTGTGTAGCTGGACAAGGAAGATCGTAATCGACTTCCCACACGGCACATACTGTGTTCTGTGCGTAACTGAACAAGGAAGATCGCAAACGCCTTCCCACACTGCGCAGGCTCTGTGATTTCCTGTGTAGCTAAACAGGCTGGGTAAGAACTTTTTACTCTGTATTTATGTTTTAAAACCTTCCATATTTTAAATTGACTGTTAATTTGAAGCTAATGACCTACCTGCCTGTTCAATAAATTCTTCTTATTTTTAACTTGCGTGGTCTTCATGACTCTAATCCATTTTATCTTCTTTTCAGCGGAAATTCCGATTAAATACTCAGGGGGACAATTATGACTAGGACCTACTGATCAGGGGTCTAGTACAGCAAAAGTCTTTAGTGAGGTCCTCAAGTTAGATAAGCGACCACGATCTGCCCGCTAACGGGATTGGTGTTGTATTGGTTCTGGTGTTTTGGCTTAAGAGGACCCATGGGCGTTATACGCCGGTTCTTGTCAAATTCGCCTTAAGGAACCCGATAGATACACACTGTCCTGGGCTCATAACTATCTATGCACAAAGGAAGGCATGTATTATGGTGGTCCGCCTCCTACCCTCTGGGGGCTTCACCGAACTGAGATTTAACAATAGTGCTAAACCCAGGAGCATATATTGAGGAATGGTGGCACAATATAGAGTCGAGTGTAACCACTCCAAGATCCACGTATAGTTAAAACCAAATCTTAAATTCTAATTTCATTTGGAGTCAGATTATTACGAGTAAAACCTAGTAACTGTTACGCTTACTTGCTGTGGTCAGGGATGTAATTGATGTGTTGTTCCGCTCATTTGTGAGTATTCTGATGCTCCCATTGGAATATTGACGGTCCGGCGACAGATCAGATATATCTCTGATGACAGCAGGGCCCCGTTTGCGAACGGAGAGTAACCAGAATGCTACTGGTCCGTTTCAGGCCAGTCTTAAGCAGGATATGAAGCAGCGCATTCTGACCCGCGGCGGCGGAACCATTGCATTCTTCAGGGTAATTGTGCCCTGTTCTTACGAACAGAGGAAAAATAACTAACTAACTCATCTCCGGTTTTGAATCACACCAGCCAAGGGAAAAACACGTGGTGCCTTCCCCTCCAGCTACAAACCCTCATTGGTCTAGCTGTGAGGTGTTTACATGTGCACGTGCGCGTGTATGTGTATGTGTGTGTGTGTGTGTGTGTGTGTGTGTCCAATATAACATTTTTTGTAAAGATCTGAAACTATGCACCAATATAGGAAAGCAGGATAGGGGAAAATATTTTTCATGGCACTGTACATGAGGTAGACAGGTTTCCGAAGTTTGGGTTACACACCAGTATGGAGTATATTATCTTAACAGGAGCAAGCTTGTCTGAGTAAATGTTTCCCTGTTGTAATTACATCAAACACCCATGTGATAGAGCCAGAGCCATGACATGACCTTATGTTCAATCTTAAGGCATTGCTTTAAAAAAAAAAAACAAATACTGCTTTGGTACGACAAAAAGCCTACACATTAATGGATTATTTTACTCTGCTTGGATGAGAAAAAGAAACATTTACCACATTTCAGGTTGTGAGCATATATATTTTGTAATGGGATAGGACAGAAAAGCTGTTTTTCATGGTGGAGGAAGACCTTTCACAAGCAGCTCTGACATGCAGTCATACGAGCGCCCAAGGGGGGTCGCTAGAGAGTGATGAAACACAGATCCCTGTCAGACTGAACCCTCCCGTACCCTGGGTAACACAGGCACCAATCGTGCGTCTCCCTGTGGAGCTACCAGCCACAGTTGGCACTGGCACGGTCCGAATTCGACCCGAGGCCGTGAGGCTCATCCATGCACCTCAGCGTGGTGCCTTAACCGAATGAGCCATCCAGCAGCCCCAAGCCTACTTTCAATAAAATTACAACTTATCAGAATCCAGAAGAAATGCTAACTACCTTACAGAATGCCAAATAATCACTGAGTTGATAGGAACCAATCAAAGCAGGCACGAGGTAGACAGGAAATCATCAGGCCAGACGACATTTTCCCACTGTAACAGACTTTAGTACAATATGCACCAGGGAAACACCCAATACACAGCATGCAGAGACATTCTCCAAAAGACTCATTAAGTTGTCTCAGTCTTGATAGTAGTTTCTAAGCATCGCACCTCATATGGTCAGATCTCACAAGCATGGAGTCTCTGTCTGTGATCACACATGCATGTTACATCACTAATTAGGCCTCTCACAACACAACAGCACAGTATAGTGCCTGGGACAGGGGTGGTATATCCCCATGGCGGGCGCCAGAGCTTTTCGGGTCCTTTCAGGAGTGCACTCGGGACGGTCCTGAGCTGCATTCCAACCTCCCTGTAGCTCTTCATTGCCACGGTAACTGAGAATGTAGAGACTGGCCACAGGCCTAGGCAGAAGTGGCCAGAAGTGCATACAGAAATACAGAAACATACACTCCCCTTCACTACCTTAAGCCTCCAAGCAGCTGTACACTGCAGAACACAGTCTGATGTGCATTAATCACTGCAGGTTTCCCACTGAATCTACAGGAACTGAGGCAGAGCAGTGAAAGAATGGGCAGTGATTCACTATGTGCACTCATATAGACATGAAATATGTTTCTCTGATCAATCAAACATTTAATTATTTTCAAAAGATTTTAGTTTACAGTCACATCTACAGCAATTTATTAAGACATGAGAACACCTGTGGAGCTCTTGGGAAGAAAAATAATGTTGTAGTTCTTGTAAACAGCCACTAGATGGTAATGGAAGGTCAATTTCACGCTATTTGTCTCATGGGCGTTTCCTAGTTTGAACCGTAATCTCATGTTTGGGCTGTGGCAAACATAATCTGCATAACAAATCCACAAGCAGCAATAATCATTTTGCAGAGTTCTGAGAGCTAGCCTTGCAATAGCTTGTCAATAAATGGATTACACAAGCTTTCTCTGATCAGCATAAAGTTTGGGTTTTTGTGCATTACTGCTGCACTACGAGTGTCATCAAATTATTGTTGTTGTTGTAGACATCATAAATGGTTGCATGTTTTCACTTGTGAGCAAGAACATAGACACTGATGTTTCTTATTCTGAAGGGACCCATTATGTTGTGTAAAATTATAGATTCAGTGTTGGCTTTTAAACATCTGTAGACAGACTTGTGTAATTATTTCTTTATTAGGAGTATATGGACACAGTGACCCAGTACCCAGAGGAAACCAGCACAAACACAGGAACATGCTAGAGGACGCGAACCCGGGACTCAACCCTAACTTTTTTATCGTCACAAAGATTGTTTTGCCGTGTTTGACTTCAGGAGAACACATTTTGCCCAAAATTGAATTAAAGAGCATCAGTAATACAAATAAACACTAATGTGGGTAAAACCAGACCCACAGCCAAGCCTCACTGTGAAACATTTGGGCTTCAGTCACTGCAAGACTTACTTGAACCAGTAACAAAGTAGTCTCGCATAGCCAGACATCTCCACACTTCGTCTCAGTGCGGGAGAAAGGTCTGGCTCAGAGCTCAAGCCATTATCATTCCGGTATAGACGAAAAAAACGCTATGACTTGTTTGTATTTCTTTAAACCAATCACAATCGTCTTGGGGGGCGCTAAGCCCAGAATGCATCGACGGAGCCCGTGAAAACGGTAACACACAGATAGCGGAAGGAGAGGAGAATTCCGACTGAAATAGTTGGCCAATGGCGGGCTTATTACCCACAGTCTGGTTGCTGTGAGTCAGAGTAGTAAATAAATAACTATTTCAATGAACCCAGGGGTGTCAATAATTGTGACACTTATTTTCTGGAAATAAATGTATGATCTGAAAATTTTTGGTTGATTCCATTGAATCCTTAATGAAAAGTATTTAGCAAGTTGGACAATCAATATATAGTTTACCACTGACATTCATGCAATACAATTGTTCATCATTATCAATGGTGCAAAAACATTTGAGGTGGCTGTTTAGAACCAGAGACTGTAAAAAATATGGACAAAGCTACTGTGACGTCACCCATCGACTCTCCGTGGGTCTCTAAAACACGTTTTGAAGCTCAATGGCGGGCGCGGCCATTGTCTCGATTTGGAGCCAAAACCATAGAGTTAAGCGGTCTTGTGATTTTTACAATTTGATTGACAGTCCGGTGCGGAAAAGCCCATCAACCTTAACGAACGATTGCAGAACGAACTTGAGGCTAGCTGACTGTCTGCCGTTATGTTTTAAAATATATTATCTGATGTTTACGGAGTTTAATTTCTATCCGTGACTGTACTGTGTCATGTAATCACGTTATATGTATGACATTAAAAATACAATTAGGCTATGTTCAGTTATCTTCAATTTATGTTTCTCAGCAAAACGAATATGCTTAGCTAGCATATCAGTTTGCCAGTGAGCTAAGTAGGCTATCCGTGGTTAGCTCACGCATTAGCAATATGAACCACAGGGGAAGAACATTGACTACACTGATGGTCAATCAATCAGAGATGTGTAGGCTACTGGTGATTTGACTAGGCTAATTTTCGTATAACTGTCTGGTAGACCTGCTGTTAACCGAGCAAGTTATCGTCGTAGGTTTTCGCCACAGTCAGTTAATGAGCCAGTAACTGCTACTAGCTAGCCTACTCCATCGCCGTTTGTGGTGTTCACTTGCTGGGTGACGCTAGCTGACCGATCGTTCGCAAATCACTTTCTACCGAATAAAAATCAACACTGTCAGCGGTGATTAACAAATCTACCAAGTATTTTAATAACTGATCTGCAGGCGTGTAAATATGACAACGCACTTTGTACAGCAAGTTTTCCACCTGGTGCATGAAGATAAAAATAATGTAGCCTACATTGAATTTCTAATTATTATTAGGCTATTATTTTTTTCTTGTAAATCATCAAAACCAATGGAGAAAAGCCAATATACGCAAGGAGCCCCCAGGACCGATTCTGAGAACCACTGTCTTAAATGCCTAGCTTGTCGGTCTCTTAAATGCTAAAAACAAAGATGGTTAATTTCGTTAAATTCTGTGTGTGTGATTTCATCGCGTGTTGTATGTTATTCAGCAAATGAACCTTGAGACTCTTAATTCGCTTCGTGAAACTGAAAAAGTGTTTATCCCAAAATCGGGATTATAGTAGCTTTGTCACATGCGTGAAGCATGGCCCAGGAATTTACGGAATGTACACGACTGACAAGCCGTCAAACACGTCTGACAGATTGAATGTTTGCCGGTTAAGGTTAGGTAGCTAGTCAAATGGCTTGGTAGCCGAAGTTGCGAACTGTTTTAGCATAGGCTACTACTGGACTACCAAATATAGCAAGCTGATTACGCTTTCTGCCAAGTAATTATTTGGTTAAGTAGGCTACCGAAAAACTTAAGAGGAGGATTATTTTATGGTCGTCTAGTGCAGCTGTAAATAGCACACGCCATAATGAAATCACCGCGAAATGGGATGCCTGCATTTTCAGACTTAGCACAGGCGGACCGTGGCCGGAGCCGCAATGTCAAGGCCAAGAGGCGCCACCGCCCACCCCAGTGACCATAGACTGTAGCCCCTCCTGTAGCTCAGTGCTCCGCAGTAATCCGGAAGTGACGCAAACTGTACCTCATTGGTCCAGAACAAATATTGGCACTGTGCCCACATGACGCAATAAATCATGAAATCGACCCATGGACAGTCATAAGACGAATAAAATACACCTATTATGACTATTTGTTCCTGTGAGAAAAAATTATTGACTTTGTATTTTGATCGCATTTGTACCGTAGACTTACATGGAAACCGGATATGAAAACACCTATACTGGAGCCATCCGTAGTGGCGCTAGTGAGCAACCAGGAACTACAACACCAGGAAATGAGCTTCAAAAACGAAGTCTGGTTTTGGCCGCTTGGCTTATACCCGCAGTCTGGTTCCTGTGAGTCAGAGTAGTAAAGAAGTGTAAAAAAAAAAAGAAGAAGAAAAAGTGAAACTGTTTCACTATTTTTTACAGTCTCTGTTTCAAACTCAAACGTCATTTAAAAGACGGAGGACAAAGAGGATGCAGTAAAAAGGAATTAAATTGGTTAAAAGAACTGAGTAAGTAGTCTGTTGTGGATTGGGGTGGGGAGAAATAGAAGCTAGATGAGAAGGGGTGTTTGGAGGAATAGGGATCTGTAGCTATGATCTCAATAACGTTTAATTTAGTGCAATAAAACAGGCAATGAAATGGCGCCCAAGGAGTAGACGAGGAGTATGCTGTTTTCAAATTCCTCATTTGGGACCAAAAACAAAAAATACCTTTTCAAATGCATTTTTAAAAGTTTAACGTTTATTTTAGCATTTATTTGGTATTTTATGATCATTTTACCTATTTGGATATGACGGAAGTCACAGGCCTGTCGTCGGCTACATTATGACACCTGCTACTGTAACAAAAACAGACCGAACATTTTAACTGTGCGGATTGAGAAGTCAAAATGTTATTTTTGCTCTGTATTCACACAGTTTGGATTAAGACAAATTAACTTGATGTATGCCATGTTAAAGTCGGTGGTCGGTAGTTAATTCACGTATGGAGCTTTCATAGTTGGTCTTCTATTATTTGAAACGAGACATTAGCTTCCGTAGGCTATACAAGAAAAGACCTAGTGGCCATGTCCTTACCAATTAATTCTGTTCTATTGAATTCGTACAAGTTTCAATGATAATAAATTCAGCAACTACTTTAATAGTAGCAAGAACTGAAAAGAACTGCGGTTATAGTTGCATTAAGACGCAGTTTCTTGTGTGAACCACAAGATGGCAGCATGTAGCTGTGCATGTAGGTCTATTTAAAAACACGAAAGCGTCTGATTTTAAAGCCACCACGTCAGACCGAATTTACGTTTTGCCTGAGTTGGATTGAAGTTGAAATTGAAATACAACATAAATTGTACTGCAGCGATTTCGAATCGAATTACAACTACTTAGAAACGGAGAATAGCCTATATGATAAAATGACTTTTATGAGATAAATTGGGCTTACTTAAGAAGAAATAATTATCTACTTTCATGAATTATTGATTTGGGTCGTTTTTGGATGTTTTCCAAGAAGATTTCTCACGAGCATGTTCGTGTTTGTTAAATGTATGTAAGGGGGGTTGTTTATCCAAATGTGCGGTCGAAACACTGACTGGAGGCACGGGTAGTTAACGTTGCCAAACGTTGTAAAAAATAAATCTAACAGAGTGAACTTTACACCAGCATGTAGATATGGGATGAAGCTGATCAACACCTGCATGTATAAAAGACATTATGCTGATCTCAGGCCAAAGGAACTGTCATGCTCTTCCATTGCTTGCTGCTTCACTGGACTTTAAAACTGAGGCAACCTGTTTATAAAATCCATTTTTCATCAAAAGCAACAAACTCACAAATGAAGAAAAAAATGGTTGTTGACCTTCAACATAGCTACATAGCTCAGGAGGTAAGAGCGGTTGTCTGGCAGTCGGAGGGTTGCCGGTTCGATCCCCCACCCTGGACATGTCGAAGTGTCCCTGAGCAAGACACCTAACCCCTAATTGCTCTGGTGAATGCGAGGCATCAATTGTAAAGCGCTATGGATAAAAGCGCTATATAAATGCAGTCCATTTACCATTTACCAAAAATAAGGAAATGGGTCAAAAACTAAACAAAGAAATATACAACTTACTACTGTGAGACCAAATATTCATCAATTTAAAACCATTGGAGTAGAGTTAAACCTGTCCAGTAGAGGGCGCTAGTGTATCTTAGCCCCATGCCCAGTGAGGTAGATGGTTCAGGGAGCAAAGAACAATCCAGTGGCCACAGTTGGAGAATTACAGAACTTGGCTGCATCGGGCGGTCACCACGTTTCTATTAATTGCTACATTTAGATGCTCCAAAATTAGATGCTACCTCCATGCCAAAAGGATATTTGGAATGGTTTCAGGAAAAATGGTTTTACTGGGAGTAATCGACAGTTTCAAGAATCTAAATTGTCTCATCTACTGTGCTCCGGAGTGATGACATTAGAGCTCTTTGGCCAAGTATAGCTGTTATTTCATTTGTGGCCTTTCTGTTAGCTTGAACTAGTCTGCCCATTCTCCTTTGATCTCTCATTAACAAGGTGTTTTTTGTTTATCACACCATTCTCTGTAAACTCTAGAAACTGTGCTGCATGAAAATCCCAGGAGGGCAGCTGTTTCTGTGATGCTGCAACCACTACGTCTGGCACCATCAAAGGAAAATAAATAACTATTTCAATGAACCCAGGGGTGTCAATAATTGTGACACTTATTTTCTGGAAATAAATGTATGATCTGAAAAATTTTGGTTGATTCAATTGAAATCTTAATGAAAAGTATTTAGCAAGTTGGACAATATATAGTTTACCACTGACATTTATGCAATACAATTGTTCATCATTATCAATGGTGCAAAAACATTTGAGGTGGCTGTTTAGAACATGTTTAGGGCCCATTTCAGTTCTGGATTGCTTACTGTCAACACCGTGGCGTGTTGTATATGCGTGTCTCTGTGTGTTCAGTGTGTTCTCATTTTGTGTGTTTACAGCTTGGCTGGTTGGGATAGAACGCACATGTGGTCTAAACTGGTCAGATGTGTTCCAGTCTCCTGAGATAGAGGGCGCTGTTTATAAAATGAGTCTCTCAGAGGAGCCAGACACAAAAGGAGGAACCCTCAGCACTAACAGGAAGAGGTACAAGTGCATGAACCAGATATTTAATGTGCTGAGAGTTAGAGCTGCAGTTAGAGGATGAGTTTTACTGGAAGCTCTGTCTTGTGCTGTGAGTTAGAGCTGCAGTAAGAGGATGAGTTTAACTGGAAGCTCTGTCTCCATGTGCTGTGAGTTAGAGCTGCAGTAAGAGGATGAGTTTAACTGAAAGCTCTGTCTCTATGTGCTGTGAGTTAGATCTGCAGTAACAGGATTGTCTTATACATTTATAATTTAGTGCATCTATGCCAAATATTATTCTTGACCATCCACAGTGGAATATCACACAAACACAATGAACCAGCTTTTATTTAAACGTTATAAATATGCTTTCAGGTTTTATTTCTGGCGTGTTTGTGAGCAATGGCTCGATTTTAATCTGCACTTGGAGGATGAGTTTAACTGGAAGCTCTGTCTTGTGCTGTGAGTTAGAGCTGCAGTAAGAGGATGAGTTTAACTGGAAGCTCTGTCTTGTGCTGTGAGTTAGAGCTGCAGTAGGAGGATGAGTTTAACTGGAAGCTCTGTCTCCATGTGCTGTGAGTTAGAGCTGCAGTAAGAGGATGAGTTTAACCTGAAGCTCTGTCTCCATGTGCTGTGAGTTAGAGCTGCAGTAAGAGGATGAGTTTAACTGGAAGCTCTGTCCCAATGTGCTGTGAGTTAGAGCTGCAGTAAGAGGATGAGTTTAACTGGAAGCTCTGTCTCCATGTGCTGCGAGTTAGAGCTGCAGTTAGAGGATGAATTTAACTGGATGTTGTGTCTCCATGTTTTGTTCACAGAGTCCAGGTAGAAAGAGCAGGGTCACCTGTACCCAGCTGTCTGTCTATGAAGAGTGATCATTCAATGGGTCATCCAATGGCATTCAGGGGAGAGTTCGCAGGTGATCAAAGGTAATTAAAGAGGTTCAAATTGACAGTACTTTTTAATTATACCTCAATGTTATTGCACATATAGCTGTAGGTTTGTGATTTATATCACATTCAGGTGTAGGTGAGGTGTATTTTGTCATTCATTTGTGCTGTGAGTTAGAGCTGCAGTAAGAGGATGAGTTTAACTGGAAGCTCTGTCTCTATGTGCTGTGAGTTAGATCTGCAGTAAGAGGATGATTTTAACTGGAAGCTCTATCTCCATATGTTGTTAGTAAAAGCTGCAGTAAGAGGATGAGTTTAACTGGAAGCTGTGTCCCAATGTGCTGTGAGTTAGAGCTGCAGTAAGAGGACGAATTTAACTGGAAGCTCTGTCTCCATGTGCTGTGAGTTAGAGCTGCAGTAAGAGGATGAGTTTAACTGGAAGTTCTGTCTCCATATGTTGTGAGTTAGAGCTGCAGTAAGAGGATTGTGTTTTACATTTTTGACTTATTGCACCTATACCAAATATTGCTCTTGACCATCCACAGTGGAATATCACACAAACACAATATATCAGCTTCTATTTAAACGTTTTAAAAATGCTTTCAGATTTTATTTCTGGTGTGTTTGGGAGCAATGTCCTCCAGGTCCACTCGGCTCTTTCCTGGACGAGCTGAACACTTCCTGAGCTCCCTCCCTGAGGATGGCACTCCTGCTATTCTTCTGGGAGACTTCAACCTCCCACCAGAGACCTCCCAACTGTCCAGGGTTGCCTCACTCCTCCAGTCTTTCGGCCTATCCCTGTCCTCTTCCCCCCCCACACACAAGGCTGGTAACCAACTAGACCTTGTATTCACCAGAAGCTGCTCCATTCCCCAACTTACAGTGACTCCCCTCCATATCTCGGACCACTTCTTTCTTTCTTTCCCCCTCTCCTATCTACACCCCTCAACTCATCCAACAGCTCACCCACAGTAACTTTCAGGAGAAATCTCTCTACTCTGTCACAGTCCTCCCTCATCTCCACTGCTCTGTCTACACTTCCCCCTCCTGCGTCTTTCTCTAACCTGCCAGTTGATCTTGCCACCTCCACCTTCAACTCCTGCCTCTCCCAGTCCCTCGACTCACTTTGTCCCCTTGTCTCCAAACCAGCACGCTCCTCACCCCCCTGCCCATGGCTGACTGAGTCACTACGCTCCAGCAGAACATCACTGCGGGCTGCAGAGAGGAAGTGGAGAAAATCCCGATCCTCTGATGACCTGACCGCATATCATACCCTGCTGGCGGCTTTCACATCTGCCCTCACCTCAGCGAAAGCCTCATTTTTCCAATCCAAGATCAGTGCATGTGTCTCTAATCCACGCAAACTATTCTCCACCTTCTCTTCCCTCCTTACTCCTCCTCCACCCCCACCTCCTTCTTCCCTCTCCGCAGATGACTTTCTGGCCGCCTTTGAAGGAAAGGTGGCTACAATCCGGAACTCCTTCGCCCATCCAGTGAGCCCCCCAACCCCCCGGGACAAACCCACAGCCACACTGACCTCCTTCGAGATGCTGGAGGACTCCGATGTATTACAACTCATCACCTCTCACCGTGCAACCACCTGTCCACTTGACCCCATCCCATCTAAAGTTCTCCAATCCATTTCCAGCGAGTTCCTTCCCTATCTGTCCTCTATTGTTAATTCCTCTCTCTCCTCTGGTCACGTTCCCTCTGATTTCAAGATGGCTTGTGTTACCCCACTTCTAAAAAAACCCACCTCAGACCCCTCCGATGTAACAAATTATCGACCTGTATCGCTTCTACCCTTTCTGTCCAAACCCTTGAACGAGCAGTTCTTAAACAACTAACCTCTTTTCTCCATCAGAACAACCTGCTAGACCCTCACCAGTCTGGCTTCCGATCCGGGCACTCAACAGAGACTGCGCTCCTAGCTGTGACGGAGGCACTTGCCACTGCAAGAGCCTCACGCCTCTCCTCTGTCCTGATCCTTCTTGACCTGTCTGCAGCTTTCGACACGGTCAACCATAAATACTCCTCTCCACCTTGGCTGGGATGGGAATCGCCGGGACTGCCCTGTCTTGGTTCGCTTCCTATCTTGCAGATAGGACCTACCAGGTCACCTGGAAGGGGTCTGCCTCTGCTTCTCATCCACTTGTTACGGGAGTGCCGCAGGGATCTGTACTGGGTCCTCTGCTGTTCTCCTTATACACCAGATCTCTTGGTTCAGTAATTAATTCACATGGCTTCTCCTATCATTGTTATGCAGATGACACACAACTCTTCTTTTCTTTTCCCCCCCTCGGCCACACAGGTCAATGATAAGATCTCTTCCTGCCTGGCTGACATTTCCATCTGGATGGCCAGCCACCATCTGAAGCTCAACCTCAACAAAACTGAGCTGCTCTTCTTCCCGGGCAAGACCTCCTTACTTCGTGAGCTCTCAATCACGGTTGATGGCACCACAGTGACTGCCTCTCACTTTGCCAAGAGCTTGGGGGTGGTCCTGGATGACCAACTGGACCTCAAGGAGCACATCAAGGCAACATCACGGTCCTGCAGATTCCTTCTGTACAACATCAGAAGGATTCGACCATACCTGACGACGCACTCCACCCAGCTGCTCGTCCAGGCTACGGTGACCTCTCGCCTTGATTACTGCAACTCTCTCCTTGCAAGCCTGCCAGCTTGTGCCATACAGCCACTTCAGATGATTCAGAATGCCGCTGCCCGACTCATCTACAACCTTCCCAAATTCTCCCACGTCACTCCTCTGCTGCGATCACTCCACTGGCTACCTGTCGCCGCCAGGATCCGGTTCAAAACCCTGACCCTTGCCTACACTGCTGCCAACAGGACAGCCACCATCTACTTGCAGGACATGATTCGCTTCTATGTGCCTGCTCGACCACTCCGCTCTGCGGCAGCAGGGCGCCTAGTAACCCCTTCCACCCGCCCAAAGGGATCACAGAGCTTCTCCACCCTAGCTCCCCAGTGGTGGAACGAACTTCCCGTCCCTCTCCGAACCTCCCCCTCACTACCCATCTTCCGCCGTGGCCTGAAGACTCATCTCTTCAAACTATACCTAGATTAACCACCACCATGCTGTATATTTCACTCTTTAAAAAAAAAAAAAAAAAAACCCCCCTTTTCATGTCACTTGTTACATGTTGCCCCATCCCAGCACCTTTTGGTAATTTGTATTTGTCCTAATACTGTAGCTTATTCTTCTGCCTAGTTGGCTTTGCAGAGGTTAGGTTAGAATAGTGTTCACTGTATGAACTGTGTTCTTGGCTAGAAATAGCTGTACAAAATAAGTATTATACCTTTCTGAACTTGTGTTCAGCAGTTGCCTACGACCATGATATGCACTTTTTTGTACGTCGCTTTGGATAAAAGCGTCTGCGAAATAAATGTAATGTAATGTAATGGCTGGATTTTAATCTGCACTTGGAGGATGAGTTTAACTGGAAGCTTTGTCTCCGTGTGCTGTGAGTTGGAGCTGCAGTAAGAGGATGAGTTTAACTGGAAGCTCTGTCTCCATGTGCTGAGTTAGAGCTGCAGTAAGAGGATGAGTTTAACTGGAATCTTTGTCTCCGTGTGCTGTGAGTTAGAGCTGCAGATAGAGGATGAGTTTAACTGGAAGCTCTGTCTCCATGTGCTGTGAGTTAGAGCTGCAGTAAGAGGATGAGTTTAACTGGAAGCTCTGTCTCCATGTGCTGTGAGTTAGATCTGCAGTAAGAGGATGAGTTTAAGTGGAAGCTCTGTCTCCATGTGCTGTGAGTTAGAGCTGCAGTAAGAGGATGATTTTAACTGGAAGCTCTATCTCCATATGTTGTTAGTAAAAGCTGCAGTAAGAGGATGTGTTTAACTAGAAGCTCTGTCTCCATGTGCTGTGAGTTAGAGCTGCTGTAAGAGGATGAGTTTAACTGGAAGCTCTGTCTCCATGTGCTGAGAGTTAGAGCTGCAGTAAGAGGATGAGTTTAACTGGAAGCTCTATCTCCATATGTTGTGAGTTAAAGCTGCAGTAAGAGGATGAGTTTAACTAGAAGCTCTGTCTCCATGTGCTGTGAGTTAGAGCTGCAGTAAGAGGATGATTTTAACTGGAAGCTCTATCTCCATATATTGTGAGTTAAAGCTGCAGTAAGAGGATGAGTTGAACTGGAAGCTCTGTCTCCATGTGCTGAGAGTTAGAGCTGCAGTAAGAGGATTATCTTTTACATTTATAACTTATTGCACGTATGCCAAATATTACTCTTGACCATCCACAGTGGAATATCTCACAAACACAATATATCAGCTTCTATTTAAACGTTTTAAAAATGCTTTCAGATTTTATTTCTGGTGTGTTTGGGAGCAATGGCTCGATTTTAATCTGCACTTGGAGGATGAGTTTAACTGGAAGCTCTGTCTCCATGTGCTGTGAGTTAGAGCTGCAGTAAGAGGATGAGTTTAACTGGAAGCTCTGTCCCAATGTGCTGCGAGTTAGAGCTGCAGTTAGAGGATGAATTTAACTGGATGTTGTGTCTCCATGTTTTGTTCACAGAGTCCAGGTAGAAAGAGCAGGGTCACCTGTACCCAACTGTCTGTCTATGAAGAGTGATAATTCAATAGGTCATCCAATGGCATTCAGGGGAGAGTTTGCAGGTGATCAAAGGTAATTAAAGAGGTTCAAATTGACAGTACTTTTTAATTATACCTCAATGTTACTGGCACCTTTCTGTTGGCGGTGGGTGCATTAAGACTTTCGAATCTAGGTGGGGGTTATTATTGTACATATAGCTGTAGGTTTGTGATTTATATCACATTCAGGTGTAGGTGAGGTGTATTTTGTCATTCATTTGTGCTGTGAGTTAGAGTGTCAGTAAGAGGATGAGTTTAACTGGAAGCTCAGGCTCCATGTGCTGTGAGTTAGAGCTGCAGTAAGAGGATGAGTTTAACTGGAAGCTCTGTCTCCATATGTTGTGAGTTAGAGCTGCAGTAAGAGGATTGTGTTTTACATTTTTGACTTATTGCACCTATGCCAAATATTGCTCTTGACCATCCACAGTGGAATATCACACAAATACAATATATCAGCTTCTATTTAAACGTTTTAAAAATGCTTTCAGATTTTATTTCTGGTGTGTTTGGGAGCAATGGCTCGATTTTAATCTGCACTTGGAGGATGAGTTTAACTGGAAGCTTGGTCTCCATGTGCTGTAAGTTGGAGCTGCAGTAAGAGGATGAGTTTAACTGGGAGCTCTGTCTCTATGTGCTGTGAGTTAGAGCTGCAGTAAGAGGATGAGTTTAACTGGAAGCTCTGTCCCAATGTGCTGCGAGTTAGATCTGCAGTTAGAGGATGAGTTTAACTGGGAGCTCTGTCTCCATGTGCTGTGAGTTAGAGCTGCAGTAAGAGGATGAGTTTAACTGGAAGCTCTGTCTCCATGTGCTGTGAGTTAGAGCTGCAGTAAGAGGATTATCTTTTACATTTATAACTTATTGCACGTATGCCAAATATTACTCTTGACCATCCACAGTGGAATATCTCACAAACACAATATATCAGCTTCTATTTAAACGTTTTAAAAATGCTTTCAGATTTTATTTCTGGTGTGTTTGGGAGCAATGGCTCGATTTTAATCTGCACTTGGAGGATGGGTTTAACTGGAAGCTCTGTCCCAATGTGCTGCGAGTTAGAGCTGCAGTTAGAGGATGAATTTAACTGGATGTTGTGTCTCCATGTTTTGTTCACAGAGTCCAGGTAGAAAGAGCAGGGTCACCTGTACCCAGCTGTCTGTCTATGAAGAGTGATCATTCAATGGGTCATCCAATGGCATTCAGGGGAGAGGTCACAGGTGATCAAAGGTAATTAAAGAGGTTCAAATTGACAGTACTTTTTAATTATACTTCAATGTTACTGGCACCTTTCTGTTGGCGGTGGGTGTATTAAGACTTTCAGATCTAGGTGGGGGTTATTATTGCACATATAGCTGTAGGTTTGTGATTTATATCACATTCAGGTGTAGGTGAGGTTTATTTTGTCATTCATTTGTGCTGTGAGTTAAAGCTGCAGTAAGAGGATGAGTTTAACTGGAAGCTGTGTCCCAATGTGCTGTGAGTTAGAGCTGCAGTAAGAGGACGAATTTAACTGGAAGCTCTGTCTCCATGTGCTGTGAGTTAGAGCTGCAGTAAGAGGATGAGTTTAACTGGAAGCTCTGTCTCCATATGTTGTGAGTTAGAGCTGCAGTAAGAGGATTGTGTTTTACATTTTTGACTTATTGCACCTATGCCAAATATTGCTCTTGACCATCCACAGTGGAACATCACACAAACACAATATATCAGCTTCTATTTAAACGTTTTAAAAATGCTTTCAGATTTTATTTCTGGTGTGTTTGGGAGCAATGGCTCGATTTTAATCTGCACTTGGAGGATGAGTTTAACTGGAAGCTTTGTCTCTGTGTGCTGTGAGTTGGAGCTGCAGTAAGAGGATGAGTTTAACTGGAAGCTCTGTCTCCATGTGCTGAGTTAGAGCTGCAGTAAGAGGATGAGTTTAACTGGAATCTTTGTCTCCGTGTGCTGTGAGTTAGAGCTGCAGATAGAGGATGAGTTTCACTGGAAGCTCTGTCTCCATGTGCTGTGAGTTAGAGCTGCAGTAAGAGGATGAGTTTCACTGGAAGCTGTTTTGTTTGCAGGATACCGCAGTCACTCCAGTCCTGCTATTTAGAAGAGAACAGTTCAGAGAAATTATCTTCCTTAAGACAGGTGAGTTCTGTTTTTTTTTCAATTGTTTTTAATTAATTTGTTTTTTATTTATTTATTTTTTTAATTGTAAGTTTTATTTGAATATATAGTGCACGTATCATATACAATATATAGAATACATAGCTGAGGTCAAACGTTTACATTCACCTAAGCTGAGGACATTCAAACTCTGTTTTTTACAACAGCACACATTTCATGTTACCATACATTTCCTGTGTTACGTCAATTAGGGTATCTTCTTTATTTCCATAAGAGGTCTTTTAAAAAAGCTAAGAGATAGATTTATTTCTGCTTTTATGTACTATATCAGATTTTCAGCTATGCACGTAAATAGAATGTCAAAAGCAGAAAGTGTCGTTTTTCTAAATAAAAAAAGAACTACTTTTTACATTATGAACAAAAAAAAAAAAAAAAAATTGCAATTAGACATTCCAGTGCCAAGTAAATGACCTAAAAGTTAACTACTGCTACCCTCTCTAAGATCTACCCATCGTGACTTTTTCCCCTGTTTGGAAGCCTCATATACGTTACAGTAATCATACAGTGTTGAGTTCTTCAAGCTCATTTACATACTGTAGCTTTCGAACGTAGCTTACGCCGTCCTTCTAGCTGAAACTACAGCTTAGCTATTCTACTGCGTACTGACTTACTTTCACTTTGCATTTTCACGTAGCGCATGAGTGGAAGCTTAGCGCACACTTTAGTAGAGCTTTGGCTATTGGCAAATGCTTTGCATAAAAGACACTGAAGTACTATAAAGGGCACTATATTATTATAAATAGTTAATGATTCGATTTTATATTTTTGTCATTTTCCTCCTTGTGATGCCAAAAATGCCAAACGCGGAACTGTATAAAGTGTGGGTATATTTTATTTGTAGTTGTGTAAATACAGAAATATGAATGACTTTCCCGGCAAGATTATACAGGTGCAAAAACAATAGTTTAATGTTTTATTTTTAGTTATCCAGCAAGGCAGTGTAATGACCGAGAGGTTTTCATGAGTCAGAGGGGGGCTCGAAGCTGCCTGCACACATCCAAAAGTGCTGCAGGCAGCCACGCTACCCAGTGAGCCACTAGCGAAGGAGATATATAAGCAGAATTTTGTGGTTTTAAACAAGTGCACTTCTATACATGTCATTTTGCGTGTGCATCCGATGAGTCGTTAGCAAGGTAGCTATAAGGAAATTTTATACCTACTGGTGAGGCAGGGTTATGAGAGGACACTTTGTTATGGTTGTTAGAGTTACACAGTACATACACCTCAGTGCTCGGCAGTATCCTTGTGCCTCGGAACTTGAACTCATTCAGTTACTTTCTTTCAGACTCTAATGCCAAAGGATTGTAATTATACTGTATTCTAACCCGAGTTACTGGGACAGATGGTTTAGGCCCGAGGACTCAGTTCCAGCACCTCAGAAATTCAGAAGTTGTGTGCTATGACACTTTGCACCAGTCTGAGAGGTTTTAACATGGGTTCCACATGTGGCAGATTCCAGATTCTTGTTGTAGCCTGGGGCTGCACTATCAGAGGGGTGGAGACTTGTATCTGCCGTGGCACCCAGAGGTTGCGACGTTACATCGGGCTCGGTACTCAGAGGTCCAGTGACCACTAGTACCGGCCTCCATCTCTGAGACTTAAAGGTGTGGTTCCCTCCGGACAGATACCGGACAGTCTTAGCTGCACTCTCAGAGGGGTTGAGACGTGTACCGCCGTGGGACCCAGGCACCCGGGTTTAGTATCAGCACTTATCAGACTCTGCTTTCAGGGCTGGAACTTAGGAGCCTAGGCTATGCACCCCGGCTTAGCACTGGTCATTTATTTGTTCCTCATAGGCTAGAAACTTAATCCTTTAACCTTGTTACTGCACTCAGAGGTATTTATATTAAGGCCTAAAGCCTTTAAACTTGTTGCTAGACTGGTACTCAGAGGTTTTTATATTAAGGTCTAAAGCCTTTAAACTTGTTACTAGACTTGTACTCAGAGGTTTTTATATTAAGGTCTAAAGCCTTTAAACTTGTTACTAGGCTTGTACTCAGGTAATCAGTTCCGAGGAACAAGTACACTTACCACAGTGCCCTGGGACACCGCACCTCAGCTTGTATGCACTGATATTAGTGGGTTACCATATGGCCGGTGATGCTGTGGACAAAGTGAGGTTATTCACGAAATTATGGATCATACTGAAAACATAGTGGTTTATTGTTACTATATATATATATATATATATGGAAAGTAGAAACATAAGAGTCTTCTCACACATTTAAGTTCTAACATAGATACATTCTAATAAACACACATATATGTCACATACCCAGCATGTTTCCGTACGGACAAGAGTATGGTACCCGGAGAATCTGATAAGCAGGCTTCTCCCAGATCTGCTTCCTTGCTCCCCTTAAATGTCATCCCGACCACACCTCCAAAACTCCACGTTTCCCTCAATTTGCCCAAATAAGGCCGAACAGAAGTAGCACTGTGGCTCCACCAACCAGAGATCCCCTTCCCCCTTCTTCCCCTGTAGATACAGGGGAGCCATTATCCAAATGATAGTATTAAGATACTTTGTACGATGGCGCGTGATCTGAAGATTGATTTTGATACCTTTCTTTTGTGGAGGCCCCAGGTGGTGGTTCTTCTATAATCCAGTCACTTATGTAGGCAAATTCATCCCCCTCACTCCTCAATCCTTCAAACACCTTAATTCCTATCATCTTTTCCATATTGCCATCAGACCCACATCCAACCAAGCCTCTGCCACCTCATTACATTTTATATTGCCTCAAATGTTTTAATAAAAGCTCATACTGTATTTACAGAACATGTCATGCCCCAGAGCTATTTAGGATTCTGTTTGAGGGTGACCTGACCCAATGATGCGATATGGAGGCGCTGTGGCACTGTCCGTGAGTGGTGTCCAGCCTCGCCTTGTCCGCCTGGCATGTCCAAGCGGCAGGAGGGTGAGCTGTATGTCCATTGATCCCCAAGTTGGTATGTCCAGAGCCCTATCTCCAAAAGGGCAAGATGGCTGAAGAATGCACAAGATTGCTCTTCTGCAATAAACGGTGTGGTAAACAGTCCCATGCAGGATGCATTGATTGCTTTCCTAGCTGCAGGTCTCATCCTTTAGGCATTTATGGCCCCCACCTGTGTGTAGCAGTTGAACACAAGCAGAAACCAGACCAGACGAGTCATTTTGCAGTGAATTTTTACCTTACATAGCTAATGTTAAACTTGGTGAAAATGCAGAAAGCAGAACTCTCTAAAGTTTGGGTGCATTTTATTATTTTAGTGCTTTAATATTAATGTAGCATCTGGAGGTGGAACATGGCTGGGGGAAAAAAAAAAAACATAATATTCCAATCTGGAGAGGTTTTCAGGATATCTGGGCCCACCTTTGGGAAAACGCATGTCAAATTTTACAGCTTTGTTAAATCCACTTTTTTATTGGTGTTGTATACATCCTGGGGTACGATTGTAAAAAGAAATCTGGTTTCATCCAGTATCTGAAGCATATATAATCATTACAGAATAAAGAAAATACAAAACATTTTTGGATTTCTTCTTTGTTTTTCAGGATGAATATGTCCTGTATGTTTATAGAGCGAGACTCCCGTGTGATCAGGGGTTATTTTGGTAGAAATGTTCTCTATTTCAAGCTTTGACCCATGTCTGGACTGCATATAGTTTCATATTTGGAGATAACAGTACTGCATGGAGATAATGAGGTTTCTTCAAGACAGTGGAGTTCCTACAAAAAGCCCTGGATTTTAAATGAGGTTTAACGGGTTATCTCCTCTAAAGACACAACTTAACATCAAATCCAGTTCTGGAGTGCTGCCTGATCCTCCCTGCCTCACAGAAAGTCCAGATTCCTTTAGCAGGTCCCACAAATGGCAGCAGAGGAGGACTCCAAACTGAGACTTTTGAACTGGAAGCATTCAGTTCAGTTAGCATTTACTAAATGCACTGCACAGAGCAACTCCTTTATTATATGGAAATTCATGACTTAGCACAAGTAGTATCTCTATTTGTCTCTTTTCTGGCTGTCAAAAACACTCAACACAAAACAAGGATCCTGTTTCGTTTATTTGAGCAACTGTAATACAACACGCTTTAAAAAACGTTTGGTTCTCCCAACTAAAACATTTAAATACAATAGCACTTTCAGTTTGCTGTACCTCAAGGTTCTGTGCATTACAAACTCTATGATCCAGCGACAATTATTTTATGTTGGCTGAGCAACGATAAATAAGTTGTATTAACTTTGATTCGATAATATTGACTTACATTAATATTGAGGTATTCTGCCAACAAAATATTTTCACTATTTTTTCTCTAAATCTCTAAATATAATAATAAAAATTAATAAAATAATATTACTACATTTTATATTCAAATACAATAACAAAATTACCAAATTCATGTAACTAAATATTTTACCCTGGGCCAACCTAAATAATAAATGTATTTGTAGGGAAAAAAACAAACAAGACAAAATTCTATCTATCCATCTGGTAATATTTTTGTAACATTTATTTAATTATTATTTGATAATAATATGATTAATGGTCAATTATGAGGAATTGACATACTCACCAACCCACCTCTTTGTGTGTTTATTTCACACTGATACAGCACACCTCTTCATGTGTTTATTTCACACTGATACAGCACACCTCTTCATGTGTTTATTTCACTCTGATACAGCACACCTCTTCATGTGTTTATTTCACACTGGTACAGCACACCTCTTCATGTGTTTATTTCACACTGATACAGCACACCTCTTCACATGTTTATTTCACAATGATACAGCACACCTCTACATGTGTTTATTTCAGTCTCTCCTGCACACTTTGATGAAGCTGAAGAAGGATGAGAAGTTGAAACCGTTTCACAGCCATCTGAGTCAGGATTGCCCAGAATGCTTTAAGACTCTGTCTGAAGATCCTTCTGTACTGGTTAAGTTTATGAAGATGAAGGAATTGTTCAAAAGTAATCGAATTGAAGATTACCCAGAACACATTGGGAGAGAGCAGAAGGATCCTGAGTCCCTGTACATAGTTGAGAAGTTGCTGGAGACCTGTGGCAGTGAGAGGTCTCTGAAGATCACACTCCACATCTTGAGGAACATGAAGCAGAAGGATCTCACTGACTCACTGGAGAGAGATAAGCAGCGCAGTAAGAGTTTTCTCTCATTACGAATGTGTGTCCATTCAAATGCTGGAATTAGCTATAGCATCCACACTTTCATAATAGTGTTTTACATTGACAACATTACATATAGAAAGTGTCACAACCAATGCGCACACAAAGGCATTTCAATGAAATTATAGCATGAAGCAGTGATTATAGAGGTAAGCAAATGTACATGAGATTAAATGTCCCTGAGGGGGATTCAAAGCAGGAATCTTGTGCTCAAAAGCCAGTGACTAAACCACTGTCCCATTAGACAGACTGCCCCAAGGTTGTATCCAGAGCTAAAGAGCACTCAGGATAACAATATTATATTTTAAAATGACCATGTAACAAAAACCTGAGACATGAAGTGTAGAAGCACATTTGAACCCATTTTCAGTGTTTTAATGTTTTTTCCATTCATCCGTAGTGTACAAATGCAACAGTGTGTGCATCCTTGCT
Source organism: Anguilla japonica (assembly GCA_025169545.1). Classification (NCBI taxonomy): domain Eukaryota; kingdom Metazoa; phylum Chordata; class Actinopteri; order Anguilliformes; family Anguillidae; genus Anguilla; species Anguilla japonica. The sequence continues at coordinate 903,742 of CM045894.1, forward strand.
GATATGATGTATTTATAATGGATTATATTTCAGAGTTATGTAATACTGTGTGAGAAGTGTGTAACACACTGAGAGATAGGTGTGTAACATACTGTTTGAGGTATGTACAACACTGTGTGAGAGGCATAACATACTGTTAGACCTATGTAACACTGATGTGCATAAAATGCTGTTAAGAATGAGTCTATTAATATTTTTATTGGCAGTTTAAAAAAAAAATCTGTTATTGAATGGGAAATGTTTATCACAGTTTAAACATAATTGTTTCTCATATTTCCTCTCTTCAGATGAATCCATAAAAATAGCCCAGAAGGCACTTAAAGCTCATCTAAAGAGGAAGTTTGAATGCATATTTGAAGGTTTAGCAAAGCAGAGCAACCCAACCCTCCTCAATGAGATCTATACAGAGCTCTACATCACAGAGGGGGGAAGTGGGGGGGTCAATAATGAACACGAGGTCAGACAGATTGACACAGCATCCAAGAGACACACCACACATGAGACTGCAATCCTCTGCAATGACATCTTTAAGCCTTTACCTGGACAAGAGAAACCCATCAGAACTGTGCTTACAAAGGGCATCGCTGGCATTGGGAAAACTGTCTCTGTGCAGAAGTTCATTCTGGACTGGGCAGAAGGAAAAGCCAATCAGAACGTTGATTTCATCTTCACCCTTCCTTTCCGAGATCTGAATTTGAAGAAGGAAAGAGCATTCAGTCTGCTGCAACTTCTGCAGCACTACTTTCCACAACTGAAAGAGAGCCAAAGTGTTGAAGGTGATGAGGTCAAAGTGGTGTTTATCTTTGATGGTCTGGATGAGTGTCGACTTCCTCTAGATTTCCAAAGCAATGAGATCTGCTGTGATATAACAGAGTCATCATCATTGGATGTGCTGCTGACCAACCTCATTAAGGGGAATCTGCTTCCCTCTGCCCTCCTCTGGATCACCTCCCGACCAGCAGCAGCCAATCAGATCCCTCCTGAGTGTGTCCACCAGGTGACAGAGGTACGAGGATTCAATGACCCACAGAAGGAGGAGTACTTCAGGAAGAGAATCAGAGATCGGAACAAGGCCAGCAAAATTATCTCACACATAAAGTCATCCAGGAGTCTCTACATCATGTGTCACATACCAGTCTTCTGCTGGATTTCTGCTACTGTTCTGAAGACAATGTTGGGTGAAACAGAGAGTGGAGATCTGCCCAAAACTCTGACTGAAATGTACACACACTTCCTGCTCATTCAGACTAATGTGAAGAATCGGAAGTATCATGGCACTGATGAGACAGACTCAAAGATGATGTCAGCATCAGATACAGAAATCATCCTGAAACTGGGGCGGCTGGCTTTTCTACAGCTGGAAAAGGGCAATCTGATATTCTATGAAGAGGACCTGAGAGAGAGTGGCATTGATGTCAGTGAAGCTTCAGTCTACTCTGGGGTGTGCACAGATATCTTTAAAGAGGAGTGTGGGTTGGATCAGGAGAAGGTCTACTGTTTTGTGCATCTGAGCATTCAAGAGTATCTGGCTGCCTTATTTGTGTTTCATTCATGTGTAAATGAGAACAGAAATGTACTCAGAGCAGAAGAATCAGAACCTCACAGTGACAGAGTGCAGCTGTCTGAGTTACACAGGAGTGCAGTGGATCAGGCTTTAGCGAGTAAGAATGGACACCTGGACCTTTTCCTCCGATTCCTTCTTGGCCTCTCTCTGGACTCCAGGCAGATTCTCTTCGGAGGACTACTGACACAGACAGGAAGCAGATCACCTGTACCAGACCTACAGACACAGACAGGAAGCAGATCACAGAGCATTGAGAAAACAGTCCAGTACATTAAGGAGAGGATCAGAGATGAATCTTCAGCAGAGAGGACCATCAATCTGTTCCACTGTCTCAGTGAACTGAATGACAACTCTCTAGTGGAGGAAATCCAGAATTCCCTGAAATCAGGAAAACTTTCTGATAATGAGCTGGAACCAGTCCAGTGTTCAGCTCTGGCCTTTGTGTTACTGATGTCAGAGGAGGTCCTGGATGAGTTTGATTTGAAGGCCTACAACACACCAGAAGCAGGTGATGAGAGACTGGTACCAGTAGTCAGGAACTGCAGGAAGGCCACGTGAGTATTATGTCATTAATAATGTAGATGATTGACAGATGTATTTTCACACTTAATATTTCTAGTGAGAGTAAAGTACAATAAAATTGTCTGGGAAGTGAAAATTTGGTATAGATGATAACTTCTGGATCATTTTAACAGTTAGTGCCCTCATTTAAACCCTTTGTGCGCATGCCAAATCTGCCCAATCGTTGCCCATTCACAGGGTACCTTATTTAAAGCTTTATAACTCCAGACGTGAGCATCACAGAGACTTGAATAATGGCTTAAATGAAGAAAGACATTTGTACCATTTACAATACTAAGATTTGTTTATATTCATAATGTAGAAAGAAATAAAGTGCCCCAAATGCTATTGTCTAGGCAAAATAATCCAAATTGAATTTGCTCTTTTTTAGTTTGCAATGAAATACTGAGAGAACCCATATATAAAACAGGTTACACTATACATGTCCTGTATCCTTGACCCCAAGTTCATAAAATCTAAGGGTGGATATGTAGAACTACTATAGATTTATGAAGCAAAAACTAAGTAGTGTACCCAGTGTCTCCAAAACTATCCAAAATGTCTAAATTATGCATTGCTGTAAATCATGCATTTCACTACAAATCAACTGTTTTGTCTGAAGAAACTCACTGTTGCATCATTTTCAAGTGGGAATTACAAGATTTCCATCAGTACAGAGGCCTAAAATATCTAGGTGTCCTGAAACATATCCAAAATCTCTCCAAAAATAAATGAAATGCTTCTTTTCTGTTATAAAGCATATAAACGTGCCCCTTTTGAAGGTTTAAGATGAAGCATTGATGTTAGATTAAAAATAATGCTAAAACATTATGACACAATGTGGAACAGTACCTAAATGTGTAATCATTAATTCTAGTATCTTTTCCTGTACTTTACAGTATGTAATGTTTCCTTGAATAAGAATTGGACGACATTAAAACAAATTCAACTGTCCACCACTATGTTCCAGTTCAGGTCACATCCAATGCATTAAACACAATGACTACTTAGCAACCAATGAACGCTTACATTACAGTTACATTACACTCAAATTCAAAAAATTGACAGTAGAATAACATGGTATAATTTTATTCCATATTAATTCCAAGATATTGACAGTAGAATGGCATGGTATAATTTTTTTAAAATTCCTCTTCTTTATTTAAGTGTTCAGTGAGCAGTATTTTTCACAGCTGTACTGGCATACCTTCGGCTATTGTTGGCTTTATCTTGTTGCAATGATGGAATACAAATTTAGTAAACTAATGTTTTTTATGTATGCCCAGATGTGCAAGTTCGGTGTTGAATAATGTGTTTCCTTTTAAACCAGTCCAGATCAGGTCTTAACTCATAGCACATTTTGCTATTTTGGTGGCGTTATGAATGCGGCACACATGTGAATGCATGACACAGATGTGAGAAATATTTTATTTCAGTTTGACTGTTTCAAATGCAAGCTGTGTTCATTTACGCAGTCCAATGGCAGCTATTTTTGCAGTGCATCTGTATGGAGCTAACAGCGTCATTTAGAACTGATCATGTGACTAAACTGACACAGTAGCCTCAGTGAAGTGGATTATTTGTGAAATTTGTAATTATAACAACTGTGCTTCCTATGAGAGCAGGGAGTCTTCAGTGAAAAGCCTGGGAACAGACAAAAAAAAGTGTTCATCCTTTACTACTTTCTCCATACATTAAGCCAGCACACCACCAACTTGCGTTTTATTGGTCAATGATTGAGCAAACGTTTGGAATGTTAAAAATGTATTTTAGATGCTTGGAAGGGTTGGGTGGTACATTACAATACAGCCCTCAGAAAGTCAGTGCATTCTTTGTGGTGTGCTGTGTTATACACTAAATAGCCATACACCTTGGATGTGACACAGACCCCACAGAGTAGACACTACAGGACTTGCATAGGGAGAGAGAAAGAGATTACAGCACACAGAGTGCACGAGAGAGCAGGGACTTGTTGGCTGTGGAGCCGTTTCTCTCGTGAGCAAGTCTTATCAAGTGCATGTCTGAAATAAATGAAACTTAGTTGAAGTGGTGAAATGTTTTCTTTATTTTTAATTGTGGTATTAAACAAAAATTGACAGTAAAGAAACAATATTCTTAATATACTATATTAACTCTCTGCAGATTGAACTACTGTAACCTCACAGAGAAGTCCTGCGATATTGTGGCCTCAGCTCTCCAGTCATCAGACTCAACCCTGAGAGATCTGGACCTCAGCTACAATTACCTGAGAGATTCAAGAGTGAAGCTGCTCTGTGCTGGACTGATGGGTCCAAACTGTAAACTACAGAGACTGGGGTGAGTAGTGCTGTGTACTGTATGACCTTAACTGTTGTGGCTGTGTAAGGGTTTGAATGTTGTCACAGGGAAGAAAACAAATTTCCTGATTTCATTCATTTTCAAATCCTGTAACCTGAATGTTTGTGTGAATACAATTTAGCATATATGCGTATTGACTGGGGTATGCTCATATGAAATTATCTCTAGACACTGCACCCTGGGGAGCGAGACACTGTACTGCTGCCATCTAAGTGTTCTCTGACACTAAAATTTCAGTCAGCGTACAAGTGAGCAATTCATGACCTCTGTATTATTTTATCCATCTGGACACTGACTCTAGCAGCTGTCCCAGAGGAGCTGCACATCCTGCTAGTGAAATTAAAAAATATGCCAAGCGAGTAACACAGTAAGGGCGTTGCCCCAAAGCTTTATTAACGAGGCCAATGCAGTGATTGGTTCTTACAGAGATGCACACTTCAGTCAGCGTATAAGTGGGCCATGTGGTTTGGTGCAGTGTAAGAGATAACAGTTTATCATATGACAAAATATGAAAGTTGCCAATAACCAGGAATAGACAGCTTTAACAATGTTAAGAGGCAATTATTTGGATGGATTTTCCACAAAGATTATACAGATGCAGAAGCAATAGTTATAAATGTTTAATTGGGATGGCAGGTACGGTATGCCATCCCGCCAAGTTACGCCTTGGCAGGGCGGCATGCCCCATACCTATACAGCCCAGAGAGTTTGGCACTTTTCAGGGTTCCCTTCAACAATAACTGCAATGACCACAGACTCTCAGCCCTTAAAAAAGATTCATTTCTGTACCTTCTGACCTCATTTCAACAGACAGAATTCACAAACAATGTCACACGTCCGCACAATGAAGCCCCAGGTTTAGGGAGATTTTGTGTTTTTTCCTTCTTCTTCTTCCTGCCTGATTACATCATCAAAAATGCTCCAGGCCCACAAGAATACATCTCCCCATTGGAAATTTAGGTATATCAGCCAATATATACATCAGATACACACACAAATATACAAGTACACGTTTAAAAGTACAAAAATTTGCAGCCATAATGTCTGCAATGTTTTAGCCCACTGGGTTGCCGTTGAAACTTTTTGTAACAGATTTAGGTTCATCCCCCTCGGACTCACGCGATCCTCTAACTAATTACACTGGATTGATGGCTAACTAAAAATAAAACATTTAAACTATTGCTTTAGCATCTGTAAAATCCTTGTGGGAAACTCATTTATATTTCACAAATCCAAATAAAATACACCCACACATTTGACAGTTCCATCTTCGCCTTCAAGTTTTACATTAGCTACCTCGCTAAAGATACAACAGATCGCGTGTATAATGTTACTACAGACTGCTCTGAAATTAAGCACTAAAATCAGTGATGCATTTCTGTCTGGTAGGTAACATTACTGGTCGTACAGAAACTGGTGCAAGATAATGACTTCTCCATGCCTGGTATATCGCTTTTTTATAAGTCAAAATGGTTGCATTGTGCCAGTACTGGTACTGTAACTACTTCTTAACTAGACTACTGTAGCAACCCTGCAACGCCATATTTCTAAATTAATGTTAGCTAGCCCTATTTATATCCTCTACTGGCATGCAGACAATTAGTAGGTCTGTCATGTACAATAGCCCATCAAAACCACTTTCATTTAAAAATGACATACACTTTCATTTATTTGTCATTAATGGTAAAGTAAAAAGATTAAATCTATGCCTATGTGTTTCTTTCAGCTAGAATGTGTGTTTGCGTGCATTTATATGCATGCATGTTTCTCATAGCCTACATTTATATGAATTGCTATTATCACTTACTCATAACACACCCAGTACAAAAAGAAATGATATCTGATGAAAAACACATTTTCAACATACAAAAATGCCAAGTTACTTACACATACAGTGTACTGTCTTTAAGTCATTCATTCAAATCTAGGCCTGCCATTAAAAGTATTGATATCAAAATTACAGTTACATTACACTCAAATTCAAAGAAATAGCACCGCTATTTTGGAAGGTACCCAGGCATCATAAATAAGTGTATATTTCACAAACGGATTGTCCAAGACAATATATGACCACTCAGTCTTGAAAGGGACATCTCTACGCGTAAAACCAATGGTAAGGTTGTATATTTATTTCATATCAATGCCCAGATATTGACAGTAGAATGACATGGTATAATTTTTTTTTCAATTCCTCTTCTTCATTTAAGTGTTCAGTGAGCAGCATTTTTCACAGCTGTACTGGCATACCTTCGGCTATTGTTGGCTTTATCTTGTTGCAGTGATGGAATACAAATTTTTAGCAGTAAAAGAATGTTTTCATGTATGCCCAGATGTGCAAGTTTGGTGTTGAATAATGTGTTTCCATTTAAACCAGTCCAGACCAGGTCTTAACTCATAGCACATTTCGCTATTTTGGTGGCATTATGAATGCGGCACACATGTGAATGCATGACACAGATGTGAAAAATATTTAATTTCAGTTTGACTGTTTCAAATGCAAGCTGTGTTCATTTACGCAGTCCAATGGCAGCTATTTTTGCAGTGCATCTGTATGGAGCTAACAGCGTCATTTAGAACTGATCATGTGACTAAACTGACACAGTAGCCTCAGTGAAGTGGATTATTTGTAATCCTGAATGAATTACATTCTGTCATCAAACTGAAGATGAATTATTTGTGAAATTTGTAATTATAACAACTGTGCTTCCTATGAGAGCAGGGAGGCTTCAGTGAAAAGCCTGGGAACAGACAAAAAAAGTGTTCATCCTTTACTACTTTCTCCATACATTAAGCCAGCACACCACCAACTTGCGTTTTATTGGTCAATGATTGAGCAAACGTTTGGAATGTTAAAAATGTATTTTAGATGCTTGGAAGGGTTGGGTGGTACATTACAATACAGCCCTCAGAAAGTCAGTGCATTCTTTGTGGTGTGCTGTGTTATACACTAAATAGCCATACACCTTGGATGTGACACAGACCCCACAGAGTAGACATTACAGGACTTTCATAGGGAGAGAGAAAGAGATTACAGCACACAGAGTGCACAAGAGAGCAGGGACTTGTTGCCTGTGGAGCCGTTTCTCTCGTGAGCACACATTCATCTTATCAAGTGCATGTCTGAAATAAATGAAACTTAGTTGAAGTGGTGAAATGTTTTCTTTATTTTTAATTGTGGTATTAAACATAAATTGACAGTAAAGAGACAATATTCATAATATACTATATTAACTCTCTGCAGACTGAACAGCTGTAACCTCACAGAGGAGTCCTGCGATATTGTGGCCTCAGCTCTCCAGTCATCAAACTCAACCCTGAGAGATCTGGACCTCAGCTACAATAACCTGGGAGATTCAGGAGTGAAGCTGCTCTGTGCTGGACTGATGAGTCCAAGCTGTAAACTACAGAGACTGGGGTGAGTAGTGCTGTGTACTGTGTGACCTTAACTGTTTTGGCTGTGTAAGGGTTTGAATTTTGTCACAGGGAAGAAAACAAATTTCCTGATTTCATTCATTTTCAAAACCTGTAACCTGAATGTTTGTGTGAATACAATTTTGCCTATATGCGTCTTGACTGGGGTGTGCTCATATGAAATTATCTCTAGACACTGCACCCTGGAGAGAGAGACACTCTACTGCTGCCATCTAAGTGTTCTCTGACACTTAACCCTCAGTCAGCGTACAAGTGAGCAATTCATGACCTCTGTATTGGGATGGCAGGTATGCCATCCCGCCAAGTTACACCTTGGCAGGGGCATGCCCCATACCTATACAGCACCGAGAGTTTGGCACTTTACAGGGTTCCCCGCAGAAATAACCACAACAGCCACAGACACTCAGCCCTTAAAAACATTAAATTCTGCACATTCTGACCCCATTTCAACAGACAGATTTCATAAACAACTTCACATGTCCACACAATAAAGCCCCAAACTAAGGGGATTTTGCGTTTTTTGCTTCTTCTTCTTCTCATTCTTATTTTTCCTGCCGCCTATCCCCATAACAACATTGGACATTTTACCGACATCAGCCAAATCTTCACCTACACGACCCAATCAAAAACTTGCATACACACGCCAAATACCCATGCCTTTTCGCTCTGAAACATTTCCAGTTTAAACAGTTAATATGCCTGTGGCCTAGTTGGTAAGGTTACAGTCTTGGGAACATGGGGTCTTAGGTTCAAGCCCAGCTAGGGTCATGTTTCTTTAACCTGCTTTTAATAATGAATAATTTTAATCACTAATAATTGTCTACTACTTCTCAATTATTGCTTTTGCACCATATCTACCTGCCGTTCACCGAACGTATACACTGCATTATGATGTACCGTCTACACGTTCAGTTATTAACCGGCTACAATATTGCAAAGCCATATGGATTCAACGGGAGCTCTTCTGTGCTTACTGGCCTGTGTTCTTCTTTAAAACCATGGACAGGTTTGCTAATGACATTTCACGCATTGCATAGCTATGGCATGGTGCTGCACTAACAAAGTCACAGACTGGTAAACCTCCGGTTGAAGGATTGAATCCCGCCTCGTCCTCAGGCAGATCATTTCCTCTTTTACACTAACGTTCTCTTACGCTTTTATATTTGCTTTACCAAAACTCACTCATGGCCACCCATATGCATTTCATGATGGCAAATGTATTCCTTTTATTAAAAAGTTACACCAGTTCACCACTGTGTCATTTCTACTAACTATATTTCTTCACTTGGCTACCGTACAAAACCTTCTTATCAGCAAACGCCACGTTTCTACATTCATGTTTCCTCGCCTGTTCTCTATGTAGCCACATACAAACAATTACTACGTATGCACGTTCTGCAACTCCCCATTAAAACATTACATTCAAAATCATGACTTACTCATAATTATAACTACTAGTACTGAACATGAGAAAAGCACATCAGTGCAATAGCTTTCACATGTTACTTAACCCTCCACTTTAACGGCTAATGTTATATACCGACTGTTATATATACCGTTCCATAAGGAAACTAAGCTCGCTCATGGTCACTTCATTTACTTCGCACTATAGTCTGTGATCATGTCAACCTTCACCTACATGCCCATTCTGCTAAAAAACATGTTGTTTCAACTACGCAATTTCATCATTTCATCCTAATTTTTCTGACACTGTTGTTATTTTCTCATATGCAAAGCCTGCTGGGACATACGCTTCTGCTCCTATTCTCCACTATCAAGTTTTCCGTTTCTAGCTTAGCAAAACCGCGAAGAGGATTCCCACCTGCAGATAAGCCTATCAAAATGCCTTATAAACCATACAAACACTAAAAGTGCATCTCCACAAAATAACAGACAATGGAGCAGGACAGCAGGGTACACAAGTTGCGACCTAGGGAGCTCTAATTCTACGGGCTTGCTGATTCTTTTGTCAATCAAGGCTCGTTGGATGGCCGTGAAATCCGTGAGTACATACACTGGCCATATTTCACCTGCATTTCTGATGCGTTTACATTTACACCACGGCACCCTTAAATGCCAAGTTACTCACACATACAAGACCAGTCCAGGCCTGCCATTAAAAGTATTGATATCAAAATGACGCCAAGTTACGGTACTACAAACAATATAGGCTATCTTGCCTCACCAAAATGAAATAAGATGTATTCCAAAGCAATGCTACCCAATATTTCCTCAATTCTTTCAAGTCACTTGGCCCTGTGTGTATAAGCATGCACTACATGGACAGGCCAAACATATGTGTGGATGGCTCTCTCACAGTCAAGATTGATTGAATAGGCGTGTATATGTCCAATTTGTATTGGTATGCATGTATTTTGCTGCCCAGCCTTTCTGTTGCGTGAATGATAGTATGTTTCTTGGTATAAGTCTGTGTTCGTAAATGTGAATGTAACATGCTGCGAGGGAAATGTCCCCATGGGGATAAAGAAGTTCTCTATGTATGTATGTACAATATGTATTTTACATGCAGTATTTATTGTACGTAGCAAATATACAATAACTTGTACATGTACTCAAATTCAGTTCAGAAGCAAGTATAAACATATGTTTTCTGGAGAAATATGCTTCCTGTAGTTACTCACCAGCAGTTTTGTACATGAATTTCAATGTGTTCCATGAGGCAATTCGAAATATTTGACACTTTGATCTGACACAAAGTTTGCATGACATTGTAAAATGGTAAGATTACAAAACACAGGGCCAAGTGACTTGAAAGAATTGAGGAAATATTGGGTAGCATTGCTTTGGAATACATCTTATTTAATTTTGATGAGGCAAGATAGCCTATATTGTTTGTAGTACTGTAACTTGGCGTGATTTTGATATCAATACTTTTAATGGCAGGCCTGGACTGATCTTGTATGTGTGAGTAACTTGGCATTTTTGTATGTTGAAAACGTGTTTTTTATGACATTATTTTATCCATCTGGACACTGTCTCTAGCAGCTATCCCAGAGGAGCTGCACATCCTGCTAGTGAAATTAACAAATATGCCCAGTGAGTAACACAGGAAGGGTGTTGCCCCAAAACTTTATTAACGAGGCCAATGCAGTGATTGGTTCTTACAGAGATGCACACTTCAGTCAGCGTATACGTGAGCCATGTAGTTTGGTGCAGTGTAAGAGAAAACAGTTTATCATATGACAAAATATGATTGCCAATAACCAGGAATAGACAGCTTTAACAATGCTAAGAAGCAATCATTTGGATGGATTTTCCACAAAGATTATACAAATGCAAAAGCAATAGTTTAGAGACGGCATGTCCCATACCTATACAGCCCAGAGAGTTTGGCACTTTTCAGGCTTCCCTTCAAAAATAACCGCAATGACCACAGATTCTCAGCCCTTAAAAACATTCATTTCTGTACCTTCTGACCTCATTTCAACAGACAGAATTCACAAACAATGTCACACGTCCGCACAATGAAGCCCCAGGTTTAGGGGATTTTGTGTTTTTTCCTTCTTCTTCTTCCTGCCTGATTACATCATCATAAATGCTCCAGTCCCACAATGAATACATCTCCCCATTGGAAATGTAGGTATTTCAGCCAATAGAAACATGAGATACACACACAAATATACACGTACACGTTTAAAAGTACAAAACTTTGCAGCCATAATGTCTGCAATCTTTTAGCTCACTGGGTTGCCGTTGGAACTTTTTGTAACAGATGCAGGTTCATCCCCCCTCGGACTCACGCGAACCTCTAACTAATTACACTGGATTGATGGCTAACTAAAAATAAAACATTTAAACTATTGCTTTGGCATCTGTAAAATCCTTGTGGGAAACTCATTTATATTTCACAAATCCAAATAAAATACACCTACACATTAGACAGTTCCACCTTCGCCTTCAAGTTTTACATTAGCTACCTTGCTAAAGATACAACAGATCGCGTGTATAGTGTTACTACAGACAGCTCTGACATTAAGCACTAAAATCAGTGATGCATTTCTGTCTGGTAGGTAACATTACTGATCGTACAGAAACTGGCGCAAGATGATGACTTCTCCATGCCTGGTATATCGCTTTTTTAACCCTCTGTGGTCTAAGGGTAAAATGAGGCACACTGGTGATTGTGCAATGCTCTGACATTTGTGTAAATTTCATCAACTTTATATACAGTGATTCCAAAGTGTTTCACATCTTTGTTTTCAGCACAAACTCAGCTGCAATAATATGGCAGCAGTAAGTAGGTCATAATCATGTGTGGATTGTAAACTGCTCTAAAAACACACAAACTGTAAACAGTAGTTTTGAACATGCACAGGAATGTTGTAATAAAACACACTAAACAATTGTGACTAAGACTTTTGGTCACTGAAAGGTCAAGTGACCAAAAGTGTTCATCAAGGTCTTGGGTATCAAAAGATGACTAAATATTTTAGCAAGTCCAATGAGAAATATAAAATAAATTGCTAAAAGTTAGTGTTGTGACTACTATTTTTCAACACCAGGTGAGAATGGGAGGGCAAATGGCCTTTCTGTAATGAATATGCATTGGGTAGGGCAACCTGTCAGCTAAGTAGGCTATTCACACCTGGCCGCATGCCTCCCTACCACTAAGACAAAGACTCAGTGAGCCATTTAGAAGACAGAAACAAAGACATCTTTTGATTTTCAGAACATTTATTGAAGCAAACTATACGCATGGAAGATGAGATGAGACTGGTGTACTCTTGCAACGCTTGCGTGGCCTCTTAGCTAGTGGTGAACTAGGCTGTGTTTCCTGATCAGCATCTCTGTAAATATGATAAAAAACAAAATTGTTAGGAAATGTGACATCAAATCAAACTTTATTTATATAGCACATTCCCTTCAACAGGTGAAAATTATATGTGCTTTACAAAAAAAAGGGCAAACCACTAACTAATGAAAACAAAACTTGAAATGTGACATGGTTACATCATATACAAACAAAGAATTATTAGTGAATATTCCTACAAACACACAGAGAATGTAATACAGCACACATTTACATATAATGCAAGCTATCAACAAAACAACATTAGCTAAACTAAATAAACATTGATATTCCAGCTCAACTACATGCAACTCATCAATAACAATGTATCAATCTGAAGTAGACTAGGTCTGTTTAGCTAAGTGGTTATTATATTGCTATTTCCCGAATTTACTTACAGTATGCTAATATCGATTGTGCGAGGACATCAGTTTTAGAATCCTAGCCACGCCACGGGCTATTTATTACCAATATGATCGAAAAACATACAGTCTACCTGATACTTCTAACACAACCAGACGCAGAGAGCCTAGCCTATAATTTTGAGATGCAATAGTTCGAATCGTTCGTAGTGTGGGAATTCACAAACGCGCATATTGCTGGATATTCCTACAAACACACAGATACGTTGCAATACAGTACACATATTTACCAATATGATCATAAGAAATATACTTACGCATGAAGTTGATCCTCAGCTGGATCAGTTCGCTGTTCGAAATGACACGGCTCTTCATCAGTGTCGGCTTCCGGACGGACCATTTTCCAAAATTAAACTAAATGTTCACCTCAAAAGAAGTGAATTAGGCGACACTTTGACATTCTATCCCGCTTTCGCAGACTTGGCATTTCTCACATGGATCTCGCATCGCCCCTCCTTTAGTCTCCTTCTATGGAGAGTAATTATAATGTTGTTAACATGTGAATGCGATTTGGGCGGACTTCCTGCTGAGCGAAATTCACATAGTAATGAGTAAAGTTTAACGAAGCATACATGGTCTAATTAATCAAATTTAAACATTTTAAAACAATTCATATTATTTGCCAATGGGCGCATTGGAAAGTCGCGATTCTAAGGTTTCTGTCAATGTTTTTGTTGCGTCTGTATGATAACAGCACGTGACGTTAATCATCCAAATAGAAACGAAAGTTAATTTCATCTTGTCGAGCTCCGCCGGCGGAGCTCTCGACCCCAGAGGGTTAAAAGTCAAAATGGTGGCATTGTGCCAGTACTGGTACTGTAACTACTTCTTAACTAGACTACTGTAGCGACCCTGCAACGCCATATTTACAGGGGGCGACATGGCTCAGGAGATAAGAGCGATTGTCTGGCAGTCGGAGGGTTGCCGGTTCAAACCCCGGCCTGGGCGTGTCGAAGTGTCCTTGAGCAAGACACCTAACTCCTAACTGCTCTGGCGAATGAGAGGCATCAATTGTAAAGCGCTTTGGATAAAAGCGCTATATAAATGCAGTCCATTTACCATTTATATTTCTAAATTAATGTTAGCTAGCCCTATATATATCCTCTACTGACATGCAGACAATTAGTAGGTCTGTCATGTACTATAGCCCATCAAAACTACTTTCATTTAAAAATGACATACACTTTCATTTATTTGTCATTAATGGTAAAGTAAAAAGATTAAATCTATGCCTATGTGTTTCTTTCAGCTAGAATGTGTGTTTGTGTGCATTTATGTGCATGCATGTCTCTCATAGCCTACATTTATATGAATTGCTATTATCACTTACTCATAACAAACCCAGTACAATAAGAATTGATATCTGATGAAAAATACATTTTCAGCATACAAAAATGCCAAGGTACTTACACATACAGTGTACTGTCTTTAAGTCATTAATTCAAATCTAGGCCTGCCATTAAAAGTATTGATATTAAAGTTACATGAAACATATCTTAGCTCACACAAATTAAACAAGCTGTATCCAAAGCAATGCTACCCAATGTTTCCTGAATAGTTTAAAGTAATTTGGCCCTTTATGACTTTGTATGACTGGCATGCCCTTATGATCGAATCTGTTATTTCTGTATATGTTGCATGTCCTGCTGCAAGGACCTATGGTGATGGTCCTTCTAACTGTCATTTTCTTCACTAGTTACAGAAACTTTCAATTACTTTTCTTCATCTTCTATTATAAACTTTTATCACATCCATATATATATTTGAGCCTGTTTCTGAAGTGACTGCCTTTAGCTGTGTGTTAAGTAGGTGGTATACTTATTAAGATGTATAATTTTTTGAGCAAAAAGACGCAATGAGAACAACTGAAGAACAAAAACACACAGTGTTGTGCGTTCTCAAGGTGCAGTGTGCGACGGCCCCCAGGGAGAACTCCGACCTCCTCCTCTCAGCTATTGGTCCAAATATCACATGGTTGGTTGCGTCACGGTTGAGAGTTCAGAGGGCAGACTTCACATGCTAATGTACGGAGAGTCAATGCCAATCTCTCTTCTGTAGAGATGGGATTTCTGTGAGTTCCCGCATGTTTGATGAATGGTGCTACTCATTTCAGCAAGTCATCAAAATGCCTAGCACACATTTGGAAATAAGTGGACTCTCTCATCTAATCTCCACATTTTCCGAATGTACAGACAAAACTCTCCATTCTCCATCCTACTCTGATTTAGATGGCGAACATACCATCTCCTTCGCCTTTTTTTCTTCTTTTGCATAGCTAGATAAACTAAAGCCACTTTGAACACTTTAAACTTTTTGTTTTGTGTTGTGATCTTGCGTAGCCCTTCTCTTTATACACCATGGTGTAGCCGCGAGACGGAGGTCTGGGCGAGATCCCATTTAATAGCTGCCTCGTAAGTATTCTGCGCCCCCCAGCAGCGTGGAGTGACTTTAAACGGTGCGGTGTTCTCACTGAGTATACCGACAACGGTATTCGTGGACATGTTCACTGGTGGTTCTCAATCCTGAAGTTCTTTCTTTTTACTGAGTATACCGCCAGCTTTAGCTTGCAGTGCAGTGAGGAGTTTGTCACATTATACCAAAAGTAAAAAGAAAACTTACTGTCCACTGTGAAAGATGTATCTTTTACATCTTTACTTTTGGTGGTAGCTGTGTCAAACATCGCACAGCATTGTAAACTAACTCACTGTCCACTCTGAAAGATGGCAGCTACACTTCTGGGATGGGATGGGAGGATTAAACCCAAAGAAGAGATTGTAGATAAGGTAGATGGGCCCTTTGCCC
This sequence comes from Anguilla japonica, assembly GCA_025169545.1. Lineage (NCBI taxonomy): Eukaryota > Metazoa > Chordata > Actinopteri > Anguilliformes > Anguillidae > Anguilla > Anguilla japonica. Next base: position 919,670 of record CM045894.1, read on the forward strand.
CAGTTCAGAGAACATACAGTATAAGAAAAGTGGCATTTTGGGTCAGAATAACATCTGTAGAACTTTCAGAGTTTAGTCCAGCAGGACGTCTAATTCTCAGGTGCAGAGTGCTGCTGTTGGAGAGTGTAGCACAGACATCTTCCCCAGAGCATCATCAACCTTAAAATCCTCAATTTCACTCTTCAACACTGAATCATTGTTCCATTTCACATATTACTAGGGAGGTCAAATGTTCTGCCTATAGTGTAATCACAATGGGTGTTCCACACAAACATAAAACAGAATTTGCATCTGGGCTCACTTTAACAGGACATTCAACAAGGAAGTATGCAAAATCGGGGTAGATAAAGCTATTAAATAATTTAACCTCTTAGCTCAAAGCCCCTAGTGGTCGGCACGCCGGCATGCCGAGATTACTGAACTCAGACATTCGGTGCTACTGCAACCAAAGTGCGAGTTAAAAACAGAAACGCGTTGTTTTAGTTTCATTAGTAGACGATACACGACAACTATGCCGAATACAGAGTTTCGCAGCGCCACCATTGTCGCTCTGGTCGTTCATTTAACACGCACCCCCTCCCTGCAGTCTCATCTACAACTACACCCCCCACCCATGACATAATGGACAATATTGTCTATGTTGGCATTCATAAATATATTCTTTCACCACTAAAAATCGTATTCCGTCATTGCAACAAGATAAATCCGACAATAGCCCTAAGATATACCAGTACAGCAGTGAAAACGCTGCTCACTGAATAACGAAATTAACGAGAAAAGGTTTTAAAAAATGATACCATGTCATTCTACAGTCAATATCTGGGACTAAATATTGAATAAATATACAACCTTACCGTTGGTTTTACGCGTAGAGACGTTGCTTTTGAGACTGAGTGGTCATATATTGTCTTGGACAATCCGTTCGAGAAATATACGCGCATTTCTGATGCCTGGGTACCTTCCAAAATAGCTGTGCGTAATACCACGTGTTGTTTACGGCATTGTCGCCCTTTTAGTACAGTCTGGCTTGATTGACAATTCATTTATTCAGTTGGTGAGAGTATAAGCTTTCTAACAATGTATAACATGTCTGATTTTGCTTTAGGAATAGCATTTTATAGCGTTTTCTATGGAGACAATACTGTCTCTGTCTCCATCTACTGAACATAGATAAGATTTCATCATTGCTATGTAAGTATTACTGCTCAAAATATTTTGGTATACGTTATTTATGAAGTTGAGTGTCTTTAAATAGGTTAGTGGTATTATATAATGTGGATATTTCACACTGTAATGTAAGCATTAGTTAGTAGTGTAATAGTTTTTTGTGAAGCAGGCAAGAGTGATGACGTGAGAGTTGGAACATTGCCAAAATGTGGTGGACGGTTGAAAATTGTTTTCATGTCGTCCCATCCCCATACAAGAAAACATACGAGAGTACAGAGTATAGAAATACATACAAGAATCAATTATTACACATTTAGGTACTGTACCGCATTGTGTGAAAATTTGTTTGCATTATTTTTTAATCTGATAGCAATGTTTTATCTTAAACTTCATAAGGGGCTCATTTATATGCTTTATAATGGGCAAAATGCATTTTATTAATTTTTGGAGAGATTCTGGATATGTTTCTGGACCCCTAGATATTTTAGACCACTGTGCTGACTGAAAGCTTGTAATTCCCACTTGAAAATGATGCAACAGTGAGTTTCGTGAGTCAAAACAGTTGATTTGTAGTGAAATACGTGAATATGTTGTGATTTACAGCAATGCATAATTTAGACATTTTGGATAGATTTGGAGACACTGGGTACACTGCTTAGTTTTTGCTTCATACATCTATAGTAGTTCTACATATCCACCCTTAGATTTTATGAACTTGTGGTCAAGAAGTTTTTGATCCAGCACATGTATAGTTTAACCTGCTGTATATATGCAATCTCTCTATTTCATTGCAAACTAAAAAAGTGCAAATTCATTTTTGATTTTTTGTCTAGACAATTGCATTTGTGGCACTTTATTTATTCCAAAATTATGAATATAAACTAAACTGCGTTAGTATTGTAAATTGTACAAATGTCTTGCTTCATTTAAGCCATTCAAGTCTCTGTGGTGTTTACATCTGGAGTTATAAAGCTTTAAATAGGGTACCCCCCTAAAGGGGCAAGAATTGGCATGTGCGCTAAGGGGCTAAAAACTGTTGACAGTTCAGAAATTTTACTTTTTAACTTTAGAACCAGAAATTAGACTTATTTGACTGTTTACAAGCATTTGTGCCTACACTTAATGCTTCCCAAAAATCAGTGGGGCCATTATAAAAAATCTAACCATTTTTGAAGGCATTATTACACATTCCATCACAAGAAAAACTCACTGTGAAATGTCTTAGATGTTAATTGGTTATTGTTTATTCATACATTCGTATATTTAGGTGGCCTAAAAAGTTACAGCTTCCAGCATCCCGAGGGACTGAGGGAATTGTGCAGCCATTTCAGAAGCAAAATGGCACAAAAAAAAGCGTCGCTAACCATCTTATCCAAAATAGCCCCAGAAGGGATTCGGTATTGCTGAAATAAAATGTCATTCAAATTGTGACCCATGTCTTGACATCATCCTCTTTATGATTTGTTTACGTTATGCTGGGAAAGAGGCCCTATAAAATGTTTACTGACATGGCTGGACGGCTAAACCTAGATTTAACAACAATATTTTTACCTATATCTTTGCCTAGATCTTGTCTACAGTGTGGTATAAAACATTTTAGTTTTTCAAATGGGTGTTTTTTTTAAATTTTGGTGAAAAAAGGGACACAAGCCTGGTCGAAACAAGTCCCCAACTGCAATGGAATTTTGAAGCCATGGTTTGAAACTGAGACATTTTGGCATCTCTAGCGTTTTGAGATATTTCATTAAATGTCCATCCCAAAACAATATATATGAGTAAATGCATGCAGTATATTAGTTTTACTGTACGGTCACCACTAAATATTGGTTAATGTCGCTTGCCTCTACGGACAGTTATTAAATGCTGAGGGAAGTGGCTAAATTTAATATATTCTGGCAAGTTAGTGATTTATGTTGTGATTTGACTATACTGTAGCATTTATGACATTATGCATATAAATTAAACTGTCAAAATATGTTTTTGGGAAAGATTGCCCTCCCTGATATAATGTTTATGTATAGTAATTAGGGGTGTTAACAGTTAATCTATTAACTATTAATCGTTAATAAGAATGGTGATTGACCAATTTAATTGATTAAATAATTAATTTTCAATATAATATTTCAATGAATAACCTAAGGCTGGTGATTATACTTCAGATTAGAAAGTCGATTCTCCGTCATTAGAAACAAATCTTCTTGACTGGTGGAAAGTCAGGGCATTAGACTGCCAGCATTAGCAAAATGCTATTTGTCCATTCCTGGTAGTGGTGGGTGTTACAGATCCTTTCAAGGACACAGATCCTTTGACTCTGTTCCCTAAAAGGATTTGTTCCTGGATTTGTTAATTGATTCCTTCATAGCTCTCTCCCTGACTCCTGCGAAGGAGAACGAGAGTCATGCAGCGACTGATTCCGACTTCAGACTCCTAGTGAAAAATATTTAATCTACTGTGCTTTGTATGTGAATTCCTACAGGAACCTCACACAAACAGGTGGCACGAGTTAGCCTTTCTGTCATTTGCAAATTATATAGTAGGCTATCAAAAGTGCAAATTATTTAGCAGGATGTGACAATTTCTTATGAATCTGTAGCGTTATTAGTGCAGAAGTTATATTTATTTCGCGGAGAGATGTTGTAATATAGCCAAAATTGTGATTTGCCGTTTCAGTTTTACACTCTTTATTTTCATTCTCTGTCTGCCTGTCATGATTTTATGACCCATAATTCCATGCAGAATCTACTGACTGCCGTGCTGTTCACAATTGCAGCGGGATTGTCGGATATGATTTTATCTTCCAGCTTGGCTATGTTTGTATTTATTTTGGCTAACAGCCTTGTGTCAGTTTCCTGCCTCATGCATTGCTCTTCAAGCTGGCTGCACTAATGTTTAGACAGTGCTTGTGAGAAAGCATGTCAGTGGTGCCTAGGGTCCTGGCGTGGTTTTTCTATAAAACGGCCTTCTGGTTTTGTTTGGCATGTGCGCTGGGAGAGCGGTAGGCATTTATGGAAACTTTCCCGAGTTTCGTTTTGCTGCTTGTGCGTTCATGCAACTAATACCACACACACACAAACACACACACGCTACCCAACCTCCCACAGTTGGTATAATTCTGTTCAAATCCATCATTGCCATCTCTATGTCTTAATGGCAATTGCATTGCACATGTTTGTAGAGAATAAAATATATCACTCCTCGGGAGCCAGATTCTCTAATCGGAGTCATTCGTGTCCATATTGGCCTCCTCAACCAGTAAACTCCAAGTGAAGGTTTACACCCTCTGCTACACTGGCCCTTCGAGCCGGAGTGAGTGCAGCTAATTAAATAATATGGACAAGGCGGTTCCAGATGCACCAGAGCCCCAGAGTAGGCCCCGCAGAGATCATCGTTTGCCTCCTTATTTAGCCGACTATGAAGTTGTTTACCGACCTTCTGAGGATCCTCCTCTGTCTCTGTCAGTGCATTTCCCGCTCAGGCTCTCTCCCACATCCAAACCGCCATTCTGGAGGAGAGGATAAAGCAGATGGAGTAGGACACCCTTCATCACCAGCTAGAGGAGGACTCTCGTGCGGACCTTGAATATCAGCGGCTAGAGGCTCAGGCTAAGGAAGCTCAATGTCTTCAGGAGGAGGCTCTCCAGGCTAAAGACTCTTTAACCATACAACTGAAGCCGTCGCTTCAGTTGAAGAAAGCAGAGAGTGACTGGGAGGTAGCCAAACGTGTCACCACCTTACTCACCGCTGACCCTGAATCCGCCAGTCCAGATGTTCCATTACCTCCTGCTAGTTTCCTGCATCTTCCTCAGGCTTCTGACATGGACCAGGCTGAGACCCTTCCTTCCGCTCACCCTCAGCATTCCACGCCTTGGCAGCCAGAGTTTCCTCCACCAGCTGTGTCAGCCACAGCTATTCCGACTGCTTCAGCTGCACTGCAGGCACTGCCACAAGTATATCGAGACTCAGTGCTGCTCTCTCCTGGATCTTCTCAGCTGATGTCACACACTGTTACAGCATCTACTGCTCCACATCGTGCACCCCATATGACACAGTGTCTAACTCCAGCACCCATGGCAGCCTTTGGGCTACAGCACTCTGTATCACATATTTTCATACTTTTTTCCCTTGTCAGAATAAAGCCTAACACTTTACAATAAGGTCACGTGACTTCAGTATGAAAGACATTTGTCTTTAGGTAGTAGTTAAGTAATGTTACTAATTTATTATAGTTACATGATTATTTATACATTAGAAAAACACAGGATGAACTTAACCAGAAACAAATACATTAACTGTTTTTATTGGCATTAGTCAATGGCAATTCATGTGACCTTACTGTGAAGTGCTACTGAATAAAGTGCAGTAAAATTGTCGGGCTAGTGAGCTAGTGCTCTCATTTAATGTTCTGAACCCAGAACATAAGCAGCATCAAATGCAAAAACTCCTCACTTATCATGTATTTTATTTGATTTCATTTACTAATTATTTGCAAAAATACCAATTTTCTAATAAATGGTGAATTTGTTGAAAGTGAAAGGCAGAGTCACACGCCGTGACACACCCCTTTTGTGGACAGAAGAGTTGGATGCAGGGAATTGTGGGAAAAGATCCGGATTTCACCAGCATTTACTGTGGGCTGAGCGAGAGAGAGACTATTGATAGAAAATAATTAAAGGAAACAAACTTATTCTCCCTTCCCCCTCATGGATTCCAGGTAACAAAATAATGTAGTAAAATAACAAACTGAAATAACCAGAACAAGACAGCACAACGGGGACGCTTTTCAGCCCTCTCTCTCTCTCTCTCTCTCTCTCACTCTCTCTCACTCTCTCTCACTCTCACTCACTCTCACTCTCACTCTCACTCGTCAGTCAATCCCCGGTCTCAGACACCTACTGGGAAAAGAACACACTTTTAAACCCAGAACTGATTAGTAATGTTATCCAGGTGTGTGTGCCTACTTAACCAGTAGGCGTGGTCCTCTGATTGCCCTGAACCTCCCTCACAAACCAAGCCCTGCCACACAGTAATCTGATGGATCAATCTTCATGTCAAAACATGCAACTCAAACTGATTAAAATAAATAGAGGCTATATTAATTTACAATATTAAGACAAGGACACAGTATTAAAGGGGAACAGAAGCACTCATAATGTGGCTCTGGTTTGTTTGCTTTTTACCTTATAAAAGATATGGCCCTGCCTTCAAATCTGAAACCAACCTGTATTTAGTAGAGAAAAGCTAAAAATTCAATTTTTTGCATGAAGGTGCAGCCATCCATGCTAGGTTGTGATGTCACTGAAATAGATCTGTCTCTAATAGATTGTTTTAAAATGACCTCTTATTGAAATAAAGTAGATGCCCTAATTGACTTGCCAAAAGAAATGTATGGTAACATGAAATGTGTGGAGTTGTGAAAAACTGAGTTTGAAAATCTTTAGCCTAGGTGTACGCAAACTTCTGGTGTCTACTGTAAGTTGTTTCTCCAAATGTTTCAGCAGATAATTTTAATCATTAGGTGTATTGTTTCTCTTATACAATCATTTTTTCCCAGAGGAGCTGCCCATTCTGCTAGTGAAACTAACGATTTGCCCAGTGAGTACCCCAGTAAGGGTGTTACCCCAAAACTTGATCTCTTGTTATCCCAAAACCAGTTCTCTGAAACAATGAGTGGAGAGATCCACCTATGGGGAATTTCAGCCAGTCTTGACCTTCGCAGAAGCATCCAATTGCACCAAGGCTGGCTCTGACAGACAGTAGTGTGTCCAATTCTAAAGGAGGCCACACTGCAGCGCCTGGTGTTTGCTCTGTTTGCTCTGTTTCCCGCCTTTCTACGCTGTAAAGCGTCTTTGTGACGGTTTGTAAAATGTCTGTCTGTAAAAAGCACCATGCAAATAAAACTGAATTGAATACTCTTCAGTGAACATATGCACTTCTCATGCACGGCAAGCAGTGCAGTCTTGGTGGATTTCTCCACCGGGGTTACGATTGTAAGCTAAATTTCTCTTTAATCATCTCGTGTTTGAGACACACCTATGGGGAAGTATAGACAGCTCCCAGAATGCCTTATGCTCACAGCTGAGATGCTGTCAGGCCAGCAGGAGATGCCTCCTCCCCTGAGGGGAGGGTGGTGTCTGGCACATCCCATGTGGGGAAGTACTAAAGACATTCCACTGCCCAAAGCTATAGCCAGGACCCAGGAACAATGTGAAGCACTGAAACCCATAGCAGATGAGGGAAGATGTGTGCGACTCACACAGAGCTCATCCCCAGAACTGAGTGGGCTACTGGCCTCCTGGTGACGTTCAGGTGGTAGAACCTAGAAAAAACCAGCCTGCAGCTGAATACATTTCCTGCAAGGAGACCCCATGGAATAGGGCCCACGATGCAGCCATGCTCCTCGTAGAATGAGCCCTCAGGCCCAAGGGGGGCGTTATCCTCTTTGGATCATATGCCATAGCAATAGCTTCCACAAGCCAATGGGACAGCCGCTGCTCAGAGATGCTTTCCCTTTGCAGACAGGGGCCCAGGTGACTAAGAGCTCTTTCTAAAAGCCTTAGTCTTTGCCATATACGTGTGGAGAACGCACACAGGACACAACATATGCAGTCTATGCTCCTCTTCAGAGGAGAAATATGGTGGGTGAAAAGCAGCAAGCTCCAACATCTCATATGTGAAAGCAGGGAGGCTTTTAGGCATAAAGGCTGGATTGAGTTTAAGAAAAACCCAATCCTTATTAGGGGAGAATATTGTGCATGAGAGATGCACTGAGAGCACGTGGAGGTCACTGACTCACTTAGCTGAGGCTAGTGCGAGCAGCAACGCTGTCTGGAGAGACCATTTTAAATCTCATTTATAGATTCAAAGAGACAGAGCCTCCAGCTCCAGTGATAAATCCCAAGGGGAAATTAGCTTTTTAGCAACAGGCAGAGAATAGTAAGCCCCCTTCATGAACCTGTGAATGAGGGGGTGCTGCCCCACTGCATAGTCTCTGAACCCAACACGACAAGCAGTGAGAGCTGCCAGGTTGACCTTAATGATAGTAAAGGATTTCTCTTTATTTGTAACAGAGCACTGGTAAGGCACTGACTGACGAGAGGCACACCATCTTTCTAACACCTGACACTTATTGTCATAAAGTGGCCTGGTAGAGGGTGCTCTCGTGCTCTGGATGGTTGCAGCCACGTGAGGGGAAAGCCTTAATGTGTTGAGGTTATGCCTCTCATAGGCCAAGCTCATAGAGCTACTCGCTCGGGGCAGGGGTGGTGTATTTCCCTGTTCACCTGAGATAGGAGGTCCGTGCGTAGCGGGAGTGTGCATGGCTGTACATAAAGGAGAGGGATAATCACTGCAGTAACATTTCCACAGTCTGGGGATTGAGACACCAATCCCCATTCAGTGGGTTTCCCCTTGACAGCAGATCAGCGCTCGTGTTCAGAATTCCTAGAACATCAATCAATCAATCAATCAAATTTTATTTGTATAGCATATTTCACAGCAATTGTCACAATACCCTTCACAGACAACCCTGGCCTAAACCCCCACAGGAGCAAGCCTAAAGCAACATGGGTCACGCGTAACCACAGAAACAAGACTAGAAACAAAAAAAAAAAACAAATGTGGAGAAATGTTGTCATGTTTTACAGATTTCATATTTAACCAACTTAATTGGGACAATGCCAGTGACAAATGTTTAATAAAAGCTGAAAAAAGTGGGGGCTTAATTTCTCTAAACATAGTTCTTCAGGATCACTTTACTTCTCTTGCTAGGCAGAGGGTAGAGGCAATAAATGGTCATAATGCAGCAGGAAACAAGGAGACTCCTCAAGAAAGTTTTCAAATAATTTTCAAATGTCCCCACTTATTACATTTTTTGTGCAGTTTATATTACTCCACAAGGTCTGCCAAACATGTTAAGGGATTTTAAAAGAAAAAAAAAAGACTTAATACATCAGGCTTTTATCATCATTATTATCATCATTGTTACAATAATAATTAAATGCATCGTAATAATTAGCCTTTTATATTCGCAAAAACGTGCGAGAATAAAATGAATGGATGGATTATAGGGCAAGGACATGCAGAAAATAGGTGCAATGTGTGGAATTTTCAAAAGACACCACGTTTTTAAAAATCAAGTTTCTACCAGCAGTAAAAGTTAGTGGCAATATTCAGTTGTGGTGTTCTCATACACCATGAACTGAAGAGTAGCACAGCTCATGCACGGGTCCGGCACAGTTTCATGTACAATATCGCAGGTGTGACCAATGATATCATGACTGCTTAGATAAAACCTTCGTGTTATTTTATGTACTGGTGTATATATTTATGTTGTCTGCGATAGTATGATGCTTAGTTCTTCACTGGCTCCACTAGCTAGGTTGGTTTATGAAGTAACGTTAGGTAGGTTGGGCTGCTAGCTAGCTAACTCGTGCCTGTGAGTCAAAGCCAAAGCTAAATTTACAACAACGGCAACAATGGTCAACTTGAGGGTCATGTTGTTTGAAGAAAATGATAAACGAACGATATTTGCAAAGTGTTATTAGTTATTATAATCGTTTTATGTAACTGTAGTTCTAGATTTATTTTCAAAGAATAACTAGTTGAGGTAACAGTAAACGGCTCAGAGCGAGCTGTCATCGCCATGGTAACCAACCGACCCTCCTAACGGTCATATTTTAAAGTGTCGTCAAGGTTACCGCCACGTTAAATAAAAATTCGCAATTTTATATTGAATGCGGTTTCATTTTACCTTTGTGAAACTTTTAAAATTAATGCCAAAAACACTATTAGTTGACCACAAATTGTTTGATAACTTGATGGTTACAAGATTAGGAAGAAAATATTATCATGATAACAGCAGTGTATTCAGCTAATGGGGTTCATGTGTACGTTAATAATTATATTTATCATAGTGATGAATATTGAACGTTTTTAAAACGTATACTAGATGTTCGTGGACTGAAGAACATGTCAGGTGAGGTAAAGTGCACCACAAAAATGCTGTTTCTTGTGTTTGCAGATTAGATGAATGTTTGCAAGTCATATAAGTTCACCATATGAACTTATATTTGGCAATGAATCCCTTGCAGTAGACTCCCAACCTTGAGGTTTCATCATATTTATTGGTGAATAGAGCCCAGTAATTGCCTTAGACTTTTGTGAATTAGTCAGAATACTTAATGAACTTAATTTACACACCCCCTCCCTGTTTTTGTGTGTACATCTCAAGAATGTGTGCATATATATAACTGCCAAGGTACACATTGTCACAGCTGTGAATTTGTGTGCGTGTGTACGTGTATACGTGTGTGTGTGTGTATGTGTGTGTGTGTGTGTGTGTGTGTGTACTTGTGCGTGTGTGTGTGTGTGTGTACGTACGTGTGCGCCTGTGTGTGTGTGTGTGTGGTGTCTCCACAGGCTGGGATGGTGTAATCTCACAGAGGGCTGCTGTGATGTTCTGGCCTCAGTCCTGCATTCTCCTCACTCAGAGCTGAGAGATCTGGAGCTCAGAGACAACGAGCTGCAGGATTCAGGAGTGACAGCGCTCTCTGCTGGAATGGAGGACCCACACTGTAAACTGCAGAGACTAGGGTGAGTACAAACACACACCCCTTCAATAAATAAGGGCTACAATGTGACTAAATACAACACTGATGTCAATGTTTCTAATGTGAAAACAGACACTCCACAGAACTGAAACAGCATGTTCCTGTTCTCTTGGAAGAATAAGACTCTATACACATGAAATGAATAAAATGAATTAGTCCTGTTTCCTGAACTGTAGTGGGGTGTTAGTCTCGCATAGCCAGACCCATCTCCACACTTTGTTTCAGCGCTGTGCCAGCGCTGGAGAAAGGTCTGGCTCAACCCATTATCATTCTGCTATAGAGGAAAAAAACGCTCTGGCTTGTTTGTATTTCTGTAAACCAATCACAATCGTCTTGGGCGGCGCTAAGCCCAGGATGCAGTGACGGTGCCCTTGCAAAATAGTGTCTTAATGGAGTACTGGCCAGCAGCTATTTTCTCGCCCGTGTCTGGATCTTGCCCGGCGTACGCTGCAGCTACCCCCCTTGACTGCAGGGTTTTCACCTGGTCCTCCATTATCGCGACCAAGGGGGACACTACCAAAACCATGGCATTTTCACACCATGTCTCTGTGTTCACCCTCGCTAGCTCACTGCAGTCGATAGGCCATGCTTGGTATATGAAACTTTTTCCATAACCGGTGGGCAAACATGCAAGAACGTCCCTGTCAGCAGCAAATGTTCTAAACGTATTTTTTGTATTTACAACCATTCACTGAAAGAACCAAGCAGGCCTGCCTTATTGCACGATCCAAATCTTCGTCAAAACTTGCCATTTTCAGCGTGCAGGTTGCTAGCTTGGAGGTTGTTGTTGTTTCACGTAGCGACGGGGACTTTGAAAACAGTATCACGCAGATAGCAGAAGGGGAGGAGAATTCTGATTGAAATAGTCGGCCAATGGCAGGCTTATACCCACAGTCTGGGTCCTGTGAGTCAGACTAGTGGGGTGTAAACTCAAATGAGTTTGATAATGACTCATTCCACATCCATTTTATTTTGTATATAGCTGTAGAAGGTGTGTAACGCACTGCTATGTGTTTGACACACACAGCCTTGTTAGTTTATATGAATGTGTGTAAGGTGTGTAACACACTGCTATGTGTTTGACATACACAGCCCTGTTAGTTTATATTAATGTGTGTAAGGTGTGTAACACACTGCTATATGTTTGACACACACAGCCCTGTTAGTTTATATGAATGTGTGTAAGGTGTGTAACACACTGCTATGTGTTTGTCACACACAGCCCTGTTAGTTTATATTAATGTGTGTAGTGTGTGTAACACACTGCTATGTGTTTGACTCACACAGCCCTGTTAGTTTATATTAATGTGTGTAAGGTGTGTGTGTCCTTCTCTCTGCAGGCTGTCAGGCTGTGGAGTCACACAGAGAGGCTGTGATTCTCTGGCTTCAGCTCTGTGTTCAAACCCCTCACACCTGAGAGAGCTGGACCTGAGATACAATCACCCAGGAGACTCAGGAGTGAGAGCGCTGTCTGCTGCTAAACTGGACACACTCACACTGCTGTAAGTATAGAGAGTTTACACACTGCACCTCACACACACACACACACACACACACCTGAGAGAGCTGGACCTGAGATACAATCACCCAGGAGACTCAGGAGTGAGAGCGCTGTCTGCTGCTAAACTGGACACACACACACTGCTGTAAGTACAGAGTTTACACACTGCACCTCTCTCACACACACACACACACACACACACACACACACACACACACCTGAGAGAGCTGGACCTGAGATACAATCACCCAGGAGACTCAGGAGTGAGAGCGCTGTCTGCTGCTAAACTGGACACACTCACACTGCTGTAAGTACAGAGAGTTTCCACACTGCACCTCACACACACACACATACAGACACACACATGCACACAGACACACACCTGCAGAAGGGGTTGGGGGGGGGGGGGGGGGGGATCTACAGTGGAGGGTGCTGCGCGGGATCACTGCAGTAAATGGTTTTATTTCTGTGATGAACCCGGCAGGATCCCACCATTGTCCATTCTGCATGGAGAAAGAAACTGTTAATCATTGTTTTTCGGGGTGTGCCAGACTTCAGCCTCTCTTTTCTTTTTTGGGAAGTTTATTTTGGTTACTAGGGGAAACATTTACAAGTAATATTTTTATCCTTGATTTCCAATAAAAACAAAGACAGATAAGTGCCAGCTCATTAATTTAATTTTGAGGCGAGAATAGCTGTTTCTACAGTTGAGAAAAATGATTGGAGGAGGGGACAGACAAGATGTGGTTGTTGTAGTTAGGAGTTTGATCAGGGACACAGTGATGGTGGAGTTTCAGTATTACAAAGCAATGGAGAGCCTGAGTGTGTTTCAGAGTGTGTGTGTTATAAGGGTGTTTAATGTTCAGTGGAGGGGTGGGAGCTATTTTTGCACATGGAATAGGGCGAGGGAATGGAATAAGTTTCCTTTGTGACAGATTTGTGTATTTTTCATATGATCGTGGTTTTGTGTTTTATTGTGTCTTTGTTTTTATTTATGTGATGCTATTGGTGTGTTGAGAGTGGAAATAAAGGATGGTTAAAATTCAAAATTCTGTTCTGCTGTTCTTACAGTGTGGACCATGGAGGAGAGAACAGGACCAAACCAGGACCCAGGAAATGTGAGTGTGTATCGACACAGAACACTTTCCATAGATACACACACTGCTGTGTGTGTGTTTGTGTGTGTGTGTGTGTGTGTGAGTGAGAGAGACTTCTCTCTTACACACATAAACACACAAACAGAAACACACACATACACAAACACAAACACACACACAGAGGTACTATGACAGCCCTTTCTCTCTCACACACATAATGAGGTGAATATTAATAATGATAATTAATCTCATTAATGTCTCTGGTGTGCAGACAGCTGTCAGCTCACACTGGATCCAAACACAGCGCACAGAGAGCTGTCTCTGTCTGAGGGGAACAGGAGGGTGACACACACACTGGATCCAAACCCAGCGAACAGATTCCTGTCTCTGTGTGTGAGAGTGGAGCAGTCATATCCTGATCATCCAGAGAGATTTGAGCCTGTGCCCCAGGTTGTGTGCAGAGAGAGTCTGTGTGAGCGCTGTTACTGGGAGGCTGAGTTCAGTTTGTCTATATGGGGAGAGGTTTTTATAGCAGTGACATATAAAGGAATCAGCGGGAAAGAATGGGGTTATGAGTGTGAGTTTGGAGAGAATAAAAACTCCTGGAGTCTGGAGTGCTTTCCATACTGTTTCTCTGTCAGGCAAAATGAGACCGTACACCTGCTTGACCCCCCCCTCAGAGCAGGAGTGTGTGATGATGATGATGATGGTAGAGGAGTGTGTGTGTACAGGGTAGGAGTGTGTGTGGACCGTCCGGCTGGTACTGTGTCCTTCTACAGCGTCTCTGACTCTGACACACTGACCCTCCTGCACAGACTCCACACACACTTCACTCAACACACACCCCTCTGTGCTGGATTTACAGTGTTTAACTCCTCAGTGTCCCTCTGCCAACTGGAGTAGAGACACACACACACGCATGTGCGCGCACACACTCATATACACATACACACGCGCACACACACACACCACACTCATATATCCACTCACACACACACCACACACACTCATATACACACACACACACTCAATCACACACACACAGACACACACACACACTCATATACACATACACACACACACACACCCACTCATATACACATACGCATACACACACACACACAGACACACACACACTCAATCACACACACACACAGACACACACACACACTCATATACACATACACACACACACCACACGCACTCATATACACATACACACACACACTCAGTCACACACACACACTCAGATACACATAGACACACACACACCCACACCTACACACATATCCACACACACACACTTCACTCAACACATACCTGTCTGTGCTAGATTTAGTGTGTGTAACTGCTCAGTATCCCTTTGCTCACTGAAGTAGTGACCCACAAGCACACACACTCTCTCTCACATCCACTCCAGCACACACACATACTCTCACACACACTCTTTCTCTCTCTCACACACACACTCACACTCATGTCCACAGTCACACACACATTCACAAACGCGCACACACACACACACACACTCACACACACACACATTATACACATCTACACAAACATTCTCATACCCATACACACACACATGTATAAACACACACAAACACATTCTCTTACCCATACACACACGCACCCGTGTGCACACACACACATACTCATGCACTCACACACATGTACACACACACAGACATACACACATACATGCGTGCACACGCACACATTGTCTTACCCATTCACACACGCAACCCGGGCACACACACACACATGCTCACGCACTTACACATATGCACACACATACAGTTACTCCCACAAACATACGCACACATGCACACACGTTCACAAATACACACACAGAAACACACTCTTACCCAATCACACACACACACGTCGACACACTTGCAACCTTCCTTGACCAATGCCTTACCAGTGCAATTTCAGCTGTACCCAATATTAACCTCAGTACAGCTTAAACCCTGTACATAAGAGTGTGATCTTTTAGCAGGTTCAGGTTAAGCACTTGCTGTCTAAATGTGATTTTATATTTTTACATTTTAATACATTTATATTTCAAATGTTCATGGTGTGTTTATGTGCTTTTGATTATTAAAACATTAATATAACATTGAGTGTAATAATGGCAAAATATGGCAGTGTAAAATCTTTTTGAAGTAATAACTCTCCTGTATCTGTATCTTTGTATAAGAGAAGCCAGTGGCAAACTCCTCCATTTAAATGTGCATTTTACTAGTTTTTATAGTTGCTTTCATTCATTTTCACATGAGTTCCAATGTGCAAATTTCTGTGGGCAAATGCAGCTGATAGGGAGAATGCAGAATGGTCACTGCAGTGTACTTATTTCCTTTCATTACTGTAAACAATGATGGGTTGAGTTTCCTTATTTATTGGGTCTCTTGCTTTAATTTTCTGTATTTTCAGACAATAATCTTCAATGATTAAACCTGAATTATAAAAAATATCAAATGTGTTGGTGTTATGATTTATTATTGTGTGATGTATTTAACTCCTGTGACACAGTAGTACTTATTTCATATTCTGTATGGGATTATATTTGGGCTCAATATGAGCAGATCAGAATGGGGTTAAAATCTGCACAGTTGATGATATTCATCTATAGTAGTGGAAATAAATTATTATTTAATAAATTATAAGAAAAGTTGTGTAGTGTCTGATGAATGGTTGCTTCTGTTACTGTAGTGTAACCACAATTCAATACATTTAGAAAAGTCACTACTTGTCTATTGAGCAGGTGTGTTTATATTACCTCTCAAATAAATCGTTTTCCTGCAGGTTTTAACCTGTATCTGCTGCACATCAGTTGAATGGATTAGACCTCGAAGCCAAAATCAAGGAAGAAGTGTAGTTTGCATGACATCCAGTCTCTGAGATGTTCCTGAGACCCTACAGTTTTTTTCATTTTTTCAGATGCATTTCTAGTAACTGCAGTCACACATTACAAATGCATTACAGTATGATATGATTGCTTTACCTACATACAAAGTGCAAAATTCTGAATTACACACTCAGTTTTCACAGTACTGTCACTTCATATTAAGACGTCCAAATTGTTATTGCTAGACATGCAGATTGTGATAAAGTCAACATGCGTGCAATCCTGTCTCGTGACTTCCAACCACATTGCCCAGGTGAGTTTCATTGCAGCACGATTGGTAATCCCTTCAGCACTACATAAAAGGCTGATTTACAGCACTACATTCAGCACTTTCTGACAACATGGAGCAGCCCAATGCAGTTGGTATTGATGGACGAATTTAGATGTTGATCAAATGAATTTAGAGCCACTGTGATTGACCATGTTATAAATCCAGGCCTAACGATGAGAGAAGCTGGAAGGATTGTACAGCCAAACTTTAAAAGGTCAACAGTGGCCTCTAATAAGAGTTTTTGGACTGAACATTGAGTACAGTCAATGTTAGTCAATAATTTACTGCAAAATGTGATACTGTAATTACATCTGATGAAAAACACGTTTTCAATGTACAAAAATGCCAAGTTACTCACACATACAAAGCACGATCTACAAGTCATTACTTCAAATCTACGCCTGCCATTAAAAGTATTAATATTAAAATTGTGCCAAGTTACATGAAACAATATTGGCTATCTTGGCTCACACAAATTAAACAAGCTGTATTCCACAGCAATGCTGCCCCATGTTTCCTATATTCTTTCAAGTAATTTGGCCTTGTTAAAATATTGTCTGGATCATTTGTGAAGCATAGCAGAACAGCTGTGGAGGTGTGGTATTCAAATCTCTTTGTGCATGTGCGTGTGTGTGTGTGTTTGTGTGTGTGTGTATGTGGGGGGCTGGGGCCTGGTAGGCTGTGTGTTAATGTACTCTGAGGCAGTGTGCATCAGTGTGCTGTGTGTGCTCTGTATACAACAATAAGCATCGTCAGTGCGTCGACCAGTGCATTTCTTTGAAATTGCACCTCCATCCTCATGCTAAATGGAATTTAATAAAATCATTATATATTGTGGCAGGAGCTGGAAATGGGCAGAAGTATCAGAGTATTTTTTTGACAACTATCAGATCTGTGAGTTTGTTGGAATACTGTAAACACAAAGCAGGTGCATTCTGCCACCTGCTGGCCATGTGACAATACTGCAAGTGCTCCAGATGTTGAGTTTCAAGGCAGAAGTTGACAGATTCTCAAGAGTTCACTGAACTGAAAGTAAATTACAATGTAAACAAAAGAGAAAAAGCAAAGAATCATCAATGCCGTGCCTAACCTTGTGTGCAAAGGGCAGTGGGTCCATCTTGTTTTTGGTATCATTGAGTATAAATGACAGCACTATTGTCTCCAAAAAATCTATTGCAAGTGATGTAGAGTGATCATGCTGGCTTTTTAACATGATTTTTGACGGTACTATTCTTTAGAAGTATGTGCTCAAAATGTAACATTAATCAATGAAAGGGCAATGATAGACTATGTATAATCCCAGCGATATACAAACTGTTCTTGATTGTTAAGACATCATCTGGATCATTTGTGAAACACAGCAGTTTATAGCAATATATCCAGCAATGCTTAAAACATGAGAACAACTGTTGAGGTGTGCAAATGACAGTTGAACAAATTAAAGACTGCAGTACTTTAAGGCACAGGCTGCTCCGTTTAAATCTCACTGTTGCAGAATATAAATGTCTGGTTTGGCAGGGCATTATTTGAACATATTGACAGGAACAAATTTGAAGCAGGTACACAAGGTAGACAGGACCATACCAGGTCAGACAACCGTTTTCCACAGTTACGGGTTTTGTTACAAAGAGCACCAGTGAGATACACATGCCACAGCTTGCAGAGTAATTCTCAGAAGTTTTCTAATGCCATATGCCATTACTTTCATTAACAGGAGTGAGCTTGTCTGACTAAATGTTTCCCTGTTTTAATTACATCAAACACCCATGTGATGGAGCCAGAACCATGACATGACCTTTTTTAAAATTAATATTCCTATTGCTATGAATTAGTTTTTTCACTCTTTCTTTTTTTAAATCTCATTATGAAAAAATAAAAAAATCCATAGTATTAGGATAAATTGTAAGTCCTAGAGTGGAGGTTTTTACTATAAACCCCTTGGGGTTTCTTACCTCTCCTGCACAATCCCTGCTATGTTTGTGTTATAGACTTTTGTTTTATCACTTACTTTGTGCAAATA
Source organism: Anguilla japonica (assembly GCA_025169545.1). Lineage (NCBI taxonomy): Eukaryota > Metazoa > Chordata > Actinopteri > Anguilliformes > Anguillidae > Anguilla > Anguilla japonica. Next base: position 938,247 of record CM045894.1, read on the forward strand.
AATAAATAAATAAATATAAATAAATTAATTAAAAAACGTTATGTTTAATCTTGATGCTTTGCTTAAAAAATAAAAAAATCACACCTTTAATAATGTAATAACAATTTACACATTAATAGATTATTTTACTCTGCTTGGATGAGAGAAATTAACATTTACCACATTTCAGCTTTTGAGCATGTATAATTAGTAATGGAATATTACATTACATTACAGGCATTTAGCAGACGCTCTTACCAAAGCGACTTACACAACTTTTACATAGCATTTTACATTCTATCCATTTATACAGCTGGATATATACTGAAGCAAGTCCAGTTAAGTACCTTGCTCAAGGGTACAACGGCAGTGTCCTTACCCGGGAATCGAACTTACGACCTTTCGGTTACAAGCCCAGTTCCTTACTCACTGTGCTACACTCCATTCCGGTAGAACGGAACAGCTGTTTTTCATACCAGAGGAAGACCTTTCATAAGTGACTCTGACATGCAGTCATACGAGCGCCCAAGGGGGGTCGCTAGAGAGCAATGAAACGCAGATCCCTGTCTGGCTGAACCCTCCTGTACCCTGGGCAACACAGGCACCAATCGTGCGTCTCCCTGTGGAGCTACCGGCCACAGTCGGCACTGGCACGGTCCAAATTCGACCCGAGGCCGTGAGGCTCATCCATGCACCTCAGCGTGGTGCCTTAACCGAATGAGCCATCCAGCAGCCCCAAGCCCAATTTCAATAAATGACAACTTATCAGCATCCAAAAGAAATGCTACCTACCATACAGAATGCCACATAATCACTGAATTGATAAGAACCACTGAAAGCAGTTACATGAGGTAGACAGGAAATCATCAGGCCAGAGGACATTTTCCCACTATAACAGAATTTAGTACAATATGCACCAGGGAAATACCCACTACACAGCTTGCAGGGACATTCTCCAAAGACTCACTAAGTTGTCTCAGTCTTGATAGTAGTTTGTAAGCATCACACCTCATATCTCACAAGCATAGAGTCTCTGTCTGTGGTCACACGCGCATGTTACATCACTAATTAGGCATCTCAGCACACAACACAACAGCACACTATAGTGCCTGGGATGGGGGCGGTATATCACCATGGTGGGTGCCAGAGCTTTTCGGGTCCTCTCAGGAGTGCACTTGGGACGGCCCTGAGCTACATTCCATCCTCCCTCTAGCTCTTCATTGCCACGGTAACTGAGAATGTGGAGACTGGGACAAGGCTGCAGGCCTAGGCAGAAGTGGCCAGGAGTGCATACAGAAATACAGAAACATACACTTCACTTCACTACCTTAAGCCTCCAAGCAGCTGTACACTGCAGAACACAGTCTGAAGCGCATAAACCACTTCAGATTCCCCACTGAATCTACAGGAACTGAGGCAGAGCAGTGAAAGAATGGGCAGTGATTCACTATGTGCACTCATATAGGCATGAAAACTGTTTTTTTTATCAGTCAAACATTTAATTATTTGCAAAAGATTTTAGTTTACAGTCACATCTACAGCAGTTTATTAAGACATGAGAACACCTGTGGAGCTCTTGAAAATAAAAATAATGTTGTCGTTCCTATAAACAGCCACTGGATGGTAGTGGAAGTTCAATTTAACGCTATTTGTCTCATGGGCGCTTACTAGTTTGAACAGTAGCCTCATGTTTGGGCTGTGGTAAACATAATAGAATCTGAGTAACAAATACACAAGCAGCAATAATCATTTTGCAGAGTTCTGAGAGCTAGCCTTGCAATAGCTTGTCAATAAATGGATTACACGAGCTTTCTCTGATCAGCATAAAGTTTGGGTTTTTGTGCATTACTGCTGCACTACGAGTGTCAAATTATTGATGTTGTTGTAGACATCATAAATGGTTGCATGTTTTCACTTGTGAGCAAGAACATGGACACTGATTCTTATTCTGAAGGGGCCCATTATGTTGTGTAAAATTATAGATTCAGTGTTGGCTTTTAAACATCTGTAGACAGACTTGTGTAATTCTTTCTTTATTAGGACTATATGGATACAGTGACCCAGTACCCAGAGGAAAACAGCACAAACACAGGAACATGCTACTCCCTGAAGAGAGGACGCGAACCCGGGACTCGGACCCGGCTTTTTTTTATCGTCACACAGATTGTTTTGCCGTGTGTGATTTCAGGATTACACATTTTGCCCAAAATTGAATTCAAGAGCATCCGTGTTCTTATTTCTTTCTAGAGAGCCACAAATAAACACTAATCTGGGTAAAACCAGACCTAAAGCCAAGCCTCACTGTGAAACATAGGGCTTCAGTCACTGCAAGACTTACTTGAACCAGTAAAGAAGTAGTCTCGCATAGCCAGACCTATCTCCACACTTCGTTTCAGCTGGAGAAAAGTCTGGCTCAAGCCGTTATCATTCCGGGAAAAAACGCTCTGACTTGTTGTGTTTCTTTAAACCAATTTCACGGAGCCCGTGAAAACGGTAACACGCAGATAGCGGACGGAGAGGAGAATTCCGACTGAAGTAGTTGGCCAATGGCGGGCTTATTACCCACAGTCTGGTTCCTGTGAGTCAGAGTAGTAAAGAAGTGTAAAAAAAAAAAAAGGAAGAAGAAAAAGTGAAACTGTTTCACTATTTTTTTAGTCTCTGTTTCAAACTCAAACGTCATTTAAAAGACGGAGGACAAAGAGGATGCAGTAAAAAGGAATTAAATTGGTTAAAAGAACTGAGTAAGTAGTCTGTTGTGCATTGGGATGGGGAGAATAGAAGCTAGATGAGAAGGGGTGTTTGGAGAAATAGGAATCTGTGCTATGATCGCAATAACGCTTAATTTAGTGAAATAAAACGCAATAAAATGGCGTCCGAGGAGTAGACGAGGTTTTTTCAAATTCCTCATTTGGGACCAAAAACAAAAAATACCTTTTCAAATGCATTTTTAAAAGTTTAACGTTTATTTTAGCATTTGTTTGGTATTTTATGATCATTTTACCTATTTGGATATGACGGACGTCACAAGCCTGTCGTCGGCTATGACACTTGCTACTGTATCAAAAACAGACCGAACATTTTAACTGTGCGGATTGAGAAGTCAAAATGTTATTTTTGCTCTGTATTCACACAGTTTGGATTAAGACAAATTAACTTGATGTCTGCCATGTTAAAGTCGGTGGTCGGTAGTTAATTCACGTATGGAGCTTTCTTAGTTGGTCTTCTATTATTTGAAACGAGACAGTTTCCGTAGGCTAGCCAAGTTAAGATAAAAGCACAACTATAACGTGCTCATAAAAGCAAACTAGCTAGCTAACGTTAGCTAGCTAGCTAAATGAATATAACCAAAATAATCTAATAGTCCTTAAAAGGCACTCTAATTTAAGTGAACCTAACGTTAGTTAAACATTTGCATTGTCTTGCCTGTAAGCCAGCGGCGCAAACTATGGGTCTCGAGACCCCCCGCCGGGCCTAAGCATCGGGGAATTTTTTTAAAAAATGTATTTTTAAGATGTTTTTAAACTCCAGTTACAGTGGGGCGGCTCGGTTGAAAAGCTCACCAGCGACATCTGTTGGTTAAAACGTGAACGCAATAGGAAAACAGCAGGTCTGAGATCAGTGTTTTTGCCCTCATTGTGCGTGGAGTGACATTCAACCTTTTTACAGCATTTTACAGTCTCTGCATTCAACACGCTTCCAACTATCACAAGCTAACGTTACCTAGCAAGCCACCATTTCTTATTTAGTAGGCTAACTAACCTCGTTACAAACTGCGTTATCACTTCATCTCGTTGGTAGGTACATTCTTTTTATATTAATTAAGCAGTGCGTAGGTAACGTTAAACTAGTAGCATGAATTTAACGTTCGATATATTGTAACATTACATGACTTATTAATCGCCAACGAAATAACGACTTCACTTGTTTATTAATAACGTTAGCTTGATGACGCTGATGTCCACGACAACGCTGTCATAAAAATTTTCCCGACCGTGAAAACTGCCTGACTTGTTTACATTTTGGACAGATGTGGCTACAGAGTAAATCCATCGTTGTTTCCCTCCCAGCACTTTCGACACAAGTAGGCTAATATCGGAAAAATCCTAAAATTTCTTCTTACGGTGAAGAGCGCCTGACTGGCAAAGAAATGTGTTAACACAGCGGCAAAATTAGGTTATATCTAGAAATACCATCTTTGGGTAAAAAACGCTACGGTTGAGGTGCAGGCACTCTTCAGGGTAAGAAGAAATTTCAGGATTTTTTCGATATTGCTTGTGTCTAAAGTGCTGAGGTAGAAACAACGATATATTTACACAGGAGCCACATCTTTCCAAAATGTAAACAAGTCAGGCAGTTTTCACGGTCAGGAAAAATTTTATGACAACGTGGTAATGTAGCTAACTTAGCTAGACAGCCAAACAGTCAGTAACACAGATACTTCCTTGGTGCCATTTAGGGATAATGTCAAGGAGGAAAGGTAGCCTACTGTAAAAGCCAAAAAACCTTAGACAGTTTTTTAAAAGTTTAAATGTGCCCAGCATTCCAAGGCTTGTTGTAAGATTCAGTAGCCAATCAGGACTTGAATACAAGTTTTTTGTAGAGTGCAAAAACTTATTATTATTTATTTTAATTTAATTTAATTTAATTTAATTTATTTTGTTGTTGTTGAAAACACAGAATTCCAAGACTGTACATTGTTGTCAGATTCTTTGTAAGACTGTGCTATGCTGTAAGTAGTTGTTGATTTTTTAAAATGCGTGTTGAATAAATGACTTAGGCTATTTATAACATTCACATTACGTAGTCATATTTTCAAATCTCCAGTCAGCTTTTAGCACTGACTTAATGTAGAGCCCTATGGAATCTGTGTTATAGCTTTCTTAAATTCTAAATTCCGCGATCCCGTCCGTGATTCTGTTATCACAGAAACTATCGGGCCCTACCTTCATGCTGCCATCAGTCTGTCGCTGGCCCGCGCCGGGCCTCCGTCAAAAAAGACACTTGGCCACCGCCCGCGCCGGCCTTGTCAAAAGATACTTGCCACCGAGCCTAACAACTTTCCTGGGGGAAGCCCTGGAAATACAACATAAATTGTACTGCAGCGATTTAGAATCGAATTACAACTACCTAGAAACAGAGAATACATGATAAAATAACTTTAATGAGATAAAATTGGGCTTACTTAAGAAGAAATAATGATTTACTTTCATAAATTATTGATTTGGGTCGTTTTTGGATGTTTTCCAAGAAGATTTCTCACGAGCATGATCGTGTTTGTTAAATGTAAGTACGGGGGTTGTTTATCCAAATGTGCGGTCGAAACACTGACTGGAAGCACGGGTAGTTAACGTTGCCAAATGTTTTAAAATTTTACATGAAACGCAATAACGGATAATCAGTCGGATATAAATTGCTGCTAGCATATCGTATAGGCCTACAAGCAAAATACATGCATCTCAGATACTGACTTTATAGGGGTCACAATTATTGGCACCTTTAAAGATTGTTAAAAATAAAATCTAACAGAGTGAACTTTACACCAGCATGTAGATATGAGATGAAGCTGATCAACACCCACATGTATAAAAGACATTAAGCTGATCTCAGGCCTAAGGAACTGTCATGCTCTTCCATTGCATGCTGCTTCACTGGAGTTTAAAACTGAGGCAACCTGTTTATGAAATCCATTCAAAAGTAAGACTTTCAAAAATAAGGAAATGGGCCAAAAACTAAACAATGAAATATACGACTTGCTAATGTGAGACCAAATATTAATCAATTTAAAACCACTGGAGTAGAATTAAACCTGTCCAGTAGAGGGCGCTAGTGTATCTTAGCCCCATGCTCAGTGAAGTAGATGGTTCAGGGAGCAAATAACAATCCAGTGGCCACAGTTGGAGAATTACAGATTCTATTAATTGCTACATTTAGATGCTCCAAAATTAAATGCTTCCTCCATGCCAAAAGGCTATTTGGAATGGTTTCAGGAAAAATGGTTTTACTGGGAGTAATCAACAGTTTCAAGAATCTAAATTGTCTCATCTGCTGTGCTCCGGTGTGATGACATTAGAGCTCTTTGGCCAAGCATAGCTGTTATTTCATTTGTGGCCTTTCTGTTAGCTTGAACTAGTCCGCCCATTCTCCTTTGATCTCTCATTAACAAGGTGTTTTTTGTTTATCACACCATTCTCTAAATTCTAGAGACTGTGCTGCATGAAAATCCCAGGAGGGCAGCTGTTTCTGTGATGCTGAAACCACTACGTCTGGCACCGTCCATCTGGCACAGACAGTCATGCCACAGTCAAAGTCGCTTAGATCACACATCTTGTCCATTACAATATTTGCTCAAACAAAAAACTGAACATCTTCACTATGTCTGCATACTTTATATATTGAGTTGCAGTCACATGATTTGCTGTTTGGTGGAGTAGGGTATTTGCATTAACAAGCAGGTATACCTAATAAAGTGGCCGGTATATAATACAAAGGATATGGGTTTGGTGTTGATTTAGGGAGGTGTGTACAGAAACAAGCCACATACCTACTGTTAAATACGGTGGAGGATCTTTAATGTTATGGGGCTGTTCTGCTCCCACTGGTCCTGGGGCCCTTGTTAAGGACAATAGCATCATGAACTCTACCCAGGTTCCAGGACATTTTAGCCAAAAAAATTGGTTGCCTCTGCCAGCAGACTGAAAGTCGCTAGTGGATCTTCCAGCAAAACAGTGACCTTGATCACACATTACTATTCACAAATAAATCATTAATTAACCACTTAAGCCACATTTTGCAATGGCTACAGTCTCCAGACTTGAACTATATTGGAAACCTGCAGTTTTAATTGAACAGGACAGTTCTGAAGCAAAGACCCAGAGGTATTAAAGAACTGAATGGAGGAAGGGTCTAAGATCTCTCCCAATGTGTTCTCCAGTCTTTTTAGACATTATGTAAAAAGACTCTGTGTCGTTATCCTTGCAAGGGGAGGGTTAACAAACTACTGATAAGATAAAATAAGATGACACTTTATTAATCCCGGGGGGGGGAATTCGGGTGTTACAGCAGCAGAGAGTGAGTACAAAAGAAGCAGAAAAAGCCAAGTATACATGCTATAGCCTACATAGTATACATAATGTACATATACTCACCGGCCACTTTATTAGGTACACCTTGCTAGTACCGGGTTGGTCTTCTGCTGCTGTAGCCCATCTGCTTCAAGGTTTGACATGTTGTGCGTTCAGCTCTTCATCCTGCTTCAAGGGTTTGGGACATGTTGTTGGCGTTCAGCACCGAGATGCTTTTCTTCTGCCATACCTCGGTTTCAACAGTAACAACTTGGTTAGGGGATTTTGCGTTTTCTCCTTCTTCTTCTTCTCTTTCTTCTTCTTCTTCTTCTTCTTTCTTCTTCTTCTTCTCATTCTTCTTCTCATTCTTATTTTTCCTGCCGCTATTGCTTTTGCACCATATCTACCAGCCGTTCCCCGAACGTATACACTGTATTATGCCGTACCGTCTGCACGTTCAATTGTTAACCGGCTGAAATATTGCAAAGCCGTATGGATTCAACGGGAGCTCTTCTGTGCTTACTCGCCTGTGTTCTTCTTTAAAACCACGGACAGGTTTGCTAATGATATTTCACGCATTGCATAGCTATGTCATGGTGCTGCCCTAACAAAGTGACAGACAGGTAAACGTCTGGTTTAAGGATCGAATCCCGCCTCGCCATCAAGCAGATAATTTCCTCTTTTACACTAACGTTCTCTTACGCTTATATTTGCTTTACCAAAACTCACTCATGGCCACCCATATGCATTTCATGACGGACAGGTTTGCTAATGATATTTCACGCATTGCATAGCTATGTCATGGTGCTGCCCTAACAAAGTGACAGACTGGTAAACGTCTGGTTCAAGGTTCGAATCCCGCATCGCGCTCAGGCAAATAATTTCCTCTTTTACACTAACGTTCTCTTACGCTTATATTTGCTTTACCAAAACTCACTCATGGCCACCCATATGCATTTCATGACGGCAAATGTATTCCTTTTATTAAAAAGTTACACCAGTTCACCACTGTGCCATTTCTACTAACTACATTTCTTCACTTGGCTACCGTACAAAACCTTCTTATCAGCAAACGCCACGTTTCTACATTCATGTTACCTCGCCGGTTCTCTATCTAGCCACATACAAACAATTACTGCGTATGTACGTTCTGCAACTCCCCATTAAAACATTACATTTAAAATCATGATTCACTCATAATTATAACTACTAGTACTGAACATGAAAAAAACACTGCAGTGCAATAGATTTCACATGTTACTTAACCCTCCACTTTAACGGCTAACGCTTTATAGCGACTATTATATATACCGTTCGATAAGGAATATAAGCTCGCTCATGGTCACTCCATTTACTTCGCACTATACCCCGTGATCATGTCAACCTTCACCTACATGCCCATTCTGCTAAAAACATATTGTTTCAACTACGCTATTTCATAATTTCATCCTAATTTCTCTCACACTGTTGTTATTTTCTCATAAGCAAAGCCTGCTGGGACATACGTGTCTGCTCCTATTCTCCACTATCATGTTTTCCGGTTCTAGTTTAGCAAAACAGCGAAGAGGATTCCTACCTGCAGATAAGCCTATCAAAATGCCTTATAAACCTTACAAACACTGAAAGTGCATCTCCACGAAATAACAGACAAAACGGAGCACGACAGAAGGCTACACAAGTTGCGACCTAGGGAGTTATAATTCTACGGGCTTGCTGATTCTTTTGTCAGTCAAGGCTCGTTGGATGGACGTCAAATCCGTGAGTACATACACTGGCCATATTCCATCTGCGTTTCTCATGCGTTTACACTTATACGCCACCGCACCCTTTGTCACAACCACTGTTTTAAATATATAGCAAACCGAAACTGCTGAACGGTACAAAAAACGCTCATCAGACTGTATACAAATTCACACAACGATAGCCATAATCCACAACCGTTTCTTACAGGGTCACTTCGCATTTCTCACTCTCATAATAAAACGCTTTGCAAAAAGAAATGATATCTCATAAAAAACACGTTTTCAAACGTACAAAAATGCCAAGTTACTCAAAAGTATTGATATCAAAATGACGCCAAGTTACGGTACTACAAACAATATAGGCTATCTTGCCTCACCGAAATGACAAGATGTATTTCAAAGCAATGCTACCCAATATTTCCTCAATTCTTTCAAGTCACTTGGCCCTGTGTTTTGTAATCTTACCATTTTACAATGTCATGCAAACTTTGTGTCAGATCAAAGAGTCAAATATTTCGAATTGCCTCATGGAACACATTAAAATTAATGTACAAAACTGCTGCTGAGTAACTACAGGAAGCATATTTCTCCAGAAAACATGTTTATACTTGCTTCTGAACTGAATTTGAGTACATGTGCAAGTTATACTTGAGTTACCGTTGCCTTTCTATCAGCTCGAACCAGTCTGGCCATTCTCCTCTGACCTCTGCCATCAACAAGGCATTTTTGCCCAGAGAACTGCCGCTCACTGGATATTTTCTCTTTTTCCTTGCTCTGTAAATCCTACAGAGATTGTTGTGCGTGAAAATCCCAGTAGATCAGCAGTTTCTGAAATACTCAAACCAGCCCGTCTGGCACCAACAACCATGCCACATTCAAAGTCACTTAAATCACCTTTCTTCCCCATTCTGATGCTTGGTTTGAACTTCAGCAGATCGTCTTGACCATGTCTACATGCCTAAATGCATTGAGTTGCTGCCACGTGACTGGCTGATTAGATATTTGCGTTAACGAGCAGTTGAACAGGTGTACCTAATAAAGTGGCCGGTGAGTGCAGTATACATAGTATACATAATATAGTGATAATAATAAAAAAACAAGTGAAACATGTAAAGGAAAATAAATAACTATTTCAATGAACCCAGGGGTGTCAATAATTGTGACACTTATTTTCTGGAAATAAATGTATGATCTGAAAAATTTTGGTTGATTCCACTGAATCGTTAATAAAAAATATTTAGCAAGTTGGACAATCAATATATAGTTTACCACTGACATTTATGCAATACAATTGTTCATCATTATCAATGGTGCAAAAACATTTGACGTGGCTGTTTAGAACATGTTTAGGGCCTATTTCAGTTCTGGATTGCTTACTGTCAACACCGCGGCATGTTGTATATGCGTGTCTCTGTGTGTTCAGTGTGTTCTCATTTTGTGTGTTTACAGCTTGGCTGGTTTGGCACAGAATCCACATGTGGTCTAAACTGGTCAGATGTGTTCCAGTCTCCTGAAATAGGGGGCGCCATTTATAAAATGAGTCTCTCAGAGGAGCCAGACACCAAAGGAGGAACCCTCAGCAGTAAGAGGAAGAGGTACAAGTGCATGAACCAGATATTTAATGTGCTGAGAGTTAGAGCTGCAGTGAACAAACACCCCATAGAAACCCTGCATACAGAACTTTGTAAAAACATCCTCCATGTCCAGAGAAAAGTACCAAACAATGCATGCAGGGCTGAATTAGGGCAATATCCACTATTGATTAACATCCAAAAAAGGGCAGTTAAATTTTGGAATCACCTCAAAAACAGCGACCCCCAGTCGTATCATTACAAGGCCCTGAAATACCAAGAGATGAGCCCAGAGAAGAGCCACCTCAGCCAGCTAGTCTTGAGGCTTAGTTCACTAACCATCCCTTACGCAAAGCAGCCTCAAGACAGCTCTATACAATTAATTAGAGTCAACCAAATTATAGCAAAACATAAAGAAAAATTACATCACCCATTGGGACACGCAAACAAAAACACAAAGCAAATTAGAATGCTATCGGGCCCTAAAAAGAGAGTACACTGTGGCAGATTACCTGACCACAGTGAAAGAAACAAAAACAAGGAGAGCATTGACAAAATATAGTCTCAGTGATCACAGCCTGGCCATTGAGACTGGTAGACACCGGCAGACCTGGCTGCCCAGAGAGAACAGGCTGTGCTCCCACTGCGATCAGAGGGCAGTGGAGACAGAGCTGCATTTTCTGACACAATGTGAAAAATACAGTGAGGCAAGAAGACAATACTTCTTCAAAATAAAATAAATCTACCCTCAATTCGAGACAATATCAGAGGTAGAGAAGCTGCCATTCCTCTTGGGAGAGAGGAGAGAATGTGTGGCTTTGGCTGCGCAATACACTGCCACTTGCCACAAACTAAGGGACAGTGAGTAATTATAACACATCAGCAATTACAAAATCTTTTTTTTTTTTTAAATAATTTTTGGATAGTTTTCTTCATTATTGTTAAATTTTATATTCACTGTTTCACCAAATTTACACTTGACATTACACCTGCTAACATACACAAATACCACGCACACACACATATTTGTACTCTGTTCATATGTTTATTGTTTGTTGTAGCTACGCTTTGGCAATATGTATATGTATGTACGTCATGCTAATAAAGCTTATTTGAATATTTGAATATTTGAATAGAGCTGCAGTAAGAGGATGAGTTTAACTGGAAGCTCTGTCTCCATGTGCTGTGAGTTAGAGCTGCAGTAAGAAGATGAGTTTAACTGGAAGCTCTGTCTTCTTGTGCTGTAAGTTTGAGCTGCAGCAAAAGGTGGAGTTTAACTGGATGTTGTGTCTCCATGTTTTGTTCACAGGGTCCAGGTAGAAAGAACTGGGTCACCTGTACCCAGCTGTCTGTCTATGAAGAGTGATTGTTCAATGGGTCTTCCAATGGCATTCAGAGGAGAGTTTGCAGGTGATCAAAGGTAATTAAAGAGATTCAAATTGACAGTACTGTTTAATTATACTTCAATGTTACTGGCACCTTTCTGTTCAGGGTTTCCCCCAGATAAGTTGTTAGGCCGGTGGCAAGTATCTTTTGACAGGGCCCGGCGCGGCCCAGCGGCCAAGTGTCTTTTTTGACGGGGGCCCGGCGCGGGCCAGCAACAGACTGATGGCAGCATGAAGGTAGGGCCCTATAGTTTCTGTGATAACAGAATCACGGACGGAATCGCGGAATTGAGAATTTAAAAAAGCTATAACACCGATTCCATAGGGCCCTACATTAAGTCAGTGCTAAAAGCTGACTGGAGATTTGAAAATATGACTACGTAATGTGAATGTTGTTATAAATAAGTCATTTATTTAACACACATTTTAATAAAATCAACAACTATTTACAGCATAGCAGAGTCTTACAAAGAATCTGTAAGACAACAATGTACAGTCTTGGAATGCTGTGGTTTCAACAACAACAATTAACAATTTATTTAAAGAAATTAACTCTAAATTAAAGCCGCAAGCGGCGTTGGGAGGGGTCCAAGCATTGGCACCATCGCGCTCCCTACGGAGCGATTTTAAAATGGCTTTTTCCTCATGATCATATGCCTTCATCCAACATATCTACTGAATATCATGATGATTGTATAAAATATTGATGACTTATGGCCAATTTTGTGCTAAGAGACGCTGTCGGATGACTTAGTTGCATCGCCATGGATGTGTCCTGGCCACTTCCCGTGAAGGCCTTTACTATGTCGTAACACTTAGATGGGATGTCGTAACACTTAGATGGCATGTCGTAACGCACATATGGCCTGGCGTGTTTGTACAGCTGCAGCGCTTCCATGCTGTAACAAAAAAAGGCATCACACTAGTGTTGTCACGATACCAAAATTTTGACTTTGATACCGATACCAAGTTTAGTATCACAATAATTAATACTGAAACAATACTGATTCAATACTCGGTACCTAACAATACTGAAATTACCTTAATAGATCAGAAACTCAATGTCCACAAGGGTTGACCTCATTTTCGAATTCACGGATTATTAAAAACCTGGTTTATTAACAACCTTTGAGTTGAAGCCTGTTCAACATATCAATAAGCATAGGCCTATAGTGTTACAACGCTAAACCATAGAAAACTATATTAAATATATTTCAACCTTAATAGATCAGAAACGTAATGTCCACAAGGGTTGACCTCATTTTCGAATCCATGGTTTATTAACAACCTGGTTCATTAACAACCTTTAAGTTGAAGCCTCTTCAACATATTACTATGCATAGGCCTATAGTGTTACAACACTGAACAATAGAAAAATATGTTAAATATTTCAAAAATTAAACAGTTGTAAACTAAATAATCTTTAAAACAGGTTTTTCACCTTTAAATAGATTTAAAAACAGCATATTTTAATAACAATACAGCATCTATCTATAATAAAATATTTCCAAATTGGAACACCTATTGCTACTGAAGTGAACTGAGTCAAAGCTTGCGCTGTATCAAGGAGCTGAGTGCACAAGCGCAAGTCACCTCACTTGGCAACCTTAGTTGCTACTGCCTTCTAGCGAAGATTCTGACAAATTACACTTTTCATCCTCTAAATCAGTAATGCGGGAGAGAATTTCCCTGGCTTTTACATTTGACTCAAAACTACCGAACGTCGGAATATTCTAATACCGAACCGTTTCTTTTTTTTTTTTTTTTTTTTAAGTACCGAGAAAAGTGCTGAAGTTTTTGGTATACCGTGCAAAACTACGTTAGACACATATTCCAATCCATTGCTCAGCTTAGCAGAGAATGCACATTTCAGAGCGCCACAGAGACAGATAGAATAATAACACATGAATGCACATTTCAAATAATAAATACGACATTGAGAAAAAACGGAAAAAAGACGTATATCAACTCGCGAAATGCGTGCTGCGCGCAAAGTAGCCTACCGTTTTATTTATTAAGACATTGGCAGATAAGAAAATTTTGGTTACGCTGACCTATAAAACGCTATTCCAAAAGCAAAATCAGACATGTTATACATCGTTAGAAAGCTTATACTCTCACCTACTGAATAAATGAATTGTCAATCAAGCCAAATTGTACTAAAAAGGGCGACAACGCCGTAAGCAACAGGTGTAGTATTACGCACAGCTATTTTGAAGATAGCCGAACCAGGCGTGACAGATGCGCATATATTTCGCAAACGGATTGTCCAAGACAATATATGACCCAGATATTGAATCGGCATAAAAGGGACATCGCATTTCTAATAAAGACGACATAAAAAACGAAACAAAAGCTAAGATTGTATATTTATTTATTTAGACAATGTTTTCGGTTAGTCCCAGATATCAGACATGACTGTAGAATGCCTCTCACCTATAATTTTCAATCAAAAAAAAAAGAGCTATTTATGAACATAGCTGACCCAGGCGTCACATATGCGCGTATTTTTCACAAACGGATTGTCCAAGACAATAGATAACCACTCATTCGCAAAAGGGACATCTCTACGCGTAAAACCAATGGTAAAATTGTATATTTATTCAATGTATAGTCCCAGATATTGACTGTAGAATGACATGGTATAATTTTTTTTTTAATTGTCTAGCGTTATTTCGTTATTCATGGAGCAGCGTTTTCACTGCTGTATTGGCGTATTTTAGGGCTAATGTCGGGTTTATCTTGTTGCTACGGAATATTGCATTACATTACAGGCATTTGGCAGACGTCCTAGGCGACGTACAACAAAGTGTTTAACCATAACCAGGAACAAGTGTGTCGAAAACCCTAGAGGGCAGTAGCCTACCGTTCCAAGTGCAGGGAACAACCGCATAGTTCAACTTGGACCCTGTAGGTTAAACTGATTAACACTAACACAAACAAGAACAGCAACAACGCAGTCTATGCAGAAATACAAGCAATAGTTAAGACGAGTGCATTAACTAAGTCACCTACGAAACAACTACCTAGTTACAACCCTAAGCTTACAGTCAATTGAGATTAAATTGAGAATACGATTTCTCTCAGCATAATGACGGATTTAAAGAGTAAACAAACTCACCCGATATTGTCTTCAAATGGATCCATGCCAAAGAAAAGTAATGATTCATCCTCTCAAAGCTTTTACTAACAAACTTGTAGTAGCCAGAAATATCAACTCGCCATCCATGATAACTGCTTCATACGGTCAGAGTACCGTATTATTTATGTAGACATTGGTAGAGTACAGCATAAATTGCGTCTTTTGTTTATATTCAATATTTGTAATTGCAGCGAGAAACTGCAGCTGTAGACACAAGATAGTCTGTTATGTTATGGTAGCAACGGAATGAAGCGGACTACATATGTAGGCTATATTTACCGTCATTGATTTATTATACCAGCGTGTTTTCGCGTGTTTCCAGAGAAACTCAATTACTATCAATAAAAATGGTTTAGCTATTTCTCAGCATAATGACGGATGGGGATGGGACGAAAATAATTTTCAACCGTCTACCACGTTTTAGCAACGTTCCAACACTGTCGTCATCACTGTTCCATGGGTCACAAAAACTATTACACTGACGCTTACATTGCAGTGTTAAATATCCACATTATATAATACCACTAACCTATTTAAAGACACTCAATTTCAAAGATAACGTATATAACCGAAATATTTTGAGCAGTAATACTTACATAGCAACATGACATTTTATCTGTGTTTAGTAGTATAGAGACAGAAAATCAATGACAAAGTCCTATCCGCTTCTGTTTTGCGTCAGAAAACGATGTCAGATAGGTCTATCAGCAAAGAAATGGCTTAGCTATGCCCCAAAGTCCTCAATAATAATAGTACTCTCCAAGAAATTATGAAAATCGTTGACAACGTTTCGTTAGGTGCATCGTCTTTAATGCTACGCCACAGTGAATGTGATAAGAAAATATTCCATTACGCTGAACTATAAAACGCTATTCCAAATGCAAAATCAGACATGTTATACATCGTTAGAAAGCTTATTCTCTCATCTACTGAATAAATGAACTGTCAATCAAGCCAAATTGTATTAAAACGGCGACAACGCCGTAAGCAAAAGGAATCACAAACGGATTGTCCAAGACAATATATGACCACTCAGTCGCAAAAGGGACATCTCTACGCGTAAAACCAATGATAAGATTGTATATTTATTCAATGTTTAGTCCCAGATATTGACTGTAATATGAGATGGTATAATTAAAAAAAAACTTTGTCTCGTTTATTTCGTTATTCAGTAAGCAGCGTTTTCACTGCTGAATTCGCATATTTTAGGGCAAATGTCGGGTTTATCTTGTTGTTACGGATTATTAGCCTACATTACATTACAGGCATTTGGCAGACGCTCATACCCAGAACGACGTACAACAAAGTGTCTAACCATAACCAGGAACAAGTGTGTTGAAAACCCTAGAGGGCAGTATCCTACCGTTCCAAGTGCCCCAAGACCGTCCCCTCACTGATAAAAAAACTAACCCTACGGTGTCGGATTACTTGCGTCGCCATGGATGTCGCTTGCCGTAAAGAAGTTTACCAGATGTCGTAATCGTTTAGATTTGGAGCCACAGCTCTTCCGCACCCCACCTAATAAAAAAGTCCAAATGGCAGGCAAACAATATGGCGGACATATGTAGCCCCAATAGCAAAGTTGTAGAGCACATTCACATGCGTCGGTCTATGAAGTTTTGTGTTGATCTGACTTACGGTGTGGGAGTTATGACCTTTTAGGCAAAACACTTTGTTATAGCGCCACCATCTGGCCGACATAGGTGATTTTTCGTGCCTCAGTAGTGGGGGGCCATAGGAACCCACCTACCAAATTTGGTTGGTCTACAACTTATGGTTGCTGAGCCTCAGACATTTTAGCAGAGAAAACTACCACGCCCCAACTAAAAAGTCTAAATGGCGGGCAAACAATATGGCGGACATAGGTGGTGCCAATGGCAAAGTTGTAGAGCACGTTCAGATGCATAGGTTGATGAAGTTTTGTGTTGATCCAACTTATAGTGTGGGAGTTATGGCCTTTTACGCAAAACCCTTTGTTATAGCGCCACCATCTGGCCGACATAGGTGATTTTTAGTGCCTGAGTAGTGGGGGGCCATAGGAACCCACCTGCCGAATTTGGTTGCTCTAGTACTTATGGTTGCTGAGCTTCAGACACTTTTAGCGGAGAAAAATAATAATAATTAAAGCCGCAAGCGGCGTTGGGAGGGGTCCAAGCATCGGCACCATCGCGCCCCCTATGGAACAATTTTAAAATGGCTTTTTCCTCATGATCATATGCCTTCACCCAACATATCTACTGAATATCATGATGATTGTATAAAATGTTGATGACTTATGGCCAATTTTGTGCTAAGAGACGCTGTCGGATGACTTAGTTGCGTCGCCATGGATGTGTCCTGGCCGCTTCCCGTAAAGGCCTTTACTATGTCGTAACACTTAGATGGTCCGGCGTGTATGCACAGCTGCAGTGTTTCTTTCTGTGCCGCAACTAAAAAAGGCGTTACACTAGTAATGTCACGATACCAAAATTTTGACTTTGACAGTGATACCAGGTTTAGTATTACGATACTCAATACTGAAATGATACTTGAAACTTAAACGATGCTAATTCGATACTCGGTACCTAACGATACTGAAATTACCTTAATAGATGAGAAACGTAATGTCCACAAGGATTGACCTCATTTTCGAATTCATGGTTTATTAACAACCTGGTTCATTAACAACCTTTAAGTTGAAGCCTCTTCAACATATTAATATGCATAGGCCTATAGTGTTACAACACTGAACAATAGAAAAATATGTTAAATATATTTCAAAAATTAAACAGTTGTAAACTAAATTATATTTACAACAGGTCTTTCACCTTTAAATAGATTTAAAAACAGCATATTTGAATGACAATACAGCATCTATATATAATAAAATATTTCCAAATTGGAACACCTATTGCTACTGAAGTGAACTGAGTCAAAGCTTGCGCTGTATCAAGGAGCTGAGTGCACAAGCGCAAGTCACCTCACTTGGCAACCTTAGTTGCCACTGCCTTCTAGCGAAGATTCTGACAAATTACACTTTTCATCCTCTCAATCAGTAATGCGGGAGACAATTTTCTCTGGCTTTTACATTTGACTCAAAACTACCAAACGTCGGAATATTCTAATACCGAACCGTTTATTTTTATTTTTTTATTTTTTTAAGTACCGAGAAAGTGCTGAAGTTTCGGTATACCGTGCCACACTACGTCAGACACATATTCCAATCCATTGCTCAGCTTAGCAGAGAATGGACATTTCAGAGCGCCACAGAGACAGACAGAATAATAACGCATAAATACGCATTTCAAATAATGAATACGACATTGAGAAAAAACGAAACAAAAGACGAGATATCAAGTCGCGACCTACGCGCAGAGCAGCCTACCGTTTTATTTATGTAGACACTGGCATATAAGAAAATGCTCGGTTACGCTGACCTATAAAACGCTACTCCAAAAGCAAAAAAAAAACAGACATGTTATACATCGTTAGAAAGCTTATACTCTCACCTACTGAATAAATTAATTGTCAATCAAGCCAAATTGCACTAAAAAGGGCAACAACGCCGTAAGCAACAGGTGTGGTATTACGCACAGCTATTTTTGAAGATAGCCCAGGCGTGACAAATGCGCGTAGCCTATATTTCTCAAACGGATTGTCCAAGACAATATATGACCACTCATTCGCAAAAGGGACATCTCTACGCGTAAAACCAGTGGTAAGATTGTATATTTATTCGATGTTTAGTCCCAGATATTGAATGTAGAATGACATGGCATAATTTAAAAAAACTTTGTCTCGTTTATTTCCTTATTCAGTGAGCAGCGTTTTCACTGCTATATGGCATATTTTAGGGCTAACGTCGGGTTTATCTTGTTGCTACGGAATATTACATTACATTCCATTACAATACAGGCATTTGGCAGACGCTCTTATCCAGAGTGACGTACAACAAAGTGTATAACCATAACCAGGAACAAGTGTGTCGAAAACCCTAGAGAGAAAATGCCGTTCCAAGTGCAGGGAACAACCGTTAGTTCAACTTGGACCCTGTAGGTTAAACTGATTAACACTAACACAAACAAGAACAGCAACAACGCAGTCTATGCAAAAATACAAGCAATAGTTAAGACGAGTGCATTAACTAAGTCACCAACGAAACAGCTAACTAGTTACAACCCTAAGCTTACAGTCAATTTAGAGATTAAATTGAGAAAACAATTTCTCTCAGCATAATGACGGATTTAAAGACTAAACGAACTCACCCGATATTGTCTTCAAATGGACCGTATTATTTCTTTAGACATTGGCAGACTACAGCATAAATTGCGTCTTTTGTTTATATTCAATATTAGAAATTGCAGCGAGAAACTGCAGCTGTAGACACAAGATAGTTTGTTATGTTATGGTAGCAACGGCACGAAGCGGACTATATGCATTACCGTCATTGTTTCATTGGACCAGCGTGTTTTCGCGCGTTTGCACAGAAACTCAGAACCTATCAATAAAATGGTTTAGCTATTTCTCAGCATAATGACAGATTCAAACACTAAACGAACTCACCCGATACTGTCTTCAAATAATGTCTGGCAGTGTCTTCCACTGCTTCCCCGACGTTCAGACCGTCCCCTCACTGATAAAAACTAGACCCTACAGTGTCGGATTACTTGCGTCGCCATGGATGTCGCTTGCCGTAAAGAAGTTTACTAGATGTCGTAATCGTTTAGATTTGGAGCCACAGCTTTTCCGCACCCCACCTAATAAAAAAGTCCAAATGGCAGGCAAACAATATGGCGGACATATGTAGCCCCCAATAGCAAAGTTGTAGAGCACATTCAAATGCGTCGGTCTATGAAGTTTTGTGTTGATCTGACTTACGGTGTGGGAGTTATGACCTTTTAGGCAAAACCCTTTGTTATAGCGCCACCATCTGGCCGACATAGGTGATTTTTAGTGCCTGAGTAGTGGGGGGCCATAGGAACCCACCTGCCAAATTTGGTTGCTCTAGGACTTATGGTTGCTGAGCCTCAGACATTTTAGCAGAGAAAGCTTCCACGCCCCAACGTAAAAGTTAAAATGGCGGGCAAACAATATGGCGGACATAGGTGGTGCCAATGGCAAAGTTGTAGAGCACGTTCAGATGCATAGGTCGATGAAGTTTTGTGTTGATCAAACTTATGGTGTGGGAGTTATGGCCTTTTACGCAAAACCCTTTGTTATAGCGCCCCCATCTGGCCGACATAGGTGATTTTTAGTGCCTGAGTAGTGGGGGCTCATAGGAACCCACCTGCCAAATTTGGTTGCTCTCCGACTTATGGTTGCTGAGCCTCAGACACTTTTAGCGGAGAAAAATAATAATAATAATAATAATAATAATAATAATAATAATCCTAACAGATACAATAGGGTTCCACCAGCTTCGCTGCTTGGACCCCTAATAATCCTAACAAAAACAATAGGGTTCCACCAGCTTCGCTGCTTGGACCCCTAATAATCCTAACAGATACAATAGGGTTCCACCAGCTTCGCTGCTTGGACCCCTAATAATAATCCTAACAAAAACAATAGGGTTCCACCAGCTTCGCTGCTTGGACCCCTAATAATCCTAACAGATACAATAGGGTTCCACCAGCTTCGCTGCTTGGACCCCTAATTAAAGCCGCAAGCGGCGTTGGGAGGGGTCCAAGCATTGGCACCATCGCACCCCCTATGGAGCGATTTGAAAATGGCTTTGTCCTCATGATCATACACCTTCACCCAACATATCTACTGAATATCATGATTATTGTATAAAAAAATGATGACTTATGGCCAATTTTGTGGTAAGAGACGCTGGCGGATGACTTAGTTGCGTCGCCATGGATGTGTCCTGGCCGCTTCTCGTGAAGGCATTTACTATGTTGTAACACTTAAGCCGCGTTTCCACCAAATTACCCGGAACTTTTAGTCCCAGGAACTACTTTTCCAGGAACTAAAAGGTTCCTTCAAACAATGGTTGCCTGCGTTTCCACCGGGGTCTAAAGTTCCGCGAAGATTAGGCAAATTAGTTCGCTGACGTGTAAAATAGCGACGTTGTCGTCGGTCCATCTGTCCTATGATTTATTCTGTAACCCCATACTACCACCGAAGTAGCCTACATTATTTTCTAATAACCGGGACAGCCCGGAGGGGTTTATTCCACTTATATACAACGGGTTACCAACAATGACTATATATGGTTACTTTTGTATTTATTGATTTTTTTTAATCAATTTAATCACCTGGAATTGAAATATTCTTCTGCAGCCGTTTGGGCATATTTTTACCGTTGTCAAGCAAAACTGTCGTTGGTAGTTGAACTTGGACCGTTGTTATGCAACAAAAAGGATATAACAGGCCAATAGTCAGATTGTAACTGTTTTATATATCCTCTCAAGCACATTCATTATATTTTTATGCGAACATTCACTTTCATGTCTTGACATCCGAAGCGACAGAATGCATTCACATTTCCAATATAACTGGCAACAACAGCAGAAAACATGCACACGTTGTAAACAATTTGCTGTTTGATTACTTTCTCATTGTCAATTCCATATAGGCTAATCGCAAAATGACAAGAATAGAACGAAAACTCGGACTTGCGTGAAAATTTAAATTAGCAGTGGTACAGCCACCGTTTGCTTTCCTTCGAAGTTACTGCTAGCTGAGCAGCGAAGTGTGCCCTCCAGATGCGAACCATGCACCATAAATTAGTCCATAGTCTTCCTGGTCTTTTTGTGGAATTGAAGAATGGCAGAGTAAAATTACGGCAGTCAGAAAAAGCTAAAGCGACGATTACTAGAATTAACCTGTTATTTTTCTCTGACAAAAAGTGCGGAAGGTGATTTCCAGTTTGCTTTTACTGTATCAACAATGTGAATTACGCAGAACTACCGCATACCTCACATAACTGTATCAAACGTTTTGAGTCAATTACAACGGACTAACAAAGAAAATCCGGAAGAAAATATTCAGCAACCGAATTAATCCGTTTGAATGTTTTGGTAGGTAATATGCTGTCCCAGCACGAATGCTTAGCATTTTATAAAACGAATACTAAAGCAAGAAAAGAACAGAAGAGCACACGTTATAATTCCAAGACGTTGGCAGGCTATAACTAAAACTAGGCTACTGCGCCGCATAACATACAAGTTTGATTTGAAGTTATTATGAAAATAAATTGGTTTGCGGCTGCATATTTTCAAACATGGCGGTTGAAAATAAATACAAAAAAATGCTGCGTGTACTCGACCAATCAGAAATGTTCAGCGCTGCAAGCTCCACCCAAAAGGTTCCTGCACTTCCAGACCCCCCGGTACTTTCGGAAAGTACTACCCCCCCGAGCAGGAACCTTTTGGAGGTAAAATAAAGCCCCCGGAACTAAATTTAGACCCTAGTTCCTGCGGTGGAAACGCACGTAGTTCCTCAAAAGGTTCCTAGTTCCGGGGTAAAGTTCCTGCGGTGGAAACGCGCCTTTAGATGGCATGTCGTAACACTTAGATGGCCCAGCGTGTATGTACAGCTGCAGCGCTTCCATGCTGTGACTAAAAAAGGCGTCACACTAGTGTTCTCACGATACCAAAATTTTGACATTGATACCGATACCAGGTTTAGTATCATGATAATTGATACTGAAACAATACTGATTCAATACTCGGTACCTAACAATACTGAAATTATTTTAATTGATCAGAAAGGTAATGTCCACAAGGGTTGACCTCATTTTCGAATTCACGGTTTATAAAAAACATGGTTTATTAACAACTTTTAAGTTGAAGCCTGATCAGCATATCAATAAGCATAGGCCTATAGTGTTACAACACTAAACCATAGAAAACTATATTAAATATATTTCAAAAATTAAACAATTGTAAAGTAAATTATCTTTATACAGGTCTTTCACTTTAAAATATATCTAAAAACAGCATATTTCAATAACAATACAGCATCTTCCTTTAATAAAATATTTCCAAATTGGAACACCTATTGCTACTGACGTGAACTGAGTCAAAGCTTGCGCTGTATCAAGGAGCTGAGTGCACAAGTGCAAGTCATCTCACTTGACAACCTTAGTTGCTACTGCCATCTAGCGAAGTTTCTGGCAAATTACACTTTTCATCCTCAGTAATGCGGGAGACAATTTTCCCTGGCTTTTACATTTGACTCAAAACTACCGAACGTCGGAATATTCTAATACGGAACCGTTTCTTTTTTAAGGACCGAAAAAGTGCTGAAGTTTTGGTATACCGTGCAACACTACGTCAGACACATATTCTAATCCATTGCTCAGCTTAGCAGAGAATGCACATTTCAGAGCGCCACAGAGACAGACAGAATAATAATAAATACAATTTAAAAAATGAAACAAAAAACGAAATATCAACTCGACAACCCTGCTAGCATGCGTGCTGTGCGAAGAATACCTTATTATTTATTTAGACATTGGCAGACTACAGCATTTGCGTCTTTTGTTTATATTCAAGAGTAATTGCAGGGAGAAACTGCAGCTGTAGACACAAGACAGTTTGTTATATTATGGTAGCAAGGAAATGAAGCGGACTACATATATAGGCTATATTTACCGTCATTGTTTTATTATACCAGCGTGCTTTCGCGCGTTTGCAGAGAAACTCAATTACTATCAATAAAAATGGTTTAGCTATTTCTCAGCATAATGACGAAAATAATTTTCAACCGTCCACCTCGTTTTAGCAACGTTCCAACACTGTCGTCGTCACTGTTCCATGGGTCACAAAAACTATTACACTAACGCTTGCATTGCAGTGTGAAATATCCGCATTATATAATGCCACTAACCTATTTAAAGACACTCAATTTCAAAAATAACGTGCATAACCGAAATATTTTGAGCAGTAATACTTACATAGCAACATGACATTTTATCTGTGTTTAGCAGTATAGAGACAGAAAATCAACGACAAAGTCCTATCCGCTTCTGTTTTGCGTCAGAAAACGATGTCAGATGTCCTCAATAATAATAGTACTCTCCAAGAAATTATGAAAATCGTTGACAACGTTTCGTTAGGTGCATCGTCTTTAATGTTACGCCACAGTGAATGCGCAAGTGAATGCGAGAAGAAAATATTCCGTTACGCTGAACTATAATCAGTCTCTCCTGACAGAGTTTTCTTCTGCTGTCACTGCCGCCAAGGCAAAATTCTACCAAACTAAAATTCATAACTCCATTTCTAACCCTCATCAACTTTTCTCTATTTTCTCCTCTCTCCTCAGCGTGCCACCTCCTCCACCCCAGTCTTCCTTCACTGCAGATGACTTTGCAGCATTCTTTGATGGAAAGATCGCAGACATCCGCAGATCCTTTGCCCCCTCTGCGCCCTCCGCGCTCTCCGCCCCCACTGCGCCCTTCGCCCCCTGTCTCTCCACTTTTGCTCTCCTCTCAGACTCTGAAGTTTCCCAGCTTCTGCTCACTCACCGCCCTACCACCTGCGCCCTCGACCCTATCCCCTCATCTCTCCTCCAGGCAATCACACCAGACATCCTCCCTTTTGTCACCTCCCTCGTGAACTCCTCCCTATCTTCTGGATGTTTCCCCTCATCCTTCAAGAGGGCCCACATCACCCCGCTGCTGAAGAAACCCACACTAGATCCTTCAGTCATCCAGAACTACCGCCCGGTATCTCTCCTCCCTTTCCTATCCAAAACACTTGAACGTGCTGCATCCAACCAACTCTCTGCTTTCTTCTCTCAGAACAACCTGCTTGACCCCCACCAGTCTGGCTTCAGGCCTGGCCACTCGACCGAGACTGCACTCCTCTCGGTCAGTGAGTCACTCCATGCCGCACGCGCAGCCTCCCTCTCCTCTGTCCTGATTCTTCTAGACCTCTCCGCTGCATTTGACACCGTGGAGCATTCTATCCTCCTGTCCTCCCTGGCAGCAACAGGGATCTGCGGCTCAGTCCTTGACTGGATTGAGTCTTACCTCTCTGACCGTTCCTTCCAGGTTGCCTGGGCGGGTAAGGTATCACCACCCCGTCCCCTCGCCACCGGAGTTCCCCAGGGCTCAGTCCTCGGTCCCCTTCTCTTTTCATTATACACCAGATCCCTTGGCCCTGTAATATCTGCCCATGGCTTCTCCTACCACTCATATGCCGACGACACGCAACTCTTTCTCTCCTTCCCCCCATCGGACACACAGGTCCCTGCCCGCATCTCCGCTTGCCTGAGGGACATCCAGAGCTGGATGGACACTCACCATCTGAAGCTCAACCCAGGAAAGACGGAGCTAATCTTTATTCCTGCCCTATCCTCTCCCCTCCTTGACTTTTCCATTTCCCTAGGGGACACCTTAGTGACATCATCACCCTGTGCCAAGAATCTCGGGGTGGTGATGGACAACAAGCTGTCCCTCTCCAAGAACATCGCAGCAGTAAGCCGGACATGCAGATTTTTCCTGTATAACATCCGGAGAATCCGCCCCTTTCTCACCACCTACTCAACCCAGCTCCTGGTCCAAGCAATGGTCCTATCCCGCCTGGACTACTGCAACTCTCTTCTGGCTGGACTACCGGCATCTGCCACCAGACCTCTGCAACTCATCCAGAATGCTGCAGCTCGTCTGGTCTTCAACCTCCCCAGACACTCCCACGTCACGCCCCTGCTCACTACCCTCCACTGGCTGCCTGTTATAGCTCGCATCAAATTTAAAACATTGGTCCTAGCATACCAGGCAGTCAAGGGATCAGCCCCAGCATACCTCCACAAGATATTCAAACCCTACATGCCAGCCAGATCCCTCCGTTCTGCTACCTCAGGACGCCTGGCACCTCCCCCTCTTCGCACCTGCACCTCCAGATCACGTCTCCTGTCTGTTCTGGCCCCACGATGGTGGAATGACCTCCCCGTGGAGGTCAGAACAGCTAAGACACTAACCCATTTCAAACGACAACTGAAGACTCACCTCTTCAGGCTGCACCTCTCTCCTTCCCTCCCTACCCCCTTGTAAATGACTGTAAGCTTAGGGTTGTAACTAGGCAGCTGTTTTGTAGGTGACTTAGGTGCATTAACTGTCTTAATGCAGTGGAGTTTTAACAAAAAAAACAAAAAAACAAAAAAAAAAAACAGTAATTGTTGCCGTTCTCGTTGTATTAGTGTTAATCAGTTTAACCTTCAGGGTCCAAGTTGATCTATGCGGTTGTTCCCTGCACTTGGACCGGTACTTCTCTCTAGGGTTTTCGTCATACTTGTTCCTGGTTATGGTTATACACTTTGATGTACGTCGCTCTGGATAAGAGCGTCTGCCAAATGCCTGTAATGTAATGTAATGTAATGTATAAAACGCTATTCCAAATGCAAAATCAGACATGTTATACATCGTTAGAAAGCTTATTCTCTCATCTACGGAATAAATGAACTGTCAATCAAGCCAAATTGTACTAAAGACGGCGACAACGCCGTAAGCGACAGGAATCACAAACGGATTGTCCAAGACAATATATGACCACTCAGTCGCAAAAGGGACATCTCTACGCGTAAAACCAATGATAAGATTGTGTATTTATTCAATGTTTAGTCCCAGATATTGACTGTAATATGAGATGGTATAATTTAAAAAAAACTTTGTCTCGTTTATTTCGTTATTCAATAAGCAGCGTTTTCACTGCTGTATTGGCATATTTTAGGGCAAATGTCGGGTTTATCTTGTTGTTACGGATTATTAGCCTACATTACATTACAGGCATTTGGCAGACACTCATACCCAGAGCGACGTACAACAAAGTGTCTAACCATAACCAGGAACAAGTGTGTTGAAAACCCTAGAAGGCAGTATCCTACCGTTCCAAGTGCCTCAAGACCGTCCCCTCACTGATAAAAAAACTAACCCTACGGTGTCGGATTACTTGCGTCGCCATGGATGTCGCTTGCCGTAAAGAAGTTTACTAGCTGTCGTAATCGTTTAGATTTGGAGCCACAGCTCTTCCGCACCCCACCTAATAAAAAAGTCCAAATGGCAGGCAAACAATATGGCGGACATATGTAGCCCCAATAGCAAAGTTGTAGAGCACATTCACATGCGTCGGTCTATGAAGTTTTGTGTTGATCTGACTTACGGTGTGGGAGTTATGACCTTTTAGGCAAAACACTTTGTTAAAGCGCCACCATCTGGCCGACATAGGTGATTTTTCGTGCCTGAGTAGTGGGGGGCCATAGGAACACACCTGCCAAATTTGGTTGCTCTAGGACTTATGGTTGCTGAGCCTCAGACATTTTAGCAGAGAAAGCTTCCACGCCCCAACGTAAAAGTTAAAATGGCGGGCAAACAATATGGCGGACATGGGTGGTGCCAATGGCAAAGTTGTAGAGCACGTTCAGATGCATAGGTCGATGAAGTTTTGTGTTGATCTAACTTATGGTGTGGGAGTTATGGCCTTTTACGCATAACCCTTTGTTATATCGCCACCATCTGGCCGACATAGGTGATTTTTAGTGCCTGAGTAGTGGGGGGCCATAGGAACCCACCTGCCAAATTTGGTTGCTCTAGGACTTATGGTTGCTGAGCCTCAGACACATTTAGCGGAGAAAAATAATAATAATAATAATCCTAACAGATACAATAGGGTTCCACCAGCTTCGCTGCTTGGACCCCTAATAATCCTAACAAAAACAATAGGGTTCCACCAGCTTCGCTGCTTGGACCCCTAATAATAATAATAATAATAATAATCCTAACAAAAACAATAGGGTTCCACCAGCTTCGCTGCTTGGACCCCTAATTAAAGCCGCAAGCGGCATTGGGAGGGGTCCAAGCATTGGCACCATCGCGCCCCCTATGGAGCAATTTTAAAATGGCTTTGTCCTCATGATCATATGCCTTCACCCAACATATCTACTGAATATCATGATGATCGTATGAAATATTGATGACTTATGGCCACTTTTGTGCTAAGAGACGCTGTCGGATGACTTAGTTGCGTCGCCATGGATGTGTCCTGGCCGCTTCCCGTAAAGGCCTTTACTATGTCGTAACACTTAGATGGTCTGGCGTGTATGCACAGCTGCAGTGTTTCTGCGCCGCAACTAAAAAAGGCGTCACACTAGCGTTGTCACGATACCAAAATTTTGACTTTGATACTGATACCGGGTTTAGTATTACAATACTCAATACTGAAATGATACTTGAAACTTAAACGATGCTAATTCGATACTCGGTACCTAACGATACTGAAATTACCTTAACAGATCAGAAACGTAATGTCCACAAGGGTTGACCTCATATTCGAATTCATGGTTTATTAACAACCTGGTTCATTAACAACCTTTAAGTTGAAGCCTCTTCAACATATTAATATGCACAGGCCTATAGTGTTACAACACTGAACAATAGAAAAATATGTTAAATATATTTCAAAAATTAAACAGTTGTAAACTAAATAATCTTTAAAACAGGTCTTTCACCTTTAAATAGATATAAAAACTGCATATTTAAATAACAATACAGCATCTATCTATAATAAAATATTTCCAAATTGGAACACCTATTGCTACTGAAGTGAACTGAGTCAAAGCTTGCGCTGTATCGAGGAGCTGAGTGCACAAGCGCAAGTCACCTCACTTGGCAACCTTAGTTGCTACTGCCTTCTAGCGAAGATTCTGACAAATTACACTTTTCATTCTCTCAATCAGTAATGCGGGAGACAATTTTCCCTGGCTTTTACATTTGACTCAAAACAACCGAACGTCCTACGGTGTCGGATTACTTGCGTCGCCATGGATGTCGCTTGCCGTAAAGAAGTTTACTAGATGTCGTAACCGTTTAGATTTGGAGCCACAGCTCTTCCGCACCCCACCTAATAAAAACGGCCAAATGGCAGACAAACCATATGGCGGACATAGGTGGTCCCAATAGTAAAGTTGTAGAGCACATTCAGATGCATCGGTCGATGAAGTTTTGTAAATGGTAAATGGACTGCATTTATATAGCGCTTTTATCCAAAGCGCTTTACAATTGATGCCTCTCATTTGCCATTCGTTTTGTGTTGATCGGACTTACGATGTGGCAGTTATAGCCTTTAATAGTACGACCCTTTGTTATAGCGCCACCATCTGGTCGACATAGGTGGTTTTTCGTGCCTGAGTGGTGGGGGACCATAGGAACCCACCTACCAAATTTGGTTGGTCTACAACTTATGGTTGCTGAGCCTCAGACATTTTAGGGGAGAAAACTTCCACGCCCCAACTAAAAAGTCTAAATGGCGGGCAAACAATATGGCGGACATAGGTGGTGCCAATGGCAAAGTTGTAGAGCACGTTCAGATGCATAGGTTGATGAAGTTTTGTGTTGCTCTAACTTATGGTGTGGGAGTTATGCCCTTTTACGCAAAACCCTTTTTTATAGCGCCACCATCTGGCCGACATAGGTGATTTTTAGTGCCTGAGTAGTGGGGGGCCATAGGAACCCACCTGCCGAATTTGGGTGCTCTAGTACTTATGGTTGCTGAGCCTCAGACACTTTTAGCGGAGAAAAATAATAATAATAATAATAATAATCCTAACAGATACAATAGGGTTCCACCAGCTTCGCTGCTTGGACCCCTAATAATAATCCTAACAGATACAATAGGGTTCCACCAGTTTCGCTGCTTGGACCCCTAATAATAATAATCCTAACAAAAACAATAGGGTTCCACCAGCTTCGCTGCTTGGACCCCTAATAATCCTAACAGATACAATAGGGTTCCACCAGCTTCGCTGCTTGGACCCCTAATAATAATAATCCTAACAAATACAATAGGGTTCCACCAGCTTCGCTGCTTGGACCCCTAATAATCCTAACAGATACAATAGGGTTCCACCAGCTTCGCTGCTTGGACCCCTAATAATCCTAACAGATACAATAGGGTTCCACCAGCTTCGCTGCTTGGACCCCTAATAATAATCCTAACAGATACAATAGGGTTCCACCAGCTTCGCTGCTTGGACCCCTAATAATAATCCTAACAGATACAATAGGGTTCCACCAGCTTCGCTGCTTGGACCCCTAATAATAATAATCCTAACAGATACAATAGGGTTCCACCAGCTTTGCTGCTTGGACCTCTAATAATAATAATCCTAACAGATACAATAGGGTTCCACCAGCTTCGCTGCTTGGACCCCTAATAAATAATATCAAAGTTTTTGCACTCTACAAAAAACTTGAAAAAAGTCCTGATTGGCTACTGATTCTTACAGCCTTGGAATGCTGGGCACATTTCAACAACAACAAAAGAAATTAAATTAAAATAAATAATATAAAGGTTTTGCACTCTACAAAAAACGTGTATTCAAGTCCTGATTGGCTACTGAATCTTACAACAAGCCTTGGAATGCTGGGCACATTTAAACTTTTAAAAAACTATCTAAGGTTTTTTGGCTTTTACAGTAGGCTACCTTTCCTCCTTGACATTATCCCTAAATGGCACCAAGGAAGTATCTGTGTTACTGACTGTTTGGCTATCTAGCTAAGTTAGCTACATGACCACGTTGTCATAAATTTTTTTCCCAACCGTTAAAACTGCCTGACTTGTTTACATTTTGGACAGATGTGGCTCCTCAGTAAATCTATCGTTGTTTCCGTCGCAGCACTTTAGACACAAGCAATATAGACAAAATACTGAAATCTCTTCTGATCGTGAAGAGTGCCATAAGAAGAAATTTTAGGATTTTTCCGATATTACTTGTGTCGAAAGTGCTGCGATGGAAACAACGATGGATTTACTCTGTAGCCACATCTGTACAAAATGTAAACAAGTCAGGCAGTTTTCACGGTCGCGAAAAATTTTATGACAACGATGTTGTGCACATCAATGTCATCACGCTAACGTTATTAATAAACAAGTGAAGTTGTTATTTCGATGGCGATTAATAAGTCATGTAATGTTACAATATATCGAGCGTTATATTCATGCTACTATTTTAACGTTACCTACACACTGCTTAAGTTAATATAAAAAGAATGTACTTACCGACGAGTTGAAGTGATAACGCAGTTTGTAACGAGGTTAGTTAGCCTACTAAATAAGAAATGGTGGCTTGCTAGGTAACGTTAGCTTGTGATAGTTGGAAGCGTCAAGTGTTGAATGTCACTCCATGCACAATGAGGGTGAAGAACGCTGATTTCAGACCTGCTTTCCTACAGTTCGTTCACGTTTTAACCAACAGATGTCGCTGGTGAGCTTTTCAACCGAGCCGCCCCACTGTAACTGTAATTTAAAAAACATCTTAAAAATACATTAATTTTTTTAAAAATTCCCCTATGCTTTGGCCCGGCGGGGGGTCAATTTACGGTGAAGCCACACTATACGCGACCCCGCCGCGCGGCGGCGCCACCTCCATTCATTTTGAATGAGGGGTGGCGGCCAGACCCCTCAAGGCATGTTGGGATTGCCGGCTGCGAGAGGCGGCCAGGCCGCGGGGGAGATGGCAAAAATTCAACTTTGACCCCCTCGCCGCGTCGCGGTAACCAGTCTGATTTGATCTAATGATCCGTCAAGTAAATTGTCCCTATTTTTTTTTTCTAATTTTAGTTCCACATTCTATCGTTCCACAATGGAGGACCTAACTCGTAATTTCCGTATCGGGTTTCCCAACTTAATAAAATCTCTGCAACGCTCTGCAACGTAGTTATCGCCGTTAGCTACTATCACTGTCCAGTCTGAATAAAAATCATTTTTGCAGTAACTAGCTCTGAAAAATGTTAATAAGCTGCCTAGCTAGGCTGTCTAATGTCTAGCTATAGTGAGTAACAACAAACAATAACAAACAAAAAAATCTTCCTAATGTATTAGTTGCAAGTTGTTCGTTTCTACCAACCACCTAGCTAGCTGACCAGATATAACTCTGAAGGCATTATCTGGCTAATTAGCCAGACAATGTTTTTGTTGTTGGTTGTTACTCACTAGCTAGATATTAAACAGCCTAGCTAGGCAGCTGACTAAAAATTCAGATCTAGGTTACTGCAAAAATGATTTTTATTCAGACAGGACAATGAATATGAAACACGATATTAAACCCGGTCAACATTTAACGAACACAACTGTCTGTCAAATATAGGTGACACGCCCACAAACAGCCGACTGTGGGGACGCGGTGAAGCCACACAGGCGGCCGTCGCCGCGTATAGTGTGGCTTCACCGTTAGGCGGGGCCGCCGGACTTGCAATCTCTGCTTGCAATACACTGGCGGAAACCCTGCTGTTGTGGTTCGGTTTATTAAGACTTTCAGATCTAGCTGGGGGTTATTATTGTATTTTTATTATTATAAATATTATTATTATTGCTGTGATTTAGAGCTGCAGTAAGAGGATGAGTTTACCTGGAAGCTCTGTCTCCATGTGCTGAGAGTTAGAGCTGTAGTAAGAGGATTGTCTTTTACATTTATAACTTATTGCACCTATGCAAATATTACTCTTGACCATCCACAGTGGAATATGACACACACAATAAACCAGCTTTTATTTAAACTTTTAAAAATGCTTTCAGATTTTATTTCTGCTGTGTTTGGGAGCAAGGGCTCAGTTTTAATCTGCACTTAGAGGATAAGTTTTACTGGATTCTCTGTCCCAATGTGCTGTGAGTTCGAGCTGCAGTTTGGGGATGCATATAACAAGACGCTCTGTCTCCATGTCCTGTGAGTTGTAGCTGCAGTACGACCATGAGTTTAACTCTAAGCTCTGTCTTCATGTGCTGCGAGTTTGAGCTGCAGGAAGAGGATGAGTTTAACTGGAAGCTCTGTCTTCTTGTGCTGTAAGTTAGAGCTGCAGTAAAAGGAGTTTAACTGGATGTTGTGTCTCCATGTTTTGTTCACAGGGTCCAGGTAGAAAGAGCAGGGTCACCTGTACCCAGCTGTCTGTCTATGAAGAGTGATGGTTCAATGGATCTTCCATTCACATTCAGAGGAGAGGTCACAAGTGACCAAAGGTGATTAAAGAGGTTCAAATTGACAGTACTGTTTAATTATACGTCAATGTTACTGGCACCTTTTTGTTGTCGGTGGGTGTATTAAGATCTAGGTGGGGTTAGATCTAGGTTATATTTATTATAAATATTATTATTGCTGTGATTTAAAGCTGCAGTAAGAGGATGAGTTTAACTGGATGCTCTGTCTCCATGTGCTGTGAGTTAGAGCTGCAGTAAGAGGATGAGTTTATCTGGAAGCTCTGTCTCCATGTGCTGTGAGTTAGAGCTGCAGTAAGAGGATGAGTTTAACTGGTAGCTGTTTTGTTTGCAGGATACTGCAGTCTCTCCAGTCCTGCTCTTTAGAAGAGACAAGTTCAGAGAAATTATCTTTCACAAGACAGGTGAGTTCTGTTTTTTTTCAATTGTTTTTAATTCATTTGTGTTTTATTTGTATTGTATTGTAAGTTTCATTTGAATATATAATGCATGTATCATGTACCATATATAGAATACATAGTTGAGGTCAAACGTTTACATACACCTAAGCTAAGGACAGTCAAACTCTATTTTTTACTACAGCACACATTTCATGTTACATTCCCTGCGTTAAGTCAATTAGGGTATCTGCTTCATTTCCATAAGAGGTCTTTAAAAAAAAATAGCTAAGAGACAGATTTATGTCAGCTTCTATGTACAATATCAGATTTTCAGCTATGCACTTAAAAAGATTTTTTTGTCTAAAAAAAAAAAAAATTTTTTTTAAACTACTTTTTACATTATGAACAAAAAAACATTGACATTCCAGTGCCAAGTAAATGACCTAAAAGCAAACTACAGCTACCCTCTCAAAGATCTACCCATCGTGACTTTTGCCCCTGTTTGGAAGCCTCATATACGTTACAGTAATCATAGTGTTGAGTTCTTCAAGCTCGTTTACGTACTGTAGCTTTCGAACGTAGCTTACGCCATCCTTCTAGCTGAAACTACAGCTCAGCTATTCTACTGCGAACTGACTTACTTTCACTTTGCGTTTTCACGTAGCGCATGAGTGGAAGCTTAGCGCACACTTTAGTAGAGCTTTGACTATTGGCAAATGCTTTGGATAAAAGATACTGAAGTACTATAAAGGGCACTGTATTATTGTAAATAGTTAATGATTTGATTTTATATTTTTGTCATTTTCCTCCTTGTGATACAAAAAATGCCAAACGCGGAACTGTGTAAAGTGTGGGTATATTTTATTTGTAGTTGTGTAAATACAGAAATATGAATGATTTTCCCGGCAAGATTATACAGGTGCAAAAACAATAGTTTAATGTTTTATTTTTAGTTGTCCAGCAAGGCAGTGTAATGACCGAGAGGTTTTCATGAGTCAGAGGGGGGCTCGAAGCTGCCTGCACACATCCAAAAGTGCTGCAGGCAGCCACGCTACCCAGTGAGCCACTAGCGAAGGAGATATATAAGCAGAATTTTGTGGTTTTAAACAAGTGCACTTCAAAACATGTCATTTTGCGTGTGCATCCGATGAGTCGTTAGCAAGGTAGCTATAAGGAAATTTTATACCTACTGGTGAGGCAGGGTTATGAGAGGACAATTTGTTATGGTTGTTAGAGTTACACAGTACATACACCTCAGTGCTCGGCAGTATCCTTGTGCCTCGGAACTTGAACTCATTCAGTTACTTTCTTTCAGACTCTAATGCCAAGGGATTGTAATTATACTGCATTCTAACCCGAGTTACTGGGACAGGTGGTTTAGGCCCGAGGACTCAGTTCCAGCACCTCAGAAATTCAGAAGTTGTGTGCTATGACCAGGGTTCGTACGGTCATGAAAAACCTGGAAAAGTCATTGAAATTTAAAATGCAATTTCCAGGCCCTGGAAAAGTTATGGAAAATAATATTTTTTGAAAAGTTTTGGAGAAGTAATGGAAACACAGCTAACGTTGCATCAAATATAATTACTAATTAATCCAATCATAAAAATAGTATGTATAGTAATGAAACGTAAATTGGCACATAACCTTCGCCGTATTTTTGTGGTGTGAGAAGTTAATTCGGTCTGGCTCAGTCTGTTTACAGGAACGCCCAACAGGCACGCTTCTGCTAATGTAACAGTTAGTTAACGTAGGCCCTACTGTGCCGACAATATGCCAGGGAAGTGCAGCTTCAATAATATATCAGGGCTCGAAATTTTTACTTCGTAGCACTGGTGCTCCCAACTTCAAAAAGTTAGGAGCACCCACCACAATGTAAGGAGCACCAACAATATATTCAATAGATTTTTTATTGATAAAAAACGACAATATAACAGGTAACAGCTAAACTGTCAGGCCTAAAATGTGTCGACTATTCAAGGAATTGTGGGTTATGCAATCAAACGACAAAGCGCGTCTCGTCACATTAATACCGCTAATTAAATCAACCGCCAGTAAACTGCATCGGAGAAATTAGCTGTTTCCACCGGGTCGCTACACAAAACACTACGTTAACGTTTCAAAAAAAATGCCGTAATCGTTCGCTTCAACTTTTCAGATTTCGACAACGCTAATAAATTGAACATAAACTTTTGTCTTCAGGTAACATTAGTTAACGCGTTAAGCTCTCTGTGTCGCGTGACAGTGGAGTGCAGCGAAAGGAAGTGATTGAAGGCTAATATTAACCAATTTAAAATCAGCATTAAAGGTAAGAATGTCAAGCTCACGATTGATTAGAAGGGTCACCGTCAGCTCACAAGGCACATATTGAGTGTACTAACTAGCGAATGTACAGAGAAAGATGTTCGACTGGAAAAAGAAAAAAAAAGGTCGCACCAGAACAATTATTTGCACTCGCACAAATGCTGCCAATTATATTTCGAGGTCGCAATTTCGAGCCCTGTTTGAGACATTGACAAAAATGTTAAACTATTTGAATTAAAATATGAGAGAATGTATCTAAGTGTGTCTGTCTGGTGTTTATTTGTTTTAGAGAGGCACCATATGTTTCAGATGCAGACCTAATTTTACTTAGTGTTACAATAAATAATTTTAAATCGTCCCGCTGAGATAAAGTCATTTGTTTGGGTCATGGAAATTCAGTTAAAGGTTGTGGAGAAGTCATGGAAAAGTCATTGAAAATCATTGGTAAAAAAGTGTATGAACCCTGTATGACACTTTGCACCAGTCTTAGAGGTTTTAACATGGGTTCCACATGTGGCAGATTCCAGATTCTTGTTGTAGCCTGGGGCTGCACTATCAGAGGGGTGGAGACTTGTATCTGCCGTGGCACCCAGAGGTTGCGACGTTACATCGGGCTCGGTACTCAGAGGTCCAGCGACCACTAGCACCGGCCTCCATCTCTGAGACTTAAAGGTGTGGTTCCCTCCGGACAGATACCGGACAGTCTCAACTGCACTCTCAGAGGGGTTGAGACGTGTACCGCCGTGGGACCCAGGCACCCGGGTTTAGTATCAGCACTTATCAGACTCTGCTTTCAGGCTGGAACTTAGGAGCCTAGGCTATGCACCCGGCTTAGCACTGGTCATTTATTTGTTCCCCATGGGCTAGAAACTTAATCCTTTAACCTTGTTACTGCACTCAGAGGTGTTTATATTAAGGCCTAAAGCCTTTAAACTTGTTGCTAGACTTGTACTCAGAGGTTTTTATATTAAGGTCTAAAGCCTTCAAACTTGTTACTAGACTTGTACTCAGAGGTTTTTATATTAAGGTCTAAAGTCTTTAAGCTTGTTACTAGACTTGTACTCAGAGGTTTTTATATTAAGGTCTAAAGCCTTTAAACTTGTTACTAGACTTGTACCCAGAGGTTTTCATATTAAGGTCTAAAGCCTTTAAACTTCTTACAAGACTTGTACTCAGAGGTTTTTATATTAAGGTCTAAAGCCATTAAACTTGTTACTAGACTGGTACTTGGAGGTTTTTATATTAAGGTCTAAAACCTTTAAACTTGCTACTAGGCTTGTACTCAGGTAATCAGTTCAGAGGCTCAAGAACACTTACCACAGTGCCCTGGGACACCGCACCTCAGCTTGTATGCACTGATATTAGTGGGTTAGCATATGGCCGGTGATGCTGTGGACAAAGTGAGGTTATTCACGAAATGATGGATCATACTGAAAACATAGTGGTTTATTGTTACTATATATATATATATATATATATATATATATATATATATATATATATATATATATATAGAAAGTAGAAACATAAGAGTCTTCTCACACATTTAAGTTCTAACATAGATACATTCTAATAAACACACATATATGTCACATACCCAGCATGTTTCCGTACGGACAAGAGTATGGTACCCGGAGAATCTGATAAGCAGGCTTCTCCCAGATCTGCTTCCTTGCTCCTCTTAATTGTCATCTGGACCACACCTCCCAAACTCCACGTGTCCCTCAATTTGCCCAAATAAGGCCGAACAGAAGTAGCACTGTGGCTCCACCAACCAGAGATCCCATTCCCCCTTCTTCCCCTGTAGATACAGGGGAGCCATTATCCAAATAATAGTATTAAGATACTTTGTACGATGGTGACCTGACCCAATGACACCATATGAAGGTGCTGTGGCACTGTCCGTGAGTGGTGTCCAGCCTCGCCTTGTCCGCCTGGCATGTCCAAGCGGCAGGAGGGTGAGCTGTATGTCTATTGATCCCCAAGTTGGTATGTCCAGAGCCCTATCTTCAAAAGGGCAAGATGGCTGAAGAATGCAGAAGATTGCTCTTCCGCAATAAACAGTGTCGTAAACAGTCCCATGCAGGATGCATTGATTGCTTTCCTAGCTGCAGGTCTCATCCTTTAGGCATTTATGGCCCCCACCTGTGTGTAGCAGTTGAACACAAGTAGAAACCAGACGTGACAGAGTCCTTTTGCAGTGAATTTTTACCTTACATAGCTAATATTAAACTTGGTGAAAATGCAGAAAGCAGAACTCTCTAAAGTTTGGGTGCATTGTATTATTTTAGTGCTTATTAATTTAGCATCTGGAGGTGGAACATGGCTGGGAAAAAAGATATACACAATATTCCAATCTGGAGAGGTTTTCAGGATATCTGGGCCCACCTTTGGGAAAACGCATGTCAAATTTTACTGCTTTGTTAAATCCACTTTTTTATTGGTGTTGTATACATCCTGGGGTACGATTGTAAAAAGAAATCTGGTTCCATCCAGTATCTGAAGTATATATAATCACTACAGAATAAACAAAATACAAAACATTTTTGGATTTCTTCTTTGTTTTTCAGGATGAATATGTCCTGTATGTTTACAGAGCGAGACTCCCGTGTGATCAGGGGTTATTTTGGTAGAAATGTTCTCTTTATTTCAAGCTTTGAACCATGTCTGGACTGCATATAGTTTCATATATGGAGATAACAGTACTGCATGGAGATAATGAGGTTTCCTTAAGACAGGGGAGGTTCCTACAAAACGCCCTGGATTTTAAGTGGGATTTAAGGGGTTAACTCCTCTAAAGACACAACTTAACATCAAATCCAGTTCTGGAGTGCTGCCTGATCCAGATTCAGATTCCTTTAGCAGGTCCCACAAATGGCAGCAGAGGAGGACTCCAAACTGAGACTTTTAAACTGGAAGCATTCAGTTCAGTTAGCATTTACTAAATGTACTGCACAGAGCAACTCCTTTATTATATGGAAATTCATGATTTAGCACAAGTAGTATCTCTAGTATCTGTATTTGTCTCTTTTCTGGCTGTCACAAACACTCAACACAAAACAAGGATCCTGTTGCGTTTGTTTGAGCAACTGTAATACAACACATGCTATAAAAAAAAGTTTGGTTCTCCCAACTAAAACGTTTAAAGTAGCTGTATACAATAGCCCTTTTCAGTTTGCTTTACCTTCATGGTTCTGTGCATTACAAACTCTATGATCCAGCGACAATTATTTTATGTTGCCTGAGCAACGATAAATAAGTTGTATTAACTTTGATTTGGCAATATTGACTTACATTAATATTGAGGTATTCAGCCAACAAAATATTTTCACTCTATTTGTTCTCTAAATCTCTAAATATAATAATAAAAATTAATAAAATAATATTACTACATTTTATATTCAAATACAATAACAAAATTACCAAATTCATGTAACTAAATATTTTACACTGGGCCAACCTAAATAATAAAGGTGTTTGTAGGGAAAAAAACAAACAAGACAATATTCTATCCATCCATCTGGTAACATTTTTGTAACATTTATTAGGGGTCCAAGCAGCGAAGCTGGTGGAACCCTATTGTATCTGTTAGGATTATTATTATTATTATTAGGGGTCCAAGCAGCGAAGCTGGTGGAACCCTATTGTATCTGTTAGGATTATTATTATTATTATTAGGGGTCCAAGCAGCGAAGCTGGTGGAACCCTATTGTATCTGTTAGGATTATTATTAGGGGTCCAAGCAGCGAAGCTGGTGGAACCCTATTGTATCTGTTCGGATTATTATTAGGGGTCCAAGCAGCGAAGCTGGTGGAACCCTATTGTATCTGTTAGGATTATTAGGGGTCCAAGCAGCGAAGCTGGTGGAACCCTATTGTATCTGTTAGGATTATTATTATTAGGGGTCCAAGCAGCGAAGCTGGTGGAACCCTATTGTATCTGTTAGGATTATTATTATTAGGGGTCCAAGCAGCGAAGCTGGTGGAACCCTATTGTTTTTGTTAGGATTATTATTCTTATTATTTTCTCCGCTAAAAGTGTCTGAGGCTCAGCAACCATAAGTTCTGGAGCAACCAAAATTGGCAGGTGGGTTCCTATGGCCCCCCACTACTCAGGCACTAAAAATCACCTATGTCGGCCAGATGGTGGCGCTATAACAAAGGGTTTTGCGTAAAAGGCCATAACTCCCACACCATAAGTTAGATCAACACAAAACTTCATCGACCTATGCCTCTGAACGTGCTCTACAACTTTGCCATTGGGACCACCTATGTCCACCATATTGTTTGCCCGCCATTTGGATGTTTTTATTAGTTGCGGCGTGGTAGCGCTGTAGCTCCAAATCCTAAGTGTTACGACATCTAGTAAACTTCTTTACGGCAAGCGACATCCATGGCGATGCAAGTAATCCGACACCGTAGGGTCTAGTTTTATCAGTGACGGGAGGGTCTGAACGTCGGGGAAGCAATAGAAGACAGTGCCAGCCAGAGTGCATGCTAGGCTATTAAAGGTTTCTTAGTAAAAGCTTTTTGAGAGGATGAATAATTACTTTTCTTTGGCATGGGTCCATTTGAAGACAGTATCGGGTAAGTTCGTTAAGTCTTTAAATCTGTCATTATGGTGAGAAATAGCTAAACCATTTTATTGGTAGGTTTTGAGTTTCTGTGCAAACGCGCGGAAACACACTGGTATAACAAAACAATGATGGCAATACATGTATAGTCCGCTTCGTTTTGTTGCTACCATAACATAAACTATCTTGTGTCTACAGCTGCAGTTTCTCGCTGCAATTTCTAATATTGAATATAAACAAAAGACGCAATTTATGCTGTAAATCGTATTCTCAATTTAATCTCTAAATTGACTGTAAACTTAGGTTGTAACTAGTTAGCTGTTTCGTAGGTGACTTAACTCGTCTTAACTATTGCTTGTATTTTTGCATAGACTGCGTTGTTGCTGTTCTTGTTTGTGTTCGTGTTAACCAGTTTAACCTAGAGGGTCCAAGTTGAACTATGCGGTTGTTCCCTGCACTTAGAACGGTAGGCTACTGCCCTCTAGGGTTTTCGACGCACTTGTTCCTGGTTATGGTTATACATTTTGTTGTAGCCTACGTCTCTCTGGATAAGAGCGTCTGCCAAATGCCTGTAATGTAATGTAATGCAATATTCCGTAGCAACAAGATAAACCCGACATTAGCCCTAAAATATGCCAATACAGCAGTGAAAACGCTGCTCACTGAATAACGAAATAAGCTAGACTAACTTAAAAAAAAAAAAATTATACCATGTCATTCTACAGTCAATATCTGGGACTAAACATTGAATAAATATACAATCTTACCATTGGTTTTACGCGTAGAGATGTCCCTTTTGCGTATGAGTGGTCATATATTGTCTTGGACAATCCGTTTGTGAAATATAGGCTACGCGCATTTGTGGGCTATCTTCAAAAATAGCTGTGGGTAATACCACAGTTGCTGCTTATGGCGTTGTCGCCCTTTTTAGTGCAATTTGGCTTGATTGACAATTAATTTATTCAGTAGGTGAGAGTATAAGCTTTCTAACGATGTATAACATGTCTGAGTTTGCTTTTGGAGTAGCGTTTTATAGGTCAGCGTAACCGAAAATTTTCTTATATGCCAGTGTCTACATAAATAAAACGGTAGGCTGCTCTGCGCGTAGGTCGCGACTTGATATCTCGTCTTTTGTTTCGTTTTTTCTCAATGTTGTATTTATTATTTGAAATGTGTATTTATGTGTTATTATTCTATCTGTCTCTGAGGCGCTCTGAAATGTGCATTCTCTGCTAAGCTGAGCAATGGATTGGAATATGTGCCTGACGTACTGTTGCACGGTATACCGAAACTTCAGCACTTTTTCGGTTCTTAAAAAAAATTAAATAAAAAGAAACGGTTCGCTATTAGAATTTTCTGACGTTCGGTAGTTTTGTGTCAAATGTAAACGCCAGGGAACTGTCTCCCTCATTACTGATTGAGAGGATGAAAAGTGTAATTTGTCAGAATCTTCGCTAGATGGCAGTAGCAACTAAGGTTGGCAAGTGAGGTGACCTGCGCTTGTGCATTCTTCGTGGTTGATACAGCGCAAGCTTTGACTCATTTGACTTCAGTAGCAATAGGTGTTCTAATTTGTAAATATTTTATTATAGATAGATGCTGTATTGTTATTAAAATATGCTGTTTTCAAATCTATTTAAAGATGAAAGACCTGTTTTAAAGATTATTTAGTTTACAACTGTTTAATTTTTTAAATATATTTAACATATTTTTCTATTGTTCAGTGTTGTGACACTATAGGCCTATGCATATTAATATGTTGAAGAGGATTCAACTTAAAGGTTGTTAATGAACCAGGTTGTTAATAAACCATGAATTTGAAAATGAGGGCAACCCTTGTGGACGTTTCTGATCTATTAAGGTAATTTCAGTATCGTTAGGTACCGAGTATCGAATTAGCATCGTTTAAGTTTCAAGTATCATTTCAGTATTGAGTATCGTGATACTAAGCTTGGTATCAGTATCAAAGTCAAAATTTTGGTATCGTGACAACACTAGTGTGACACCTTTTTTAGTTGCGGCGCAGAA
Organism: Anguilla japonica; assembly: GCA_025169545.1. NCBI lineage: Eukaryota > Metazoa > Chordata > Actinopteri > Anguilliformes > Anguillidae > Anguilla > Anguilla japonica. The sequence continues at coordinate 980,321 of CM045894.1, forward strand.
ACACTGCAGCTGTGCATACACGCCGGGCCATCTAAGTGTTACGACATGCCATCTAAGTGTTACGACATAGTAAAGGCCTTTACCGGAAGCGGCCAGGACACATCCATGGTGACGCAACTAAGTCATCCACCAGCGTCTCTTAGTACAAAATTGGCCATAAGTCATCAATATTTCATACGATCATCATGATATTCAGTAGAAATGTTGGGTGAAGGCATATGATCGTGAGGACAAAGCCATTTTAAAATCGCTCCATAGGGGGCGCGATGGTGCCAATGCTTGGACCCCTCCCAACGCCGCTTGCGGCTTTAATTTAATTATTATTTGATAATAATATGATTAATGGTCAATTAGGATTAATTGACATACTCACCAACCCACCTCTTCATGTGTTTATTTCACACTGATACAGCACACCTCTTCATGTGTTTATTTCACACTGATACAGCACACCTCTTCATGTGTTTATTTCACAATGATACAGCACACCTCTTCATGTGTTTATTTCACACTGATATAGCACACATCTTCGTGTGTTTATTTCACACTGATACAGCACACCTCTTCATGTGTTTATTTCAGTCTCTCCTTCGCACTTTGATGAAGCTGAAGAAGCATGAGAAGTTGAAACAGTTTCAGAGCCATCTGAGTCAGGATTGCCCAGAATGCTTTAAGACTCTGTCTGAAGATCCTTCTGTACTGGTTAAGTTTGTGAAGATGAAGGAATTGTTCAAAAGTCATCGAATTGAAGATTACCCAGAATACATTGGGAGAGAGCAGAAGGTTCCTGAGGCCCTGTACATAGTTGAGAAGTTGCTGGAGACCTGTGGCAGTGAGAGGTCTCTGAAGGTCACACTCCACATCTTGAGGAACATGAAGCAGAAGGATCTCACTGACTCAATGGAGAGAGATGAGCAGCGCAGTAAGAGTTTTCTCATTGCGAATGTGTGTCCATTCAAATGCTGGAATTAGCTATAGCATCCACACTTTCATAATAGTGTTTTACATTGACAACATTACATATAGAAAGTGTTACAACCAATGTGCACACAAAGGCATTGGAATGAAATTATAGCATGAAGCAGTGATTATGGGGGTAAGCAAATGTACATGAGATTAAATGTCCCTGAGGGGGATTCAAAGCAGGAATCTTTTGCTCAAAAGCCAGTGACTAAACCACTTTCCCATTAGACAGACTGCCCCAAGGTTGTATCCAGGGCTAAAGAGCACTCAGGATAACAATATTATATTTTAAAATTACCATGTAACAAAAACCTGAGACATGAAGTGTAGAAGCACATTTGAACCCATTTTCAGTGTCTTAATGTTTTTTCCCTTCATCCATAGTGTACAAATGCAACAGTGTGTGCTTCCTTGCTGATATGATGTATTTATGATGGATTATATTTCAGAGTTATGTAATACTGTGTGAGAAGTGTGTAACACACTGTGAGAGAGGTGTGTAACATACTGTTTGAGGTGTGTACAACACTGTGTGAGAGGCATAACATACTGTTAGACTTACGTAACACTGATGTGTGTAAAATGCTGTTAAAAAATCTGTTATTGAATGGGAAATGTTTATCACATTTTAAACATAATTGTTTCTCATATTTCCTCTCTTCAGATGAATCCATAAAAATAGCCCAGAAGGCACTTAAAGCTCATCTAAAGAGGAAGTTTGAATGCATATTTGAAGGTTTAGCAAAGCAGAGCAACCCAACCCTCCTCAATGAGATCTATACAGAGCTCTACATCACAGAGGGGGGAAGTGGGGGGGTCAATAATGAACACGAGGTCAGACAGATTGAGACAGCATCCAAGAGACAAACCATACAGGAGACTGCAATCCTCTGCAATGACATCTTTAAGCCTTTACCTGGACAAAAGAAACCCATCAGAACTATGCTTACAAAGGGCATCGCTGGCATTGGGAAAACTGTCTCTGTGCAGAAGTTCATTCTGGACTGGGCAGAAGGGAAAGCCAATCAGGATGTTGATTTCATCTTCACTCTTCCTTTCAGAGATCTGAATTTGAAGAAGGAAAGAGCATTCAGTCTGATGCAACTTCTGCAGCACTACTTTCCACAACTGAAAGACAGCCGAAGTGTTGAAGGTGATGAGGTCAAAGTGGTGTTTATCTTTGATGGTCTGGATGAGTGCCGACTTCCTCTAGATTTCCAGGGTAATGAGATCTGCTGTGATATAACAGAATCATCATCAGTGGATGTGCTGCTGACCAACCTCATTAAGGGGAATCTGCTTCCCTCTGCTCTCCTGTGGATCACCTCCCGACCAGCAGCAGCCAATCAGATCCCTCCTGAGTGTGTCCACCGAGTGACAGAGGTACGCGGGTTCAATGACCCACAGAAGGAGGGGTACTTCAGGAAGAGAATCAGAGATCAGAACCAGGCCAGCAGAATTATCTCACACATAAAGTCATCCAGGAGTCTCTACATCATGTGTCACATACCTGTCTTCTGCTGGATTTCTGCTACTGTTCTGGAGACAATGTTGGGTGAACCAGAGAGTGGAGATCTGCCCAAAACTCTGACTGAAATGTACACACACTTCCTGCTAATTCAGACAAATGTAAAGAATCAGAAGTATCATAGCACCAATGTGACAAACTCAAAGAAGATGTCAGCATCAGATACAGAAATCATCCTGAAACTGGGGAAGCTGGCTTTTCGACAGCTGGAAAAGGGCAATCTGATATTCTATGAAGAGGACCTGAGAGAGAGTGGTATTGATGTCAGTGAAGCTTCAGTGTACTCTGGGGTGTGCACAGAGATCTTTAAAGAGGAGTGTGGGTTGTATCAGGAGAAGGTCTACTGCTTTGTGCATCTGAGCATTCAGGAGTATCTGGCTGCCTTATTTGTGTTTCATTCATGTGTAAATGAGAACAGAAATGTACTCAGAGCAGGACAGAGAAGATCCCAAGAAGTAGAACATGAAGAGTATGATGATGGTAATGATTATGCTGATGATGATTCTGATTTTTATGATTCTGATGAGGAGGAGGAAAATGAGAACAGAAATGTACTCAGAGCAGAAGAATCAAAATCTCACAGTGACAGAGTACAGCGGTCTGAGTTACACAGGACTGCAGTGAATCAGGCCTTAGAGAGTAAGAATGGACACCTGGACCTTTTCCTCAGATTCCTTCTTGGCCTCTCTCTGGACTCCAGTCAGATTCTCTTCGGAGGACTACTGACGCAGACAGGAAGCAGATCACAGAGCATTGAGAAAACCGTCCAGTACATTAAGGAGAGGATCAGAAAGGAATCCTCAGCAGAGAGGACTATCAATCTGTTCCACTGTCTCAGTGAACTGAATGACAACTCTCTAGTGGAGGAAATCCAGAATTCCCTGAAATCAGGAAAACTTTCTGATAACAAGCTGAAACCAGACCAGTGTTCAGCTCTGGCCTTTGTGTTACTGATGTCAGAGGAGATCCTGGATGAGTTTGACCTGAAGGCCTACAACACATCAGCAGCAGGTCATCAGAGACTGGTACCAGTAGTCAGGAACTGCAGGAAGGTCACGTGAGTATTATGTCATTAATAATGTAGATGATTGATAGTGTATTTTCACACTTAATATTTCTAGTGAGAGTAAAGTACAATAAAATTGTCTGGGAAGTGAAATTTGGTTTAAATGATAACTTCTGGATCATTTTAACAGTTAGTGCCCTCATTTAAACGTGCATGCCAAATCTGCCCAATCGCTGCCCATTCACGGGGTACCTTATTTAAAGCTTTATAACTCCAGACGTGAGCATCACAGAGACTTGAATAATGGCTTGAATGAAGAAAGACATTTGTACCAATTACAATACTAACTAAGATTTGTTTATATTCATAATGTAGGAAGAAATAAAGTGCCACAAATGCAATTGTCTAGGCAAAATAATCCAAATTGAATTTGCTCTTTTTTAGTTTGCAATGAAATACTGAGAGAACCCATATATAAAACAGGTTACACTATACATGTCCTGTATCAAAAACTCCTTGACCACAAGTTCATAAAATCTAAGGGTGGATATGTAGAACTACTATAGATTTATGAAGCAAAAACTAAGTAGTGTACCCAGTGTCTCCAAAACTATCCAAAATGTCTAAATTATGCATTGCTGTAAATCATGTATTTCATTACAAATCAACTGTTTTGTCTGAAGAAACTCACTGTTGCATCATTTTCAAGTGGGAATTACAAGATTTCCATCAGTACAGAGGCCTAAAATATCTAGGTGTCCTGAAACATATCCAAAATCTTTCCAAAAATTAATGAAATGCTTTTTTTCTGTTATAAAGCATATAAACATGCCCCTTTTGAAGGTTTAAGATGAAGCATTGATATTAGATTACAAATAATGCTAAAACATTATGACACAATGTGAAACAGTACCTAAAGGTGTAATCATTAATTCTCGTATCTTTTCCTGTACTCTACAGTATGTAATGTTTCCTTGAATGAGAATTGGACGACATTAAAACAAATTCAACTGTCCACCACTATGTTCCAGTTCAGGTCACATCCGATGCATTAAACAAAATGACTACTTAGCAACCTATGAACGCTTACATTACAGTTACATTACACTCAAATTAAAAAAATTAGCACAGCTATTTTGGAAGGTACCCAGGCATCACAAATAAGTGTAGCTATATTTCACAAACGGATTGTCCAAGACAATATATGACCACTCCGTCTTGAAAGGGACATCTCTACGTGTAAAACCAATGGTAAGGTTGTATATTTATTCCATATTAATTCCAAGATATTGACAGTAGAATGACATGGTATAATTTTTTTTTAAATTCCTCTTCTTTATTTAAGTGTTCAGTGAGCAGTATTTTTCACAGCTGTACTGGCATACCTTCGGCTATTGTTGGCTTTATCTTGTTGCAATGATGGAATACAAATTTTTAGCGGTAAAATAATGTTTTTATGTATGCCCAGATGCGCAAGTTAGGTGTTGAATAATGTGTTTCCATTTAAACCAATCCAGACCAGGTCTTAACTCATAGCACATTTTGCTATTTTGGTGGCGTTATGAATGCGGCACACATGTGAATGCATGACACAGATGTGAGAAATAGGCCTATTTCATTTCAGTTTGACTGTTTCAAATGCAAGCTGTGCTCATTTACGCAGTCCAATGGCAGCTATTTTTGCAGTGCATCTGTATGGAGCTAACAGCATCATTTAGAACTGATCATGTGACTAAACTGACACAGTAGTATCAGTGAAGTGGATTATTTCTAATACTGAATGAATTACATTCTGTCATCAAACTGAAGATGAATTATTTGTGAAATTTGTAATTATAACAACTGCGCTTCCCATGAGAGCAGGGAGGCTTCAGTGAAAAGCCTGGGAACAGTAAAAAAAAAAAAGTGTTCATCCTTTACTACTTTCTCCATACATTAAGCCAGCACACCATCAACTTGCGTTTTATTGGTCAATGATTGAGCAAACGTTTGGAATGTTAAAAATGTATTTTAGATGCTTGGAAGGGTTGGGTGGTACATTACAATACAGCCCTCAGAAAGTCAGTGCATTCTTTGTGGTGTGCTGACCCCACCGAATAGACATTACAGGACTTTCATAGGGAGAGAGAAAGAGATTGCAGCACACAGAGTGCACGAGAGAGCAGGGACTTGTTGGCTGTGAAGCTGTTTCTCTCGTGAGCACACATTCATCTTATCAAGTGCAAGTCTGAAATAAATGAAACTTAGTTGAAGTGGTGAAATGTTTTCTTTATTTTTAATTGTGGTATTAAACCAAAATTGACAGTAAAGAAACAATATTCATAATATACTATATTAACTCTCTGCAGACTGAACAGCTGTGACCTCACAGAGGAGTCCTGCGATATTGTGGCCTCAGCTCTCCAGTCATCAAACTCAACCCTGAGAGATCTGGACCTCAGCTACAATAACCTGGGAGATTCAGGAGTGAAGCTGCTCTGTGCTGGACTGATGAGTCCAAACTGTAAACTAGAGAGATTGGACCTCAGCTACAATAAACTGGAAGATTCAGGAGTGAAGCTGCTCTGTGCTGGACTGATGAGTCCAAACTGTAAACTAGAGAGATGGGACCTCAGCTACAATAACCTGGGAGATTCAGGAGTGAAGCTGCTCTGTGCTGGACTGATGAGTCCAAACTCTAAACTACAGAGACTGGGGTGAGTAGTGCTGTGTACTGTGTGACCTTAACTGCTGTGGCTGTGTAAGGGTTTGAATTTTGTCACAGGGAAGAAAATAAATTTCCTGATTTCATTCATTTTCAAAACCTGTAACCTGAATGTTTGTGTGAATACAATTTTGCATATATACGTATTGGCTGGGGTGTGCTCATATGAAATTATCGCTAGACACTGCACCCTGGAGAGAGAGACACTCTACTGCTGCCATCTAAGTGTTCTCTGACACTAAAACCTCAGTCAGCGTACAAGTGAGCAATTCATGACCTCTGTATTATTTTATCCATCTGGACACTGACTCTAGCAGCTATCCCAGAGGAGCTGCACATCCTGCTAGTGAAATTAACAAATATGCCCAGTGAGTAACACAGTAAGGGTGTTACCCCAAAACTTTATTAACGAGGCCAATGCAGTGATTGGTTCTTACAGAGATGCACACTTCAGTCAGCGTATTAGTGAGCCATGTAGTTTGGTGCAGTGTAAGAGAAAACAGTTTATCGTATGACAAAATATGAAAGTTGCCAATAACCAGGAATAGACAGCTTTAACAATGTTAAGAGACAATCATTCGGATGGATTTTCCGCAAAGATTATACAGACGCAAAAGCAATAGTTTAAATGTTTAATTGGGATGGCAGGTACGGTATGCCATCCCGCCAAGTTACGCCTTGGCGGGGCGGCATGCCCCATACCTATACAGCCCAGAGAGTTTGGCACTTTTCAGGGTTCCCTTCAAAAATAACCGCAATCACCACAGACTCTCAGCCCTTAAAAATCATTCATTTCTGTACCTTCTGATCTCATTTCAACAGACAGAATTCACAAACAATGTCACACGTCCGCACAATGAAGCCCCAAACTTAGGGGATTTTCTGTTTTTTCCTTCTTCTTCTTCCTGCCTGATTACATCATCATAAATGCTCCAGGTCCACAAAGAATACATCTCCCCATTGGAAATTTAGGTATATCAGCCAATAGAAACATCAGATACACACACAAATATACAAGTACATGTTTAAAAGTACAATACTTTGCAGCCATAATGTCTGCAATCTTTTAGCTCAATGGGTTGCCATTGGAACTTTTTGCAACAGATGCAGGTTCATCCCCCCTCGGACTCACGCGATCCTCTAACTAATTACACTGGATTGATGGCTAACTAAAAATAAAACATTTAAACTATTGCTTTGGCATCTGTAAAATCTTTGTGGGAAACTCATTTATATTTCACAAATCCAAATAAAATACACCAACACATTACAGTTCCACCTTCGCCTTCAAGTTTTACATTAGGTACCTTGCTAAAGATAGAACAGATCGCTTGTGTAATGTTACTACAGACGGCTCTGAAATTAAGCACTAAAATCAGTGATGCATTTCTGTCTGGTAGGTAACATTACTAGTCGTACAGAATCTGGCGCAAGATAATGACTTCTCCATGCCTGGTATATCACTTTTTTAAAAGTCAAAATGGTTGCATTGTGCCAGTACTGGCTCTGTAACTACGTCTTAACTAGACTACTGTAGCGACCCTGCAACGCCATATTTCTAAATTAATGTTAGCTAGCCCTATATATATATCCTCTACCGACATGCAGACAATTAGTAGGTCTGTCATGTACAATAGCCCATCAAAACCACTTTCATTTAAAAATGACATACACTTTCATTTATTTGTCATTAATGGTAAAGTAAAAAGATTGTATCCATGCCTATGTGTTTCTTTCAGCTAGAATGTGTGTTTGCGTGCATTTATGTGCATGCATGTCTCTCATAGCCTACATTTATATGAATTGCTATTATCACTTACTCATAACAAACCCAGTACAAAAAGAAATGACAAAAAGATCTGATGAAAAACACATTTTCAACATACAAAAATGCCAAGTTACTTACACATACAGTGTACTGTCTTTAAGTCATTCATTCAAATCTAGGCCTGCCATTTAAAGTATTGATATTAAAATTGCACCAAGTTACATGAAACAATATCTTAGCTCACACAAATTAAACAAGCTGTATTCTAAAGCAATGCTACCCAATGTTTCCTGAATAGTTTAAAGTAATTTGGCCCTTTGGGACTTTGTATGACTGCATGCCCTTATGATCGAATCTATCATTTCTGTATATGTTGCATGTCCTCCTACAAGGACCTATGGTGATGGTCCTTCTAACTATAATTTTCTTCACTAGTTACAGAAACTTTCAATTACATTTCTTCATCTTCTATTATAAACTTTTATCACATCCATACATATATTTGAGCCTGTTTCTGAAGTGACTCTGCCTTTAGCTGTGTGTTAAGTAGGTGGTATACTTAGTAAGAAGTATAACTTTTTGAGCAAAAAGACGCAATGGAACAACTGAAGAACAAAAACACACAGTGTTGTGTGTTCTCACGGTGCAGTGTGAGAAAAGATTGTAGATAAGGTAGATGGGCCCTTTGCCCCAATTCAGAGAACATACAGTATAAGAAAAGTGGCATTTTGGGTCAGAATAACATCTGTAGAACTGTCAGAGTTTAGTCCAGCAGGACGTCTAATTCTCAGGTGCAGAGTGCTGCTGTTGGAGAGTGTAGCACAGACATCTTCCCCAGAGCATCATCAACCTTAAAATCCTCAATTTCACTCTTCAACACTGAATCATTGTTCCATTTCACATACTAGGGAGGTCAAATGTTCTGCCTACAGTGTAATCACAATGGGCGTTCCACACAAACATAAACGTTCAACACGGAAGTATGCAAAATCAGAGTAGATAAAGCTATTAAATAATTTAACCCCTTAGCTCAAAGCCCCTAGTGGTTGGCACGCCGGCATGCCGAGATTACTGAACTCAGAGATTCGGTGCTACTGCAACCAAAGTATGAGTTATAAACTGAAACGCGGTGTTTTAGTTTCATGAGTAGACGCTACACGACAACTATGCCGAATACGGAGTTTCGTAGCGCCACCATTGTCGCTCTGGTAGTTCATTTAACACGCCCCCCCCCTCCCTGCAGTCTCATCTTCAACTACACCCCCACCCATGACATAATGGACAATATTGTCTATGTTGGCATTCATAAAAATATTCTTTCACCACTAAAAATCGTATTCCGTCATAGCAACAAGATAAACCCGACAATAGCCCTAAGATATGCCAATACACTGCTTACTGAATAACAAAATGAACAAGAAAAAGTTTTTAAAAATAATGTCATTCTACAGTCAATATCTGGGACTAAATATTGAATAAATATACAGCCTTACCGTTGGTTTTACGTGTAGAGATGTACCTTTTGAGACTGAGTGGTCATATATTGTCTTGGACAATCCGTTTGAAAAATATACATGCATTTGTGTTGCCTGGGTACCTTCCAAAATAGCTGTGTGTAATACCACACGTGTTGTTTACTGCGTTTTCGCCCTTTTTAGTGCAGTCTGGCTTGATTGACAATTAATTTATTCAGTTGGTGAGAGTATAAGCTTTCTAATGATGTATAACCTGTCTAATTTTGCTTTAGGAATAGCATTTTATAGTGTTTTCTATGGAGACAGTACTGTCTCTGTCTCCATCTACTGAACATAGATAAGATTTCATCATTGCTATGTAAGTATTACATCTCAAAATATTTCGGTATACGTTATTTTTGAAATTGTGTGTCTTTAAATAGGTTAGTGGTATTATATAATGTGGATATTTCTCACTGTAATGTAAGCGTTAGTTAGTGTAGTAGTTTTATTGTGAAGCATGCAACAGTGATGACGTGAGAGTTGGAACATTGCCAAAACGTGGTGGATGGTTGAAAATTGTTTTCATGTCGTCCCATCCCCATACAAGAAGACATACGAGAGTACAGAGTATAGAAATACATACAAGAGTTAATTATTACACATTTAGGTACTGTATCACATTGTGTGACAATTTTTTGCATTATTTTTAAATCTGATAGCAGTGTTTCATCTTAAACCTTCATAAGGGGCTCATTTATATGCTTTATAATGGGAAAAATGCATTTTATTAATTTTTGGAGAGATTTTGGATATGTTTCTGGACCCCTCGATATTTTAGACCACTGTGCTGACTGAAATCTTGTAATTCCCACTTGAAAATGATGCAACCGTGAGTTTCTTGAGTCAAAACAGTTGATTTGTAGTGAAATATGTGAATATGTTGTGATTTACAGCAATGCATAATTTAGACATTTTGGATAGATATGGAGACACTGGGTACACTGCTTAGTTTTTGCTTCATACATCTATAGTAGTTCTACATATCCACCCTTAGATTTTATGAACTTGTGGTCAAGGAGTTTTTGATCCAGCACATGTATAGTTTAACCTGCTGTATATATGCAATCTCTCAGTATTTCATTGCAAACTAAAAATGTGCAAATTCGTTTTTCATTTTTTGTCTAGACACTGTGGCACTTTATTTATTCCAAAATTATGAATATAAACTAAACTGCGTTAGTATTGTAAATTGTACAAATGTCTTGCTTCATTTAAGCCATTCAAGTTTCTGTGGTGTTTACATCTGGAGTTATAAAGCTTTAAATAGGGTACCCCCTAAAGGGGCAAGAATTGGCATGTGCGCTAAGGGGCTAAAAACTGTTGACAGTTCAGGAATTTTACTTTTTAACTTTAGAACCAGAAATTAGACTTATTTGACTGTTTACAAGCATTTGTGCCTACACTTAATGCTTCCCAAAAATCAGTGGGGCCATTATAAAAAATCTAACCATTTTTGAAGGCATTATTACACATTCCATCACAAGAAAAACTCACTGTGAAATGTCTTAGATGTTAATTGGTTATTGTTTATTCATACATTCGTATATTTAGGTGGCCTAAAAAGTTACAGCTGCCAGCATCCTGAGGGACTGAGGGAATTGTGCAGCCATTTCAGAAGCAAAATGGCACCAAAAAAAGCGTCGCTAACCATCTTATCCAAAATAGCCCCAGAAGGGATTTGGTATTGCTGAAATAAAATGTCATTCAAATTGTGACCCATGTCTTGACATCATCCTCTTTATGATTTGTTTACGTTATGCTGGGAAAGAGGTCCTATAAAATGTTTACTGACATGGCTAGACAGCTAAACCTAGATTTAACAACAATATTTTTACATGTATCTTTGCCTAGATCTTGCGTACAGTGTGGTATAAAAATATTGTGGCTAAATTTAGATTTAACAACAATATTTTTACATATATCTTTGCCTAGATCTTGTCTACAGTGTGGTATAAAACATTTTAGTTTTTCAAATGGGTGTTTTTTTTAATTATGGTAAAACAGGGGACACAAGCCTGGTCAAAACGAGTCCCCAACTGCAATGGAATTTTGAAACCATGGTTTGAAACTGAGACATTTTGGCATCTATAGCATTTTGAGAGTACATATTTCATGAAATTTCCATCCCATAACAATATATATGAGTAAATGCATACAGTATATTAGTTTTACTGTATAGTCACCACTAAATATTGGTTAATGTCACTTTCCTCCAAGGACAGTTATTAAATGCTGAGGGAAGCGGCTAAATTTAATTATATTCTGGCAAGTTAGTGATTTATGTTGTGATTTGACTATACTGTAGCATTTATGACATTATGCATATACTGTCAAAATATGTTTTTGGGAAAGATTGCCAAAATAGGTTTGACCTCCCTAATATAACATGTTTTATGTATAGTAATTAGGGGTGTTAACAGTTAATCGATTAACTATTAATCGTTAATAAGAATGGTGATTGACCAATTTAATTGATTAAATAATTCATTTTCAATATACCATTTCAATGAATAACCTAATGGTGGTGATTATATTTAAGTTTAGAATGTCGATTCTCCGTCATTAGAAACAAATCTCTTTGACTGGTGGAAAGTCAGGGCATTAGACTGCCAGCATTAGCAAAATGCTATTTGTCCATTCCTGGTAGTGGTGGGTGTTACAGGTCCTTTCAGGGACACAGATCCTTTGACTCTGTTCCCTAAAAGGATTTGTTCCTGGATTTGTTCATTGATTCCTTCATAGCTCTCTCCCTGACTCCCGCGAAGGAGAACAAGAGTCATGCAGCAACTGATTCCGACTTCAGACTCCTAGTGAAAAATATTTAATCTACTGTGCTTTGTATGTGAATTCCTACAGGAACCTCACACAAACAGGTGGCACGAGTTAGTCCTACTATATAATTTGCAGATGACAGAAGGGTTGATGATAATATAGTCTCTAGGCTATCAAAAGTGCAAATTATTTAGCAGGATGTGACAATTTCTTATGAATTTGTAGCTTTATTAGTGCAGAAGTTATATTTATTTCGCTGAGCGATGTTGTAATATAGCCAAAATTGTGATTTGCCGTTTCAGTTTTGCACTGTTTATTTTCATTCTCTGTCTGCCTGTCATGATTTTATGACCCATAATTCCATGCAGAATCTACTGAATGCCGTGCCGTTCACAATTGCAGCGGGATTGTCGGATATGATTTTATCTTCCAGCTTGGCTATGTTTGTATTTATTTGGCGAACAGCGTTGTGTCAGTTTCCTGCCTCATGCAGTTGCTCTTCAAGCTGGCTGCGCTAATGTTTAGACAATGCTTGTGAGAAAGCATGTCAGTGGTGCCTAGGGTCCTGGCGTGGTTTTTCTATAAAACAGCCTTCTGGTTTTGTTTGGCATGTGCGCTGGCAGAGCGGTAGCCATTTATGGAAACTTTCCCGAATTTTGTTTTGCTGCTTGTGCGTTCATGCAACTAATACCACACACACAAACACACACACATGCTATCCAACCTCCCACAGTTGGTATAATTCTGTTCAAATCCATCATTGCCATCTCTATGTCTTAATGGAAATTGCATTGCACATGTTTTTAGAGAATAAAATATATCACTCCTCGGGAGCCAGATTCTCTAATCGGAGTCATTCGTGTCCATATTAGCCGCCTCAACCAGTAAACTCCAAGTGAAGGTTTACACCCTCTGCTACACTGGCCCTTCGAGCCAGAGTGAGTGCAGCTAATTAAATAATATGGAGGTGGTTCCAGATGCACCAGAGCCCCAGAGTAGGCCCCGCACAGATCATCGTTTGCCTCCTTATTTAGCCGACTATGAAGTTGTTTACCGACCTTCTGAGGACCCTCCTCTGTCTCTGTCAGTGCATTTCCCGCTCAGGCTCTCTCCCACATCCAAACCGCCATTCTGGAGGAGAGGATAAAACAGATGGAGTAGGACACCCTTCATCACCAGCTAGAGGACGATATAGCTAGGGGCGATATAGCTCAGGAGGTAAGACCAATTGTCTGGCAGTCGGAGGGTTGCCGGTTCAAACCCCGCCCTAACCCCTAACCTCTAACTGCTCTGGCAAATGAGAGGCATCAATTGTAAAGCGCTTTGGATAAAAGCGCTATATAAATGCAGTCCATTTACCATTTACCAGAGGAGGACTCTCGTGCGGACCTTGAATATCAGCGGCTAGAGGCTTAGGCTAAGGAAGCTCAACGTCTTCAGGAGGAGGCTCTCCAGGCTAAAGAATCTTTAACCATACAACTGAAGCCGTCGCTTGAAGAAAGCAGAGAGTGACTGGGAGGTAGCCAAACGTGTCACCACCTTACTCACCGCTGACCCTGAATCCGCCAGTCCAGATGTTCCATTACCTCCTGCTAGTTTCCTGCATCTTCCTTAGGCTTCTGACATGGACCAGGCTGAGACCTTTCCTTCCGCTCACCCTCAGCATTCCACGCCTTGGCAGCCAGAGTTTCCTCCAGCAGCTGTGTCAGCCACAGCTATTCCGACTGCTTCAGCTGCACTGCAGGCACTGCCACAAGTACATCGAGACTCAGTGCTGCTGTCTCCTGGATCTTCTCAGCTGATGTCACACACTGTTACAGCATCTACTGCTCCACGTCCTGCACCCCATGTGACACAGTATCTAACTCCAGCACCCATGGCAGCCTTTGGGCTACAGCACTCTGTATCACATATTTTCATACTTTTTTTCCCTTGTCAGAGTAAAGCCTAACACTTTACAATAAGGTCACGTGACTTCAGTACGAATCAAATTTGTCTTTAGTTAGTAATTCAATAATGCTACTAATTTATTATAGTTGCATGATTATTTATACATGAGCAAAACACAGGATAAACTTAACCAGAAACAAATACATTAACTTTTTATTGGCATTAGTCAATGGCAATTCATGTGACCTTACTGTGAAGTGCTACTGAATAAAGTGCAGTAAAATTGTCGGGCTAGTGAGCTAGTGCTCTCATTTAATGTTCAGAACCCAGAACATAAGCAGCATCAAATGCAAAAACTCCTCACTTATCATGTATTTTATTTGATTTCATTTCCTAATTATTTGCAAAAATACCAATTTTCTAATAAATGGTGAATTTGTTGAAAGTGAAAGGCAGAGTCACACGCTGTGACACACCCCTTTTGTGGACAGAAGAGTTGGACGCAGGGAATTGTGGGAAAAGATCCGTATTTCACCAGCATTTACTGTGGGCTTAGCGAGAGAGAGACTATTGATAGAAAATAATTAAAGGAAACAAACTTATTCTCCCTTCCCCCTCATGGATTCCAGGTAATAAAATAATGTAGTAAAATAACAAACTGAAATAACCAGAACAAGACAGCACAACGGGGACGCTTTTCAGCCGTTTCTGTCGCTAAGGCTCTTTCTGCCGCTGCTTTCACGCTCTCTCTCTCTCTCTCTCTCTCTCTCTCTCTCTCTCTCTCTCTCTCTCTCTCTCTCTCTCTCTCTCTCTCTCTCTCTCTCTCTCTCTCTCTCTCTCTCTCTCTCTCTCTCTCTCTCTCACTCTCACTCACTCACTCACTCTCACTCTCACTTGTCAGTCAATCCCCGGTCTCAGACACCTACTGGGAAAAGAACACACACTTTTAAACCCAGGACTGATTAGTAATGTTATCCAGGTGTGTGTGCCTGCTTAACCAGTAGGCGTGGTCCTCTGATTGCCCTGAACCTCCCTCACAAACCAAGCCCTGCCACACAGAGTAATCTGATGGATCAATCTTCATGTCAAAACATGCAACTCAAACTGATTAAAATAAATAGAGGCTATATTAATTTACAATATTAAGACAAGGACACAGTATTAAAGGGGGACAGAAGCACTCATAATGTGGCTCTGGTTTGTTTGCTTTTTACCTTATAAAAGATATGGCCCTGCCTTCAAATCTGAAATCAACCTGTATTTACTAGAAAAAAAGCTAAAAATTCCCTTTTTTGCATGAGGGTGCAGCCATCCTGAAACAAGTTAGGTTGTGATGTCACTGAACTAAATCTGTCTCTAATCGATTGTTTTAAAATGACCTCTTATGGAAATAAAGTAGATGCCCTAATTGACTTGCCAAAAGAAATGTATGGTAACATGAAATGTGTGAAGTTGTGAAAAACGTTTGGAAATCTTTAGCCTAGGTGTACGTAAACTTCTGGTGTCAACTGTAAGTTGTTTCTCCAAATGTTTCAGCAGAAAATTTTTATCATTAGGTGTATTGTTTCTCTTATACAGTCATTCAGGTCAGTCAGGAGCAGCCCATTCTGCTAGTGAAACTAACGATTTGCCCAGTGAGTACCCCAGTAAGGGTGTCACCCCAAAACTTGATCTCTTGTTATCCCAAAACCAGTTCTCTGAAACAATGAGTGGAGAGATCCACCTATGGGGAATGTCATCCAGTCTTGACCTTCGCAGAAGCATCCAGTTGCACCAAGTCTGGCTCTGACAGACAGTAGCGTGTCCAATGCTAAAGGAGGCCACACTGCAGCGCCTGGTGTTTGCTCTGTTTCCCACCTTTCTACGCTGTAAAGCGCCTTTGTGACGGTTTATAAAATGTCTGTCTGTAAAAAGCACCATGCAAATAAAACTGAATTGAATACTCCTCAGTGAATGTATGCACTTCTCATGCACGGCAAGCAGTGCAGTCTTGGTGGATTTCTCCCCCAGGGTTACAATTGTAAGCTAAATTTCTCTTTAATCATCTCGTGTTTGAGACATACCTATGGGGAAGTATAGACAGCTCCCAGAATGCCTTATGCTCACAGCTGAGATGCTGTCAGGCCAGCAAGGGATGCCTCCTCCCCTGAGGGGAAGGTAGTGTCTGGCACATCCCATGTAGGGAAGTACTAAAGACATTCCACTGCCCAAAGCTATAGCCAGGACCCAGGAACAATGTGAAGCACTGAAACCCATAGCAGATGAGGGGAGATGTGTGCGACTCACACAGAGCTCACCCCCAGAACTGAGTGGGCTACCGGCCTCCTGGTGAGGTTCAGGTGATAGAACCTAGCAAAACCCGGCCTGCAGCTGAATAAATTTCCTGCAGGGAGACCCCATGGAATAGGGCCCACGATGCAGTCATGCCCCTCGTAGAATGAGCCCTCAGGCCCAAGGGGGGCGTTATCCTCTTTGGATCATATGCCATAACAATAGCTTCCACAAGCCAATGGGACAGCCGCTGCTTAGAGATGCCTTTCCTTTGCAGGCAGGGGCCCAGGTGACTAAGAGCTGGTCGCTCTTTCTAAAAGCCTTAGTCTTTGCCATATACGTGTGGAGAACACACATAGGACACAGCATATGCAGCCTATGCTCCTCTTCAGAGGAGAAAGATGGTGGGTGAAAAGCAGCAAGCTCCAACATCTCACATGTGAAAGCAAGGAAGCTTTTAGGCATAAAGGCTGGATTGAGTTTAAGAAAAACCCAATGCATATTAGGGGAGAATATTGTGCATGAGAGATGCACTGAGAGCACATGGAGGTCACTGACTCACTTAGCTGAGGCTAGCGCGAGCAGCAACGCTGTCTGGAGAGACAGCAGTTTTAAATCTATCTCATTTATAGGCTCAAACGGCCTTAGAGAGCCTCCAGCTCCAGTGATAAATCCCAAGGGGAAATGAGCTTTTTAGCAACAGGCAGAGAATAGTAAGCCCCCTTCATTAACCTGTGAATGAGGGGGTGCTGCCCCACTGCATAGTCTCTGAACCCAACATGACAAGCAGTGAGAGCTGCTAGGTCGACCTTAGTGATAGTAAAGGATTTCTCTTTATTTGTAACAGAGCACTGGTAAGGCACTGACTGACGAGAGGCACACCATCTTTCTAACACCTGACACTTATTGTCATAAAGTGGCTTGGTAGAGGGCGCTCTTGTGCTCTGGATGG
This sequence comes from Anguilla japonica, assembly GCA_025169545.1. Taxonomy (NCBI): domain Eukaryota; kingdom Metazoa; phylum Chordata; class Actinopteri; order Anguilliformes; family Anguillidae; genus Anguilla; species Anguilla japonica. The sequence goes on from CM045894.1 coordinate 997,692, forward strand.
TTGCAGCCACGTGAGGGGGAAGCCCTAATGCGTTGAGGTTATGCCTCTCACGGGCCAAGCTCATAGAGCTACTCGCTCAGGGCAGGGGTGGTGTATTTCCCTGTTCACCTGAGACAGGAGGTCCATGCGTAGCGGGAGTGTGCATGGCTGTACATAAAGGAGAGGGATAATCACTGCAGTAACATTTCCACAGTCTGGGGATTGAGACACCATTCCCCATTCAGTGGGTTTCCCCTTGACAGCAGATCAGCGCTCGTGTTCAGAATTCCGAGATCATCAATCAATCGATCAAATTTTATTTGTATAGCATATTTCACAGCAATTGTCACAATACGCTTCACAGACAACCCTGGCCTAAACCCCCACAGGAGCAAGTCTAAAGCAACATGGGTCATGCGTAACCACAGAAAGAAAACAAGAAACAAAACAAACAAAAAACAATAAAAATCAAATGTGAAGAAATGTCCTGTTTTACAGATTTCATATTTAACCAGCTTAATTGGGACAATGCAAGTGACAAATGTTTAATAAAAGCTAAATTAAAGTGGGGGCTGAATTTCTCTAAACATAGTTCTTCAGGATCACTTTACTTCTCTTGCTAGGCAGAGGGTAGAGGGCATAATGGTTATAATACAGCAAGAAACAAGGAGACTCCTCACTCCTCAAGAAAGTTTTCAAATCATTTTCAAATGCCCCCACTTATTAAATTTTTTGTGCAGTTTATATTACTCCACAAGGTCTACCAAACATTTGGTACGGGGTTTTAAAAGAAAAAAATGACTTAATACATCAGGCTTTTATTATCATTAGGGGCCAAGCACCGAAGGTGCAGGGCACCTATTGTAATCGTTAGTATTATTATTATACTTTCTGCAATGCGAGTCTATGGCAGCCCATAGAACCCATTGGTAGTTTTTTATGAAATTTGGCACATTGATAAAGGACAGGCCATTGTATCCAGGCATCAAATTTGGGGTCAATCCATCCAACTCTGTAGCGCCACCAACAGGCCAAACTTCCAGGTACGTTTTTGCTTATAACTTTTGAACCGTCTGTCCTAGAGTTGTGGGGATTGTTTCCACTGAATCCTTGGGTCATGCCGATTCCAATACACCCATTGTTGTTAAAACGCATCATAATAGATTTTCCGCCATTTTGAATTATTCAAGGAACCTACTTTTGCGAACTAGTCCTATGGTGTTGATCCTATCACCACCAAATTCGGCACGTATGATCTACAGATGGTGCTGACCAAAAGTTATTCACAGAATTTTGATAAAGCAAATGATATGGCCACTATCAGCCAATGGATATTGAAGAAGGCGTGGCTTGAAACATGACGGTTTGTAAAAACTGAACGGTTTCACCTAACACCATGAAACTTGGTAGGCATATCAGTAGACATAAGTGGAGGCTAACCCTCCATTTTTGGCCCGATCAAGCAAAGTGGTGGCGCTAGAGAGCTCATTTTCTGTTTAGGCATAAGCGCTAGGCCGATGTTTTCGAAACTTGGCATACATGTATTGGGGCACTCTATATGGACAGGGAGGAAATATGAAGCCGATTGACCAAAAGGTGGCGCTGTCATGTGCAAAAAGGTGCTCAAATGGGGCATATCTCCGGCCCCATTTGAGCTACAGTCATGAAATTTTGCACGTATGTGCAACTCGTCAAGGGTAACAAGTTTCCAATAAGGACCCATAAGCCCCGCCCATTGGATCTTCCGCAAATTAGACATTTTTGAAAATTGCTTCAAATGCTTTCTGCCATGGAAGTCTCGACTTTTTAATGTCATTATACATTAACGACAGCAGATGGCGCCATTCATCTAAAAATGGTTGCTTTTCACAAGGAGATGGTTCAATGGTATTAGAAATCCCAGTAGACATAGATCCCCTTGGTGGTTTTTCATGATAATTGGCATGTTGATAAAGGACAGTCCATTGTATCCAGGCATCGCATTTGGGGTCAGTCCATCCATCTCTGTAGCGCCACCAACAGGCCAAACTTCAAGGTATATTTTTGCTTATAATTTCTGATCCGTTTGTCCTAGAGTTGTGATCTTCCGCAAGTTTGATATTTTTGATAAATGCGTCAAATGCTTTCTGCCGTGGAAGTCTATGGCGGCCCCTATAACCGACTGGTCGGTATTTACAAAACTTTTCAGAATGGTAGAGGGTTATGCCGTTCGCCCTGCGATGGACTGGTGTCTTGTTCAGGGGTCGTTCTGGTTGTTTGTCTGCCTGGGGCCCCTGTCGTGCTTGGCCCCTTCATTGCTGCTCGCAGCTATATTTATTGTTATCATTGTTACAATAATAATTAAATGCAGCGCAATAATTAGCCTTTTATATTCGCAATAGCGCGCGAGAATAAAATGAATGGATGGATTATAGGGCAAGGACATGCAGAAAATAGGTGCAATGTGTGGAATTTTCAAAAAACGCCACGTTTTAAAAAATTAAGTTTCTACCAGCAGTAAAAGTTAATGGCAATAATCAGTTGTGGTGTTCTCATACAGCTGCATTGCAATTCCAGTTGAAAACGATCATGCCGTAGTTGCCTTGCTGGTAGATCGTGCCAGATGAACTGAAGAGTAGCACAGCTTGTACACGAGTCTGGCACAGCTTCAGGTACAATATCGCAGGTCTGACCAATGATATGACTGCTTAGATAAAACCTTCGTGCTATTTTATATACTGATGTATATATTTAAGTTGTCTGTGATAGTACACTGCTTAGTTCTTCACTGGCTCCACTAGCTAGGTTGGTTCATGAAGTAACGTTAAGGTAGGTTGGTCTGCTAGCTAGCTGCTAGCTAGCTAATGCCTGCCTGTGAGTCAAAGCTAAAGCTAAATTTACAAACAACTGCAACAATTGTCCAACTTGAGGGTCATGTTGTTTGAAGAAAATGATAAAAGAATGATATTTGCCAAAGGTGCGTTCACGTTCAGTGAACAAGGCAACGTTTGCAAACTATTTCAAACTTTTTTCCGTTAGCTTTGTGTTCGACGCGAATGTTGGCAGACATAAGCGAACGGTCTGAAAAGGTAGAATGATATTTGCAAAGTGTTAATAGTTAATATCATATAATTGTTTTATGTAACTGTAGTTCTATATTTATTTTCAAAGAATAACTAGCTGAGGTAACAGAAAACGGCTCAGAGCGAGCTGTCATCGCTATGGTAACCAATCGATCCTCCTAACGGCCACATTTTAAACAGTGTCGTCAAGGTTACCGTCACATTAAATTAGAATTCGCAATTTTGTATCCGCTTTTTAGGTCTGACGTCATTCGTGACGTATTGACCATTTCCGGGTCTGAACCAGAGACTGTGAAAAGGTCCAAACGCTCCTTCAGATCCCGAACCTGTGTACCTTTTCACGATCACTTCTTTAGTGAGGCACCATTGAGGGCTAAAAAGGGTCTAAATTCTTTCAACTCCAATAAAATCAATGCGCTACAAAATCCAGCATTCTAAAGCAGTTAAAACAGCAACATTATTCTTTCGGTTTTCAATTGTTGTTACGTCCCCTCCCCTTTTCAGTGTCCAATTTCACAATTGATATCAACGTTGAATCACAGTTCTAGTTACTGGCTTCATTTAGGAATTCCAACAATCCGGAAAAATACGGAATCGTCCCTTATTTTGACAGTAGATAGGCGTTCCGTATTTAAGTCATGTCTACGGGACGCATTTTCATCCATATCTTTGTAAAGGATTGTGTTTATATTAACCGCTGTTTTGAATACAATATTAAATAGTTAGCTAGCTAGCTAACCGGCATAACAATCATGCTGTGAGACCATTCTGACCTAAAACCAAGAATTTTAATATTGGGTAGGTGACAAGTGACGGTGAACTTAAAGATAGCTGGCATTCAAACCCGGTTTCAGAGGGTCTTGGAGAAATGCTATGTCTACACTGCGAGACCGCAACATTTTAAAAAGCAAGACAGGGCTAGGGAGATTAATTTGATTGAGTTATGGTTTCGTGTAGTGCTAATTGTATGGTATAAAACAAGAAGGAACTTTTTTTTTTGTTAGAATCGTTGGTTTCATAGAATTAACCACCAGTTTTTGCTTAACAACGGTACAAATAGTAAAACTACCATTATTTTCCAATAATGGGACAGCCCGTCGCGGTTTATTCCTTACATATAATACAGTGGTAAGAATATATGGTAGCAGGTGTACAGTAATGATAAACTGTAATGTAGCCAGGTTGTGCATTAATAATGAGAACTGATAAGGACAGGTAGGATGTAAACAGCTAGCTAACGTTAGCACCCACTGGCGCCAAACTTTGTTTTTCTTCATTCGTTTAAGAACTTAATTATCAACTGCAGCCATTTCCTCTTCTCTTTCTCATCGCAAGGAAAGCAGTAGAATGACAATTGAATAGGTTTTTGGACTCAGATCTATTCAAACAACAAGGGACACAGCACTGCGACATGTTGAAAAGACGAGAGCCTCAGCCAACGCAGTAGAGCAGTGGTTCTCAACTCGGGCCAGAAAGGGCCGGTGTGGGTGCAGGCTTTTGTTCCAACCAAGCAGTTACACACCTGATTCTGCTAATCAAGGTCCTTAGTAAAGACTCCAAAGGTTGATTAGTAGAATCAGGTGTGTAACTGCTTGCTTGGAACAAAAGCCTGCACCCACACCGGCCCTTTCTGACCCGAGTTGAGAACCACTGCAGTAGAGGCTTGGACCTGGAAACAGTATTATCGGAAGGTCCATACGTCACGGCTTAACAAGCGAATTGAATGCAGTTTCATTTTACCTTTGTGAAACTTTTACAATTAGTGCCAAAAACGCTGTATTAGTTAACCAAAAATTGTTTGATAACTTGATGGTTACAAGATTAGGAAGAAAATACTATGATAACAGTAGTGTATTCAGCTAATGGGGTTCACGTGTACATTAGTAATTATATTTATCTATTCATAGTGATGAATATTGAACGTTTTTAAAACGTATAGATGTTCATGGACCAAAGAACGTGTCAGGTGAGGTAAAGTGCACCACAAAAATGCTGTTTTTTGTGTTTGCAGATGAATGTTTGCAAGTCAGATAAGTTCATCATATGAAAAGGGTTTGGCAATGAATCCCTTGCAGTAGACTCCCAACCTTGTGGTTTCACTATATTTATTGGTGAATAGAGCCCAGTAATTGCCTTAGACTTTTGTGAATTAGTCAGAATACTTAATGAACTTAATTTACACACCCCCTCCCTGTTTTTGTGTGTACATCTCAGGAATGCGTAGGTGCATATATATATAGAACTGCCAAGGTACACATTTCCACAGCTGTGAATTTGTGTGTGTGTGTGTGTGTGTGCGGTCTCTCCACAGGCTGGGATGGTGTAATCTCACAGAGGGCTGCTGTGATGTTCTGGCCTCAGTCCTGCGTTCTCCTCACTCAGAGCTGAGAGATCTGGAGCTCAGAGACAACGAGCTGCAGGATTCAGGAGTGACAGCGCTCTCTGCTGGACTGGAGGACCCACACTGTAAACTGCAGAGACTGGGGTGAGTACAAACACACACCCCATCAATAAATAAGGGCTACAATGTGACCAAATACAACACTGATGTCAATGTTTCTAATGTGAAAACAGACACTCCACAGAACTGGAACAGCATATTCCTGTTCTTCCTCTTGGAAGAATAAGACTCTATACACATGAATGAATAAAATGAGTTAGTCCTGTTTCCTGAACTGTAGTGGGGTGTTAGTCTCGCATAGCCAGACCCATCTCCACACCCATCTTTGTTTCAGCGCTGTGCCAGCGCTGGAGAAAGGTCTGGCTCAACCCATTATCATTCCGCTATAGAGGAAAAAAACGCTCTGGCTTGTTTGTATTTCTTGAAACCAATCACAATCGTCTTGGGCGGCGCTAAGCCCAGGATGCAGTGACGGTGCCCTTGCAAAATAGTGTCGTAATGGAGTACTGGCCAGCAGCTATTTTCTCGCCCATGTGTCTGGATCTTGCCCGGCGTACGCTGCAGCTCCCCCCTTGACTGCAGGGTTTTCACCTGGTCCTCCATTATCGCGACCAAGGGGGACACTACCAAAACCATGGCATTTTCACGCCATGTCTCTGTGTTTACCCTCGCTAGCTCACTGCAGTCGATAGGCCATGCTTGGTATATGAAACTTCTTCCATAACCGGTGGGCAAACATGCAAGAACGTCCCTGTCAGACAGCAAATGTTCTAAACATATTCTTTGTATTTACAACCATTCACCAAAAGAACCAAGCAGGCCTGCCTTGTTGCACGATCCAAATCTTCGTCAAAACTTTCCATTTTCAGCGTGCAGGTTGCTAGCTTGGAGGTTGTTGTTGTTTCACGTAGCGACGGGGACTTTGAAAACGGTAACACGCAGATAGCGGAAGGGGAGGTGAATTCTGATTGAAATAGTCGGCCAATGGCAGGCTTATACCCACAGTCTGGGTCCTATGAGTCAGACTAGTGGGATGTAAACTCAAATGCGTTTGATAATGACTCATTCCACATCCATTTTATTTGATATATATTTACACACCGCTGTGTGTTTGACTCACACAGCCCTGTTAGTTTATATTAATGTGTGTAAGGTGTGTAACACACTGCTATGTGTTTGACAAGCACAGCCCTGTTAGTTTATATTAATGTGTGTAAGGTGTGTAACACACTGCTATATGTTTGACACACACAGCCCTGTTAGTTTATATGAATGTGTGTAAGGTGTGTAACACACTGCTATGTGTTTGACACACACAGCCCTGCTAGTTTATATTAATGTGCTGTAAGGTTTGTAGCACACTGCTATGTGTTTGACACACACAGCCCTGTTAGTTAATATTAATGTGTGTAAGGTGTGTGTCCTTCTCTCTGCAGGCTGTCAGGCTGTGGAGTCACACAGAGAGGCTGTGATTCTCTGGCTTCAGCTCTGTGTTCAAACCCCTCACACCTGAGAGAGCTGGACCTGAGATACAATCACCCAGGAGACTCAGGAGTGAGAGCGCTGTCTGCTGCTAAACTGGACACACTCACACTGCTGTAAGTACAAAGAGTTTACACACTGCACCTCACACACGCACACATACAGACACACACACACACACACACACACCTGAGAGAGCTGGACCTGAGATACAATCACCCAGGAGGCTCAGGAGTGAGAGTGCTGTCTGCTGCTAAACTGGTCACACTCACACTGCTGTAAGTACAGAGAGTTTACACACTGCACCTCACACTGCACCTCACACACGCACACATACAGACACACACATGCACGCATACACACACACGCAGAGGGGGTTTGGGGGGGGGGGGGATCTACAGTGGAGGGTGCTGCACGGGATCACTGCAGTAAATAGTTTTATTTCTGTGATGAACCTGACAGGATCCCACCATTGTCCATTCTGCATGGAGAGAGAAACTGTTAATCATTGTTTTTCGGGGTGTGCCAGACTTCAGCCTCTTTTCTTTTTTGGGAAGTTTATTTTGGTTACTTGGAGAAACATTTACAAGTAATATTTTTATCCTTGATTTCCAATAAAAACAAAGACAGATAAGTGCCAGCTCATTAATTTAATTTTGAGGCGAGAATAGCTGTTTCTACAATTGGGAAAAATATGATTGGAGGAGGGGACAGACAAGATGTGGTTGTTGTAGTTAGGGGTTTGGTCAGGGACACAGTGATGGTGGAGTTTCAGTATTACAAAGCAATGGAGAGCCTGAGTGTGTTTCAGAGTGTGTGTGTTATAGGGGTGTTTAATGTTCAGTGGAGGGGTGGGAGCTATTTTTGCACATGGAATAGGGTGAGGGAATGGGATAAATTTCCTTTGTGACAGATTTGTGTGTTTTTCATATTGTGGGGGTTGCAGCTCATCCTTTGCCTTGGCTTACTCGTGTACGTTAGCTTGAGATGGATAAAACTTCCACAGGACTCCGATGTAATACAAGATAAAAACAAGTATTTTTATTCCACAGTTTGTGGTATCTTCTTACAGGAGTATTCACAGTTAAGTTATCCAAATTAGCAACCGTACTACGGTAAGAAAACCGTGTGGCTCGGTAGGTAACTGAACTGCAACTGCAACGTTTTTACCAATTCACTTTTGTTTACGAGCACCAGTGACCTACTTTCTCCAAGCGACGGCAACCTACGTCACCGCCCCAACAGTGCTCCGCCCACAAAATACCGTGCCTAGATTCAACAAATTACTATTAATGAACCCACCCAAAGAAAACTTATTTATCTCAATTCACATAACTAGCAAACAAAACACAGATCGCGCCCCTCTATAAACTGAAACATATATAAATGTAACTTGGCTCCCACACATATGATCGTGGTTTTGTGTTTTATTGTGTCTTTGTTTTTATTTATGTGATGTCATTGGTGTGTTGAGAGTGGAAATAAAGGATTGTTAAAATTCAAAATTCTGTTCTGCTGTTCTTACAGTGTGGACCATGGAGGAGAGAACAGGACCAGACCAGGACCCAGGAAATGTGAGTGTGTATCGACACAGAACACTTTCCATAGGTACACACTGCTGTGTGTGTGTGTGTGTGTGTGAGTGAGACTTCTTCACACATAAACACACAATCAGAAACACACACGTACACAAACGCACACACAGAGGTACTATGACAGCCCTTTCTCTCTCACACACATAATGAGGTGAATATTAATAATGATAATTAATCTCATTAATGTCTCTGGTGTGCAGATGGCTGTCAGCACACACTGGATCCAAACACAGCGCACAGAGATCTGTCTCTGTCTGAGGGGAACAGGAGGGTGACAAACACACCGGGGAGAGAGGAGCCATATCCTGATCATCCAGAGAGATTTGAGTCTGTGCCCCAGGTTGTGTGCAGAGAGAGTGTGTGTGAGCGCTGTTACTGGGAGGCTGAGTTCAGTGTGCCTGAGAGGGGGGGACAGGTTTTTATAGCAGTGACATATAAAGGAATCAGCAGGAAAGGAGCGGGTTCTGACTGTGAGTTTGGATGGAATAAAAACTCCTGGAATCTGGAGTGCATTAAACCCAGATACTCTGATAAACTCAGTTACTCTGTCTGGCACAATGAGAACCGAACACACATACCTGCCCCCCCCTCCCCCTACCGCAGAGCAGGAGTGTGTGATGATGGTAGAGGAGTGTGTGTGTACAGGGTAGGAGTGTGTGTGGACCGTCCAGCTGGCACTCTGTCCTTCTACAGAGTCTCTGACTCTGACACACTGACCCTCCTGCACAGACTCCACACACACTTCACTCAACACACACCCCTCTGTGCTGGATTTGGAGTGTGGGACTCCTCCTCAGTGTCCCTCTGCCAACTGACAGACGGAGTGTAGCACAGTGGGTAAGGAACTGGGCTTGTAACCGAAAGGTCGCAGGTTCGATTCCCGGGTAGGACACTGCTGTTGTACCCTTGAGCAAGGTACTTAACCGAAATTGCTTCAGTATATATCCAGCTGTATAAATGGATACAATGTAAAAATGCTATGTAAAAGTTGTGTAAGTCGCTCTGGATAAGAGCGTCTGCCAAATGCCTGTAATGTAATGGAATGTAACTGGAGTAGAGACACACACGCATGTGCGCGCACACACTCATATACACATACACACACACACACACACTCCACACTCATATATCCACACACACGCACACTCAGATACACATAGACACACCCACACCTACACACACACGCATGCACACACACACACTCATATATACATGCACACACACACCTCACTCATATACCCACTCACACACACACACACCACGCACACGCACACACACACACACATTTCACTCAACACACACCTGTCTGTGCTGGATTTAGAGTGTGTGACTCCTTAGTATCCCTTTGCTCACTAAAGTAGAGACACATACGCACACACACACTCTCTCACTTACACTCCAGCACACACACACATACTCTCACACACACATGCACACACTGGTGTACGCTCATGCACACACACTCACACACCCACGCATGCACACACACTCACACACCCACGCGTGCACACACACATACACACTCTCTCACGCCCAATCACACACATGCACACACACACCTACACACATGGAAACACACAATCTCTCGCACACACAAACACACACATTCACCAGTGCACTCTCACGCGCACACACACATGCATGCATATGTACACACGCTCATTACCGTATGCACGCACACACACACACTCTCTCTCTCATACTCAGTCACTCACACACACCCTCTCTCTCTCACACACACTCACATCCACAGTCACACACACATTCACACAAACACACGCACACACACACAAACTCATGCACTCACGCACACACACATACATGCGTACAGAGACACAAACACGTGTCAACACACACACACACACACATTCTCATTCCCATACACACACATGCGCACACACACACTCATGCACTCACACATACGCACTCACACAGACACACATACATGCATGCACACACATTATACACATGTCTACACAAACATTCTCATACCCATACACACACACACGTATAAACACACACATTCACAAAGGCACTCTCACGCACACACACATACACATACATACACTCATTCTCAATCGCACACACACTCTCACATCCACAGTAATTCACTCAAACGGACACACACTCACACACACGCATACACACAAAAATGTATAAACACACACAAACACATTCTCTTACCCATACACACACGCACCCGTGTGCACACACACATACTCATGCACTCACATGTACACACACACAGACATACACACATACATGCGTGCACACGCACACACACACTTTCTCTTACCCATTCACACACGCGTCCCGGGCACACATACTCACGCACTCACACATATGCACACACATACTCAAATCCACAGTCACTCCCACAAACATACGCACGCATGCACAAACATTCACAAATACACACACACAAACACACTCTCACCCAATCACACACACACACACACACGGCGACACACTTGCAACCTTCCTTGACCAATGCCTTACCAGTGCAATTTCAGCTGTACCCAATATTAACCTCAGTACAGCTTAAACCCTGTACATAAGAGTATGATCTTTCAGCATGTTCAGGTTATTTCAAATGTTAAAGGTGTGTTACTGTACTTTTGATTATTAAAACATTAATATAACATTGAGTGTAATAATGGCAAAATATGGCAGGGTAAAATGTTTTTGAAGTAATAACTCTCTCCTGTATCTGCATCTTTGTATAAGAGAAGCCAGTGGCACTCCTCCACTTAAATGTGCATTTTACTAGTTTTTATAGTTGCTTTCATTCATTTTCATAAGAGTTCCAATGTGCAAATTTCTGTGGGCAAATGCAGCTGATAGGGAGAATACAGAATGGTCACTGCAGTGTACTTATTTCCTTTCATTACTGTAAACAATGATGGTTTGAGTTTCCTTATTTATTGGGTCTGTTGCTTTTATTTTCTGTTTTTTCAGACAATAATCTTCAATGATTAAACCTGAATTCTAAAAAACCTCAAATGTGTTGGTGTTATGAATTATTATTGTGTGATGTATTTAACTCCTGTGACACAGTAGTACTTATTTCATATTCTGTATGGGATTATGTTTGGGCTCAATATGAGCAGATCAGCATGGGGTTAAACTCTGCACAGCTGAAGCAATGATATTCATCTATAGTAGTGGAAATAAATTATTTAATAAATTATAAGAAAAGTTGTGTAGTGTCTGATGAATGGTTGCTTCTGTTATTGCAGTGTAACCACAATTCAATTCATTTAGAAAAGTCACTACTTGTCTATTGAGCAGGTGTGTTTATATTGCCTCTCAAATAAATCGTTTTCCTGCAGGTTTGAACCTGTATCTGCTGTACATCAATTGAATGGATTAGACCACGAAGCCAAAATCAAGGAAGAAGTTTAGTTTGCATGACATCCAGTCTCTGAGATGTTCCTGAGACCCTACAGTTTTTTTTCATTTTTTCAGATGCATTTCTAATAACTGCAGTCACACATTACAAATGCATTACAGTATGATATGATTGCTTTGACTCAATGTGCAAAACACAAATTGATGTACCTACATACAAAGTGCAAAATTCTGAATTGCACACTCAGTTTTCACAGTACTGTCACTTCATATTAAGACGTCCAAATTGTTATTGCTAGACATGCAGATTGTGATAGTCAACATGCGTGCAATCCTGTCTTGTCACTTCCAACCACATTGCCCAGGTGAGTTTCATTGCAGCACAATTGGTAATCCCTTCAGCACTACATAAAAGGCTGATTTACAGCACTACATTCAGCACTTTCTGACAACATGGAGCAGCCCAATGCAGTTGGTATTGATGGACGAATTTAGACCTTGATCAAATGAATTTAGAGCCACTGTGATTGACCATGTTATAAATCCAGGCCTAATGATGAGAGAAGCTGGAAGGATTGTACAGCCAAACTTTAAAAGGTCAACAGTGGCCTCTAATAAGAGTTTTTGGACTGAACATTGATTAGTCAATAATTTACTGCAAAATGTGATACTGTAATTACATCTGATGAAAAACACGTTTTCAATGTACAAAAATGCCAAGTTACTCACACATACAAAGCACGATCTATAAGTCATTACTTCAAATCTACGCCTGCCATTAAAAGTATTAATATTAAAATTGTGCCAAGTTGCATGGAACAATATTGGCTATTTTAGCTCACACAAATTAAACAAGCTGTATTCCACAGCAATGCTGCCCCATGTTTCCTATATTCTTTCAAGTAATTTGGCCTTGTTAAAACATTGTCTGGATCATTTGTGAAACAGCAGAACAGCTGTGGAGGTGTGGTATTCGAATCTCTTTGTGCATGTGCATGTGTGTGTATATGTGTGTGTGTGTGTGTGCGTGTGTGTGGGGGGGGGGGGGCTGGGCCCTGGCAGGCTGTGTGTTAATGTACTCTGAGGCAGTGTGCATCAGTGTGCTGTGTGTGCTCTGTATACAGCAACAATAAGCATCGTCAATGCGTCGACCAGTGCATTTCTTTGAAATTGCACCTCCATCCTCATGCTAAATGGAATTTAATAAAATCATTATATATTGTGGCAGGAGCTGGAAATGGGCAAAAGTATTTTTTGACAGCTATCAGATCTGTGAGTTTGTTGGAATACTGTAAACACAAAGCAGATGCATTCTGCCACCTGGTGGCCATGTGACAATGCTGCAAGTGCTCCAGAGGTTGAGTTTCAAGGCAGAAGTTGACAGGTTCTCAAGAGTTCACTGAACTGAAAGTAAATTACAATGTAAAAAAAAAATAGAAAAAGTAAAGAATCATCAATGCGTGCCTAACTTTGTGTGCAAAGGGCAGTGGGTCCATCTTGTTTTTGGTATCACTGAGTATAAATAACAGCACTATTTTCTCCAAAAAATCTATTGCAAGTGATGTCAGAGTGATCATGCTGGCTTTTTAACATGATTTTTGACGGTAGTATTCTTTAGAAGTATGTGGTAAAAATGTAATATTAATCAATGAAAGGGCAATGATAGACTATGTATAATCCCAGCAATATACAAACTGTTCTTGATTGTTAAGACATCATCTGGGTAATTTGTGAAACACAGCAGTTTATAGCAATATATCCAGCAATGCTTAAAACATGAGAACAACTGTTGAGGTGTGCAAATGACAGTTGAACAAATTAAAGACTGCAGTATTTGAAGGCACAGGCTGTTCCATTTAAATCTCACTGTTGCAGAATATAAATGTCTGGTTTGGCAGGGCATTTTTTGAACATATTGACAGAAACAAATTTGAAGCAGGTACACAAGGTAGACAGGACCATACCAGGTCAGACAACCGTTTTCCACAGTTACAGGTTTTGTTACAAGGAGCACCAGAGAGATACACATGCCACAGCTTGCAGAGGAATTCTCAGAAGTTTTCTAATGCCATATGCCAGTACTTTCATTAACAGGAGCGAGCTTGTCTGAGCAAATGTTTCCCTGTTTTAATTACATCAAACACGCATGTGATGGAGCCAGAACCATGACATGACCTTTTTTTAAACTAATATTTTTATTCCTATTCATTGCTATGAATTAGTTTTTTTCTCTTTCTTTTTTTAAATCTCATTATTAAAAAATAAAAAATCCGTAGTATTACGATAAATTGTGAGTCCTAGAGTAGAGGTTTTTACTATAAGCCCCTTGGGGTTTCTTACCTCTCCTGCACAATCCCTGCTATGTTTGTGTTATATACTTTTGTTTTATCACTTACTTTGTGCAAATACATAAATAAAAATAAATTAATTAATTAAAAAACGTTATGTTTAATCTTGATGCTTTGCTTTAAAAAAAGAAATCACACCTTTAATAATGTAATAACAAGTTTACACATTAATAGATTATTTTACTCTGCTTGGATGAGAAAAAAATAACATTTACCACATTTCAGCTTTTGAGCATGTATAATTAGTAATGGAATATTACATTACATTACAGGCATTTAGCAGACGCTCTTATCCAGAGCAACTTACACAACTTTTACATAGCATTTTACATTCTATCCATTTATACAGCTGGATATATACTGAAGCAAGTCCAGTTAAGTACCTTGCTCAAGGGTACAACGGCAGTGTCCTTACCTGGGAATCGAACTTACGACCTTTCGGTTACAAGCCCAGTTCCTTACCCACTGTGCTACACTCCATTCCGGTAGAACGGAACAGCTGTTTTTCATACCAGAGGAAGACCTTTCGTAAGCAGCTCTGACATGCAGTCATACGAGCGCCCAAGGGGGGTCGCTAGAGAGCAATGAAATGCAGATCCCTGTCTGGCTGAACCTTCCCGTACCCTGGGCAACACAGGCACCAATCGTGCGTCTCCCTGTGGTGCTACCGGCCACAGTCGGCACTGGCACGGTCCGGATTCGACCCGAGGCCGTGAAACTCATCCATGCACCTCAGCGTGGTGCCTTAACCGAATGAGCCATCCAGCAGCCCCAAGCCTACTTTCAATAACATTACACCTTACCAGCATCCATAAGAAATGCAGACTATCATACAGAATGCCAAATACTATGTGCATTGATAGGACCCTTTCAAAGCAGGCACATGAGGTAGACAGGAAATCATCACGTCAGATGACATTTTCCCACTGTAACAGAATTTAGTACAATATGCACCAGGGAAATACCCACTGCACAGCATGCAGGGGCATTCTCCAAAGACTCACTAAGTTGTCTCAGTCTTGATAGTAGTTTCTAAGCATCGCACATCATAAGCATGGAGTCTCTGTCTGTGGTCACACACGCATGTTACATCACCAGTTAGGCCTCTCACAACACAACAGCACAGTATAGTGCCTGGGACAGGGGTGGTACATCCCCATGGTGGGTGCCAGAGCGTTTCGGGTCCTCTCAGGAGTGCACTCGGGACGGCCCTGAGCTGCATTCCATCCTCCTCGTAGCTCCCCGTTCATCGCTCTTCGCCCTCATCGCCACGGTAACTGGGAATGTGGAGACTGGGACAAGGCCACAGGCCTAGGCAGAAGTGACCAGGAGTGCATACAGAAATACAGAAATGTACACTTCCCTTCACTACCTTAAGCCTCCAAGCAGCTGCACACTGCAGAACACAGTCTGAAGTGCATTAATCACTGCAGGTTTCCCACTGAATCTACAGGAACTGAGGCAGAGCAGTGAAAGAATGGGCAGTGTGCACTCATATAGACATGAAAACTATTTTTTTGTTCAATCAAACATTTAATTATTTGCAAAAGATTTTAGTTCACAGTTACATCTACAGCAATTTATTAAGAGATGAGAACACCTGTGGAGTTCTAGAAAAGACCGTTGGAAAAATAATATTGTTGTTCTTTTAAACAGCCACTAGATGGTAGTGGAAGTTCAGTTTCACGCTGAGCTATTTGTTTCATGGGCGCTTAATAGTTTGAACTATAATCTTATATTTGGGCTGTGGCAAACATAATAGAATCTGCATGACAAGTAAATTAAGCAGTACTAATGATTTTGCAGAGTTCTGAGAGCTAGCCTTGTAATAACTTCAATAATAACTTGGATTACACAAGCTTTCTCTGGTCAGCATGAAGTTCGGCTTTTTGGGCGTCACTGTTGCACTACGAGTATCATCAAATTGTTGTTGTTGCAGACATCATAAATGGTTGCATGTTTTCACTTGTGAGCAAGAACATGGACACTGATGTTTCTTATTCTGAGGGGGCCCATTATGTTGTGTAAAATTATAGATTCAGTGTTGGCTTTTAAACATCTGTAGACAGACTTGTGTAATTCTTTCTTAATTAGGACTATATGGACACCGACATCAGGTTTTATTGCCAAGTAGGTTTACACATACGAGGAATTTGTTTTGGTCAGGTGGTGCATAACAGTGAACATAAAATAAGATAAATAAAATGAAATAAAAACATAACATAAACATAACATAAACATAGTGCAAACGGTAAACAGTAAACAATAAACAATAGTGCAAGGGGATAAAGTGTTATAATAAGTACAGGTGCTGTCTGTTTGGTGTCCGTGGGGGTCAGGATAGCAGACAGTGTCAGTGGGGGTCCCGGGCCTTGTTGATGAGGCCAGCTGCAGTCGGGAAAAAACTGTTCTGGTGTCGTGAGGTTTAGGTCCTGATGGACCGCAGCCTCCTGTCGGAGGGGAGTGTTTGAAAGAGTTTGTGTCCAGGGTGGGAGGGGTCGGCCACAATCTTTTCTGCCCGCCTCAGGGCCCTGGAGGTGTGCAGGTCCTGGAGGGATGGCAGGTTGCAGCCAATCGCCCTCTCAGCAGCGCGCGAATGATATGCTGCAGTCTGCCCTTGTCCTTGGCAGTGGCAGCAGTGTACCAGATGGTGATGGAGGAAGAAAAGATGGACTCAATGATGGCAGTGTAGAAGTGCACCATCATTGTCATGCTTCATTGTCATGAACATGCTAGCTCCATGCAGAGAGAACGCGAACCCGGGACTCAAACCCGGCTTTTTTTATCGTCACACAGATTGTTTTACCGTGTGTGATTTCAGGATTACACATTACACATCAGTGCTCTTATTTCTCTCTTGGGAGCCACAAATAAACACTAATGTGGGTAAAACCAGACCCAGAGTCAAACCTCAGCGTCAATCATTGGGCTTCAAGTCATGGCTCTGTGTTCTGTTTCTGCTTTTCCTTTTTGGGCCTCCAGATGGCGGCATTTCAGTTTTGTAGTTCTGTTCGTTCTCCCTCATTGCTTTTCCCTGTGTTTAATTGTATTATTGTTTTCTATTATTCAATTATTGTTTTTTGGTTGTGTCTTGTTATCCCCTCCCTCTCTGATGTGATTGTGCATTGTGTCCTCCTGTGTCTTGTTAGTGTCTTGTCTATTTAAGTTCTTTGTTTCCCTGACTCGGGTGCTGGGTTAGTAACCAATAAATGGTGGGATTCTTGTCGGGGATTGAACCAGGTTGCACGTGAGGATGGATTGTTTTGGTCTACGATTTTGAATTATACGTTTGTTGAAAATCGAATTTGGATCACAGATGAAGTGACTTTAAGAAATGGAGTGTGAAGTGGTGGAAGGAGGAAGTATGAAAAGAAAAAAAAGGAATTGAAAATGAAGTTAAGGATTATAAATATGTAATTGGAATAAAGGTGGATGTGAGGGTGAGGGAATATGAGAGGGTTCCACTGAGGTGTTATTGGTGTCAGGATTATGGACACCTGGCAGCAGTGTGTAGGAAAAAGGATCACAGGTGTAGAAGGTGTGGGAAAGATGGGTGTTCTGATGATGATTGTACGGTGTCTAAAGAACAGGCAATATGCTTTCACTGTGGGGGAAATCATGCAGCGGGAAAAAGCAGTGTGAAAGAAGGAAGAGGGAAAGTGAGGTGGAAAGAACACAAGTGCAGAATAAAATAACATGCAGAAGCAATGAAGAGAGTGAGGGCAGAAGCGAGAACTGAGAGGAAGGAGCAGAATAGAACTGGAATAGAGGGAAAAGATCAAGGGAGATGTCACAAAGAAATCATGCATTTGGATAGAAGAAGGTTTCTTGCATTTATTGCGATGGTGATCAACTGTGCAAGCAAGATAGAAACAAAATCAGAGAGAATCAGGATGGTGGTGGACGCAGCAAAAGAGATTTTGGGTATAACGGATGTGAAGGGGGACGAAATACAGAGAGTTTTGGTGAAAGGGTTTGGAGGGAGTCAGACTCCAGGGATATAGCAAAATAGCGAAGAATCATAGTTCAGGTATGGGAGGGTGGGGCTATTGTTTTATTTAATTTTTTTTGAGAACTAAATCAGATGCCAATGTACACAGTAGGGGGCAGTAATGCACCAATTTAGGTTTGCCAACTGCTATTAAAACCAGTGAAAAGAAGAAGAAGAAGAAGAAGAAGACGAAGACGACTTGGGTTCTGGTTCCTTGTGTTCTCGTGTATGTATCTGCCTGCCTGTGTTCTTGTGTGTTCTGCTTGTGTTCCGCCTGCTTGTGTTTCTGCCTCTGTGTTTTCCGCCTGTGTATGTTCTGCTGTTGTGTCTCCTGTGTTCTGCCTCGCCCTTGTCCTGCTCTGTGTTCATTTGGATTTTGAGAAGTTTTGCTTTTTCCCTTTCTGAAGATTTTTGTGTTTTAGAGAGTTGCCCCTGTATGGCCTTTTGTTTGTTATTTTTTTATTTTTGAAGTAAAGGTCTTTGTTTAAACTTTCTTTTTGAGTTTCCTGTGTTTTTCACTCCGCACCTGGGTCCTCACCCCCAAAACATAACAGAAGGAACCAGCCAGAGCTGGACCGAGTGGAGTTTTTTTTTCCTTTCCCCTTTTCCTGCGTTTTTTAGAGTTTTTTTTGTTTAAACATGCCACCAGTGTGGTGGCGTAGTAGCATTGGTGGGGCTGTAGGGGGCAGTATTTCCTCATTGATCGAGTAGAAAACCAGTGTCCATGGGTTCATTCCAATCACTTATTTTCACTCCTTGAAACTCTTCCTAGTGTCCTTTCCTTGCTTCTTAGCGCCACTGAACGAAGGATGAGATACGAGGAGGGAGGAATCGAGGCAGCATGTGTTAGGCAAATGGAACGTCCTTGCTTAGCATCACTTTGAAGCCAGGCCATTTACAGTCGGCAAATGTGGAGAGGTGGACCACAGATAGATCATTTATACGTCACACGCTCCAAAAAAGATGTATCCTCACTGAAGCATCCTCCAGGAGCCTCCTCGCTCCTCCAAGGAGCATTAAACGGATTGGAACGTCCTTATAGATGGCGGACTTGATTGATTTCCGGGTTATGCAAGGATCGAGGAGATGAGGATGGATAAAATAAGCAATTGGAATGAACCCCTGGTGTAATGACACTGGTGAAGGAGAAGCTCTCTACAGAATGAGACGTAAAGTTGAGACTCCCTGAGGCCATAACGTTATCTCAAAGTGATGGGATGGCTTCCTCAGTTCAGGCAACTGACCATCCGCAGGTTCTGATTGGTTCAATAAACGCTGACCATCCTCAGGTTCTGATTGGTTCAATAAACCCTGACCATCCTCAGGTTCTGATTGGTTCAATAAACCCTTGCTCTCCACGTCAGAGTGTTTCTGCAAAAAAAAAACAATCCTGCCTTGGACCATGCAGTGCTATATATCTGTACAGGATGGGAGTGACTAATATAAAACAAGATGGCTAAGTACATCCTATTTATATACAGCATTTGGGAAATTATCAGTCTAAATCTATAAAAATTAATTTACTATGAGAATAACATTTGAACAGCTACATTTTTTTTAACAAAGAGCTACCCCTCATCTCAGGCACAAGTCATTTCCTGAAGAAGCTGTAGGGGGTTGGAGGGGGTTGGGGGGGATAAATATGACATATTTACTGAAATACAGACAGAGCTGAAGAAAATGAGTACTCCGCATCCTTTAACATGGGGGTTATCAACCTTTACTGATCCAGAGACCCCCCCAACCCTCCCCCCCCCCCCCCCCCCCACCCAGGCTCAAAGGCATCCAGGAGACCCTTATAAGTTACAAGATGGTATATATTTTTTTAAAAAAGGTTTTAGAAGGTTTGTGGTCTGTGGGGGGTGGGGGTTCACATTGTGATTGTAGACCATGTGGTTGGGGAAAGGGGGGGGGGGTGGTTTGGGAGATCAACAGACCCCCATATGCAAACCAAATCTTTAACAGAATCATTAAATGCATTCTAAATGCAAGCTGCATGTGTTATGCAGTAGCAACATTTCATTTGTTTTTTGACAGGCAGGTGGATCAAGCTGTTGATTGGGTCCAACCCCCAAAATCGTGCTAATCACATGTTCCCACTGTGCCTCGCCTTTGGAAAATGTCCAAATAAACAAGTCAGAAGTCAGGGCAGGGCAGGTGTGTAGGTTTCCCTGTTGACCTTATCCATGGCTTTCCAAAGACGTGGCTATTGCCTGCAAATACATTGGGCCAAAACCAATTTCATGGCAGATGAGAGGAGAACGAGAGAGAAGGTGAAGGCTGATGTCACATCCTTTCTTTTCTTGGCCCCGGTCATGTTGACGGTCAACAGCAAGTGGCAGCAGGTGATGGTGCTGGTCACAAGGTCATTTCAGAGAACACACCTCCAGCAAACATGACCAAGACCTGACCATGTCACAATCAGCGTAGTAATCCTCTGTATCTAAATCACACATCATAGGAATACCTCCTCACTGGGACTGAGTGAAGTCATAACACCACAGAAAGACACAAAATGTATGATATGTTCAATTGGATTCCCTACTTTTTGCAGGTTACTGGAAGTAAAGTAAAACAGAACTGGAAGTAAGGCACAAGGTTTTACTCTCAACAAAAACAAAGTGTACACAATCAAACTCAAGTAGAAACTTGATTAGTAAAACAAAAGAGGCCAAGTCTAGCATTAGCATACTTCTATCTACGCATCAAGTGCTTAGTGCCACAAAAAGATTGAGTACTTTAAATATTAAAATACAACAGCCACTCGGTTATATATCTTTATCGCTATAGACTTCTGCAAACGGCACATGTAGCAGCTACAGCTCTTTAAATAGCTTTAAATATTCGTCTTGACATGCTATTTCTCTTTTGCCAGAGCCCCATCTAGTGGCTACTCAGCACAGTACAGTACAGTACACTCAGACAGCAAGGAGTAGGAGAGCGGGGTAAAGACAGTTTTAGGCACAGCAGTCCTGCCCTCTAGTGGACAGGAGGCTCCAGTGAAGGTGCAGCAGAGTTCACTAGACGACCGACCACTGCAGGATGCTCATGTCCTTCCCTCCGGTAGAGATCAGGTGACTGTCGTCATGGAGAAAGGCAACATTGGTTACATGGCTGCTGTGGCCTTTGTAAACATGACTTGGAGCCTAAGAGCCAGAAAAGAAGATGGGCAAAGATTCAACAGGTTTAACACAAGCCTGAAAACTAGCAGATGAAAAAGTCGTAAGATAAAAACCAAATCCGCAGGGGGAAAATCTTTTATTTTCATCTGAATAACCAAAATAATTTCTCTGCACTTTCCAGAACATTCTAAAGCAGTGCTTCTCCACCTGCATGCAGCCAAATGGGGGCGACATGGCTCAGGATGTAAGAGCGGTTGTCTGGCAGTCGGAGGGTTGCCAGGTTCGATCCCCCGCCCTGGGCGTGTCAAAGTGTCCCTGAGCAAGACACCTAACCCCTAATTGCTCCCAACGAGCTGACTGGTACCTTCAAGGCAGCCTTTCACTGTTGGTGTGTGAGTGCGTGTGTGAATGGGAGAATGAGTGAATGAGAGGCATCAATTGTAAAGCTCTTTGGATAAAAGCGCTATATAAATGCAGTCCATTTACCATTTGCCAAACCAAATGCCACCATGCTAGACACCACACAGAGCTTATGTGTTTTGACACTGACAGCAAAATAAATGGCCTTTATAAATTTACAGATAGGACCATTCATGTACACAAATGTTGGGAAGCGCAGCTGTAATGTGATTGTGGATTTGGGTATGAATGTTGGGAAGTATAGCTGTAATGCCAGAGAGAGTTTTTCCTTGCCACTGTTGCCTTAGGCTTGCTCCTGTGGGGGTTTAGGCCAGGGTTGTCTGGGAAGCGTATTGTGACAACTGCTGTAAAATACGCTATACAAATACAATTTGATTGCTTGATTGATAATGTGATATTGTGAATTTGGCTATGAATGTTGGGAAGCAGAGCTGTAATGTAACGGCTTGGCTGAACACTCGATTCTGATTGGTCCAAAGGGTGTGCATTATTTCTTCTTAAAGGGACACCTCAGGCCTTTTAACAGTTCTAAAATCAATGCACTACAAAATCTAGCAGTCTAAAGCAGTTAAAACAGCCACATTATTTTTCCCTTTTCAGTTGTTGTTACATCACCTCCCCTTTTCAGTGTCCAATTTCACGATTGATATCAACGTTGAATCACGGCTCTAGTTACTGGCTTCATTTAGGAATGCCAACAATCCGGAAAAATACGGAATAGTCCCTTATTTTGACAGTATGTAAGTCATGGCTACGGGACGCATTTTCATCCATATCTTTGTAAAGGATTGTGTTTATATTAACCGCTGTTTTGAATACAATTAAATAGTTAGCTAGCTAGCTAACCGGCATAACAAGCATGCTGTGAGACCGCAACATTTTAAAAAGCAAGACAGGGCTAAGGAGATTAATTTGATTGAGGTATGGTTTCATGCAGTTTTCTTAAATAATGTAATGGCAAAAATGACCAAAATTGGTGCTAATTGTATGGTATAAAATGAGAAGGAACTATTTTTCTCAATGGAATTGTTGTTTTCATAGAATTAACGACCTGAGGTTCTTGCTTAACAACGGTCCAAATAGAACTACCAAACAGAGTTTTGCTTGACAACGGTAAAATAATATGCCCAAACGGCTGTGGAAGAATATTTCACTTTCAGCTGGTTAAGTCGATGAAAATCTATAAATATTAAAGTAACCATATACAGTCATTGTTGGTAACCCGTTGTATAAGTGGAATAAACCCCTCCGGGCTGTCCCGTTATTGGAAAATAATGTACTTCGGGGCTGGTTAAGAGACCCTCGGCTTCGCCTCGGCCGCATCACCACCCCCCTCCTACATTATTTTCCAATAACGGGACAGCCCGTCACGTGTTATTCCTTATATATTAAAGCAATAAGCCACAAGAGGCCGTGGTTTACAGTGATTTTACAACAGCTAAGGGGCGTTGTTAGGCACAATGCAGGGCGTCACATGCACACGCACACACACATACTCACACACTCACACACATGCACACACACATACTCACACACTCACACACATGAACATGCACACACACATACTCATACACTCACACAAATACTCACACACTCACACACATGCACACACACCTACACATGAACATGCACACACATACTCACACACTCACACACATGCACACACACATACTCACACACTCACACACATGCACACACACATACACACGAACATGCACACACACATACTCACACACTCACACACATGCACACACACATACTCACACACTCACACACATGCGCACACACACATACACACGAACATGCACACACACATACTCACACACTCACACACATGCACACACCTACACATGAACATGCACACACATACTCACACACTCACACACATGCACACACACATACTCACACACTCACACACATGCACACACACATACACATGAACATGCACACACATACACACACACTCACACAAATGCACATACACATACTCACACACTCACACACATGCGCACACACACATACACACGAACATGCACACACACATACTCACACACTCACACACATGCACACACACCTACACATGAACATGCACACACATACTCACACACTCACACACATGCACACACACATACTCACACACTCACACACATGCACACACACATACACATGAACATGCACACACATACACACACACTCACACAAATGCACATACACATACACATGAACATGCACACATACTCACAGCCGCAGTCACTCCCACAAACATACGTATCAGGAGGTGAGCCTGACAAGCCACCAGCTTGGTAAGAGCACCTAATTGGTAATTGGGAGCACGTGTGGGTATGTGGACTAGGGCTAATTGGTTTCCTCCACTTTGCCAGGTAACGAGCTCACACAGCTGCCGCTTGTTTCCTCGGACGCAGGGAAGGGGATAAGAGAGCGGGGACTGCGGCAGTTTGGGTTCAGGCAGCCAGGAAGGAACAGGCTCTGTAGGCTTTTTAACTTGGGGTTTCGTTTGGATTTGTTTTCTTTGTTTTTGTGTTTGGATTTTCTTTTTCTTTTCTTTTTTCCTTTAGTTATTGCGGGCGGGTTTTTTTGAGGATTTTGGATTTGGTTTTTACTTTCATTTTTCTTTTTCTTGGTTATTTTCTTTTGGGAGAAATCCGGGGGGGGGGAGGGGTTCTTTTAAGTGTGAGTGGCGCGTGTGTGGCGGCGGGACTGTGGACCTGGAACCGTGTTGGCGGCCAAGTGAGGAGAGAAATGGTGGTGGCGGCTTGGGGAAAACTCAAGCGGGAGAAGGCAACCTGAAGTGGAGCGTGAGCCCTGGGCTGGGCAGGAGGCGAGTGGGGGCGGAGCCCCAGCTGAGTAAGGGACGTGCACCAAGGAAAGCGTGAGTGTGCTCTGTCCTGCCCAGTCCACAGTGGGGTAACTGGTGCTGCACCTTCTCCTCTCCCCAGTACGGCCCCGTTCCCCTGTCCGGAGGATTCTGTAACCCTGGAGAACGACGACGTCCGGCCGCAGCGGTTCCAGGGAGAAGGAGCAGTCCCTGCCTGTTTTTCTTTGGGTTTTGTGTTTTTTATTTTGGGATGTGGAGGAGGCCCGGCATTTCTTGGCACGGGTCGAGTCACGTCCTACCTTTTTTGTTCAGTTGGTGTGCGTGCGTGCGTGCGTGCGTGTGAGTGAGACCCCCCTCTCCCTGTGTGTGTGTGTGTGTGTGTGTGTGTGTGAGTGAGACCTCCCTCTCCCTGTGTGTGTGTGTGTGTGAGTGTGTGAGACCCCCCCCCCTGGGGTGGCCAGGTGGGGGCCGGTCTGTGCTGCGCGGGCAGACCCGAGAGAGGGTCAGAGAACGAGCACTGTGTGGAGTGAGTGTGGGGCAGGGGGTAACTTACCACTGTGTGTGACAGCTTGCGGTGCGGTGACGGGGAGTCCCCCTCCTGGGGCTCGGCTCGCGCGGCACGGGGTCAGTAGTTGGTGAGGTCACCGTACAAGCAGGGGGGGGAGTTAGAGAAGGGAGGGGGGGTCAGAGCGGGGCAGCTGCCTGTCCATGAACTGTTTTAATATAAATTCAATAAAGACTCTGCTTACCGTATCCCTGTGTCTGGTTGTTCGTGGTGGGTGGATACTTGCACCTGTGGTGGGTAGGGGTAGCAGGGGGAGTGCAAGCGACTCCTGACATATGCACACACACATTCAGAAATACACACACACAAACACACTCTCACCCAATCACACACACACACACGTCGACATACTTGCAACCTTCCTTGACCAATGCCTTATCAGTGCAATTTCAGCTGTACCCAATATTAACCTCAGTACAGCTTAAACCCTGTACATAAAAGTATGATCTTTTAGCAGGTTAAGGTTCATCACATCCTAAATATGATTATATTTTTTATTACATTTGAATACATTTATATTGCAAATGTTGAAGGTGTGTTTATGAACTTTTTATTATTAAAACATTAATATAACATTGAGTGTAATAATGGCATCAGAGGGTAAAATGATTTTGAAGAAATAATTCTCTCCTGTATCTACATCTTTGTATAAAAGAAGCCAGTGGCCACTAAGTCAAAATCAAGGCAGAAGTGTGGTTTGCATGACATCCAGTCTCTGAGGTGTTCCTGAGACCCTACAGTTTTTCTATTTTTTTCATATGCATTTCTAATATCTGCAAATGCATTACAGTATGTTATGACTGCTTTGACTCAATGCAATGAGCTAAACCAACAACCGGCAAAATTCTCACCTTAAGACACAAATTGCTGTACCTACACACAAAGTACAAAACTCTAAATCACACTCAGTTTTCACAAAACAGTCACCTCATATTAAGACATTCAAATCATTATTGCTACACATGCAGATTGTAAAATAAAGGCAACATGTTTGCAATCCTGTCTCGTCCAACAACATTGCCCAGGTGAGTTGCATTGCAGCATGATTGATAATCCCAACATAAAAGGCAGTTTTACAGCACTACATTCAGCAGTGTCTGACAACATGGAGCAGCCCAATGCGGTTGGTACTGATGGACGGGTCGTGGCTGAGGCTGAGGTTGTGGTGAAGTAGGTAGCAGAAATTCTGCTGTATCAAATGAATTTAGAGCCACAGTGATTGACCATGTCATAAATCCAGGCATAACAATGGGAGAAGCTGGAAGGATTGTAAGGCCAAACTTAAAAATGTCAATAAGAGTTTTTGGACTGAACATTGATAAGTCATAATCTACTGCAAAATGTGATACTGTAATTACATTACAGGACTGTTGTGTTGGTGTCATTTTATATTATTTCTGTGATGTGACGAGCCTGTAAGCCATGTTAATCATTTTTATTAGAGACCGCGCAACTCTGTTTTTCCAAAATGCCGGCTTATTCCACGTGGGGGAAAATTGCGTTTGTGTTAGGTATTCGTGTGGCAATGTCTGTTCTGTCTGTTTTGATAATGTATTTATTGTTCTTCTATCAGATAAGGCCTGCTGGTGCTAGTTTGTAATGTTGCATTTGTATGTGTTATTTTTACTGTTTACATGTCAAATGTCTAGAGTGTAAATGTTTCTGTTAAAATGATTGGTTGAATAACACACATCCACGCTATTTTCACCGACCATGTTAAACATACTCACTTGCGCGTCTCAGCTCCAAAGGCATGTTGATGTTAAACCCATATTCCAATCTGTTTGAAATGACACAAATTCTGTCTGTTCAATCATCAGACATTTTATTTACTCTACATATTATTTATGCCCAGCACCTGAACAAATTGGATGTGCCCATTCTACTGTACCATCTCCTTTGTAAGCTAAGTTCCTTTCAGCTGACTACATCAGAATCTGTACTATTGGCATTTTATGAGAGCTGAAAATGTACAACATTGTTAATCAGAAATTATATCTGGGTGGGTAAACTGGTGGATATGCTGCAGACATAGTTTGTCATTGATTTATAAATATACCAGTATATCCTGGGCTTTCACTGATGGTTTAATTGTGGTACATATAACACTGGCCTGATATGCATTCTATGTTTGCAGTTTGCTTCTACCTGACTGCTTCCTGCATGTTAGCTGAGACAATCCTCTTGTTAGAGCAGATACCTACCTACCCCACTGTCAGAGCAAATCACCAAAAACTCTATGTAGAGTCAGGTAAATTAATCAGGTAAATTAATCTGACATTTGTTTTACTCTGTTCTTGCAAAGCTTAACAATTTTCTTTAATATTATCTAAATGTAAAGCACTTTTAACTGGGGTTTTGAAGAAAAAATTGACAGAGGTGAATTCAACATGATGGACTGCCTCTTTGATGTCATACTTCAAGAGGTAAGATGTGAATGCTGAGTTATTGCTCGCTGATATTGGTTGCATGATAAACAATAAGAGTGATGTGTAAAGGGGACTAGTGACTTGTGTTTTCTGTTTTAAAGGTCATCATCAGGATCTTGGAATAGAATGAGGGCTTCAGCTGCTATCGGGCAGAATTTGCCATGGCCCGTGGATTTCACCATTACAGGCTGAAGAAATGTGATGGTTTTGATTGTATTTATTTTGGATGTTTGATTAAAGAAAAATCTATTAGCATAAGTATTTTTTTTGTCTAATTTTATTAAACCTATTCAGATTTTGACATGTCTCATTGCTGCTTAATTTCCTGAGGAATTATGCTTCCTTGGTGTACAACTACATCTAGGATTTAAGTGTCCACAGTTATGACTCAATGTTTGAATGTGGTCAATCATTATCTGCTTTTCGGCGACATGAAAGCGTATATTTAAATAGCGTTGGTGCATTTAATCCAGGAGTGAGATTTCTACTTATACAGTAAGTGTATAATTCGTATAATAGGTGCGTAGAACTGCCGAAATCCGTCCTGCTAGAGTTGGATAAGTATCTGCGTTCATTTGCTAATTACATACCGCGTTAGATTTAAACTTTTTTCCCTGTGTGGTAGCTGTTCTTTGTTTTTAGGTTGTTAGGTTTCTTTGTTTTTAGGTTGTGCTTAGTTTTCTATCTGCCACTTTTGGTTCTTTTGATTCTTTTGATTCTTAGAATTGATAGATTGCGATTATTGCACTATTACAGCCTGTGAACCTGTGTAATCAGCGCGTTATTCGACTCAGGTTTTCAGTTGCTAATTAGGTACACTCGGAGCGACGCAATCGTCGCTCCCTCCCAGTTTATGAGCCAGCTCTCCATTCCAGTCTGTGCTCTCCCCTTCAGAAGGCGCTTCCAGCGACGTGGCCCCCCTCATTACATTACATTACAGGCATTTGGCAGACGCTCTTATCCAGAGCGACGTACAACAAAGTGTATAACCATAACCAGGAACAAGTATGACAAAAAACCCTAGAGAGAAGTACCGGTCCAAGTGCAGGGAACAACCGCATAGTTCAACTTGGACCCTGAAGTTTAAACTGATTAACACTAACACAACAAGAACGGCAACAACATAGTCTATGGAAAAAATACAAGCAGTAGTTAAGAGTTAATGCACCTAAGTCACCTATGAAACAGCTACCTAGTTACAACCCTAAGCTTACAGTCATTTAAGATATTACAGGGAGGTAGGGAGGGATGGGGAGAGGTGCAGCCTGAAGAGGTGAGTCTTCAGTCGTCGCTTGAAATGGGACAACGGAACCTCTCGAACCTCTGCTACCCCCCGCTGACCCCCCTGTGAGAACTTCACGGTCACAGGGGGGCTATGGAACTGCCAGTCTGTACGCGCAAGGCAGACTTCATCTCCGCCTATGCCTCCCTCCTATCCCTGCAGTTCCTTGCCCTCACAGAGACCTGGATCACACCAGACAACTCTGCCACTCCTGCTGCCCTCTCGTCCTCCTACTCCTTCTCCTACACCCCCCGGCGATCTGGCCGTGGTGGTGGTACTGGTCTACTGATCTCCCCCACCTGGAAATTTTCTGTTCTCCCCCTTCCTGACCTGTCTATATCCACTTTTGAATTCCATCCTGTCTCTATCACCTACCCTGCTAACCTCTATATTATTGTTATTTATCGTCCCCCGGGGCCACTGGGAAGCTTCCTGGATGAGCTAGACACCCTGCTCAGCTCCTTCCCTGAGGACGGCACCCCGCTGATCCTCCTGGGAGATTTTAACATCCATCTAGAGGCCTCCCAGTCTGCTGCCTTCCTACCACTACTCCACTCCTTTGACTTCTCCCTACAACACTCTCCCCCAACCCACAAGGCAGGCAACCTCCTAGACCTGATCTTCCTGAGGACCTGCTCCAGCTCTGATCTTACGGTTACCCCCCTGCATACGTCTGACCATCACTTCATCTCCTTCTCCCTCCCCCTCTCTCCACATCCTCCCTCTCCTCCTCCCACCCCCACTGTCACTGTCCGCCGTAACCTCCGCTCCCTATCACCCTCTTCTCTTGCTCCCAGAGTGACTGCTTCCCTCCCCCCTCTTCAATCATTTTCCAAGCTCCCCACTAACTCTGCATCCTCCACCCTAACTTCATCTCTCTCCTCAGCACTCGACTCCCTATGCCCCTTTGTCCCTAGGCCAGCACGTTCATCCCCTCCCAGTCCATGGATGTCTGACATCCTACGCACCTCCAGGGCCAGCCTCCGTGCTGCTGAGAGGAAGTGGGCCAAATCCAGGGACCCATCTGACCTCTCAGCCTATCAGTCTCTCCTGACAGAGTTTTCTTCTGCTGTCACTGCCGCTAAGGCAAAATTCTACCAAACTAAAATTCATAACTCCATTTCTAACCCTCGTCAACTTTTCTCTATCTTCTCTTCTCTCCTCAGCGTGCCGCCTCCCCCACCCCAGTCTTCCTTCACTGCAGATGACTTTGCAGCATTCTTTTACAAAAATATTGCAGACATCCGCAGCTCCTTTGCCCCCTCTGCCCCCTCTGTGCCCTCTGCGCCCTCTGCCCCCTGTTTCTCCACATTTTCTCTCCTCTCAGACTCTGAAGTTTCCCAGCTTCTACTCACCCACCGCCCTACCCCTGCGCCCCTCGACCCTATCCCCTCATCTCTCCTCCAGGCAATCACACTAGACATCCTCCCGTTTGTCACCTCTCTTGTGAACTCCTCCCTATCTTCTGGATGTTTCCCCTCATCCTTCAAGAGGGCCCACATCACCCCACTGCTGAAGAAACCCACACTGGATCCTTCAGTCATTCAGAACTACCGCCCGGTATCTCTCCTCCCTTTCCTATCCAAAACACTTGAACGTGCTGCATCTAACCAACTCTCTGCTTTCTTCTCTCAAAACAACCTGCTTGACCCCCACCAGTCTGGCTTCAGGCCTGGCCACTCGACCGAGACTGCACTCCTCTCGGTCAGTGAGTCACTCCATGCCGCACGAGCAGCCTCCCTCTCCTCTGTCCTGATTCTTCTAGACCTCTCCGCTGCATTTGACACCGTGGAGCACTCTATCCTCCTGTCCTCACTGGCAGCAACAGGGATCTGTGGCACAGTCCTTGACTGGATTGAGTCTTACCTCTCTGACCGTTCCTTCCAGGTTGCCTGGGCGGGTAAGGTATCACCACCCCGTCCCCTGGCCACCGGAGTTCCCCAGGGCTCAGTCCTCGGTCCCCTTCTCTTCACCTTATACACCAGATCCCTTGGCCCTGTAATATCTGCCCATGGCTTATCCTATCACTCTTATGCCGATGACACGCAACTCTTTCTCTCCTTCTCCCCATCGGACACACAGGTCCCTGCCCGCATCTCCGCTTGCCTGAGGGACATCCAGAGCTGGATGGACAATCACCACCTGAAGCTCAACCTGGGAAAGACAGAACTAATCTTTATTCCTGCCCTATCCTCTCCCCTCCTCGACTTTTCCATTTCAATAGGGGACACCCTAGTGACATCATCACCCTGTGCCAAGAATCTCGGAGTGGTGATGGACAACAGGCTGTCCCTCTCCAAGAACATCGCAGCAGTAAGCCGGGCATGCAGATTTTTCCTGTATAACATCCGGAGAATCCGCCCCTTTCTCACCACCTACTCAACCCAGCTCCTGGTCCAAGCAATGGTTCTATCCCGCCTGGACTACTGAAACTCTCTTCTGGCTGGACTACCGGATCTGCCACCAGACCCCTGCAACTCATTCAGAACGCTGCGGCTCGTCTGGTCTTCAACCTCCCCAGACACTCCCACGTCACTCCCCTGCTCACCACCCTCCACTGGCTGCCTGTTATAGCTCGCATCAAATTTAAAACATTGGTCCTAGCATACCAGGCAGTCAAGGGGTCAGCCCCAGCATACCTCCACAAGATATTCAAACCCTACATGCCAGCCAGATCCCTCCGTTCTGCTACCTCAGGACGCCTGGCACCTCCCCCTCTTCGCACCTGCACTTCCAGAACACGTCTCCTGTCTGTTCTGGCCCCACGATGGTGGAATGACCTCCCCGTGGAGGTCAGAACAGCTGAGACACTGACCCATTTCAAGTGACGACTGAAGACTCACCTCTTCAGGCTGCACCTCTCCCCATCCCTCCCTACCTCCCTGTAATATCTTAAATGACTGTAAGCTTAGGGTTGTAACTAGGTAGCTGTTTCATAGGTGACTTAGGTGCATTAACTCTTACAGTTTTTCCCGATTGCTAACACACTAAAACTGGTTCTTTTAGCAAAAACTCCCAAATTATTACTTCAGTTCTCAGAGGACCAACACATCTCTCAAAACTATAAACACTTTTCACTTGTTTTAACACATGCTGCAAATTGTTAAACTTTTTCTGCAAATCTCTACAAACAAATTCTCTCATGAATCACTGGTTACACACTGTGCTCATGCAACAAACACTAGTAGTCAAAACAGTTAACTCAAGTCATCACAACCTAAACTCAGGTAACACACCTTTCTCTAGGTGCAAACACTTGGCAGCAAAATTGTTTACACATCGGTCACAATCTCTGGATCAATAAATAGGGCCACAGTTTGCGTCTGTGTGCTTTTGAACAATGGATCCTCAAAATGGACAAGCTGTCCAAAGATCAGGAAGACAAAGGAGACGAAGAGGCAGGAGACAATTTTTCCCAGACAAAATACGTGCCATCTTGATTGACCATGTGCTGGTGCATGGTATGATGATGAGGGAAGCTGGACAGAGAGTTCAGCCAAACTTGAATCATTTCACAGTGGCATCCATTGTCCATACTTTCAGACAAGAAAACAGGTACTGTAATTTACTGTAATGTTACATATTGTATCTGCTGTACTGCTGTGAGAGGATATGCTGTCTATGTAATGTTGAAGTGTATTTACAGACTATATGTTCTTTAGATTTTATTGCTGTTTTGTTTATAGTGCTGCATATACTGAGTTCCTTTTATGAATGCTACTCTCCTTTGAAAATACTACATTTTTTTGTTCCTTCAACTGTGTTGTGGTTACTGTACAGTACTTTTCACTCAGCATCACTTTTCAGTACTACAGATAAAATATTTGGAAATTTGCACACTCTCTCATTTGTTAGTAGTGTAACATTGCAAAGATCAAAATCTGAAAACCATAAAATAAGTAGAATAACCAGGAGAAAATAACTCCTGACGCACTGCTATAAAAGGTTTTTGCAGTAGTGCTTTGAATTTATCTCACTGGTGTGTTATGGGTAATCTACATTGTCTGTGTTTTCGATGGCTTGTGTGCGCCATTTGAAGGCAAAGTTTAATTTTGATGGAAGAGTATATGTTTTTGAGAAGATAATTTGAGTTTGGCATGGATGTTTGAAGTTTGTGCTGATTGATGTGTAGTTTTGGGATTGTGTTAATAGTTCTGAGAAAAAGGGGAATTGTTTCATTAAATGTGTCTTAGCAATCAAAAAAAACTGTAACTACTGCTTGTATTTTTTCCATAGACTATGTTGTTGCCGTTCTTGTTGTGTTAGTGTTAATCAGTTTAACCTTCAGGGTCCAAGTTGAACTATGCGGTTGTTCCCTGCACTTGGACCGGTACTTCTCTCTAGGGTTTTTCGTCATACTTGTTCCTGGTTATGGTTATACACTTTGTTGTACGTCGCTCTGGATAAGAGCGTCTGCCAAATGCCTGTAATGTAATGTAATGTAATACTTGGGAGACTTCGGTATGATTAAAATGAGTTTAATCAAAAATATTCTCATTAGACATGAATACTTAAATAGTCATAAACTCATTGACCATTAGAAGCTATCAGTTGTATTCCATGAGAAACACCAGACTGATATATCGTAAATGCAGACAAGCAGGTGTGTCTCCAGAGATGACAACTCCCTTTTAAGGTGAACAAATGGTATCGTAGATGCGAGGGTAGGATGTCTCAGGGTCGCAGCATACCGAGACACTTCTAACACGAATTATAGACTGGGCTTACTGTAAGGCTACAGTCAATAATGTATATTTAACTAGTAATTAAAATATGCATTTTATATAATTTATACAACAAAACCCAAGCATTGGTCTGTTTCTACTGTCTCAGTAAAGCTCCTTCAGGCCTCTGTAACGAATGATCGGCCATAATTCATACAAAATGGAGACAACACGAGTACAGTACCACCATGGTACCACCAATTTATTACAAACAAAAGACCTGATATATGTCTGACATAGGCAGTACATATGAGTTGTGAAGTGTAATGGAAACGCAGTGTGAATGTGTGCAGGTGTGAGCACAACGAGATCAGTGACCAGGTGCTGTGGGCAAAAGAAAAACAACAACAGATATAGCACAGACTGCAGGGCCACAGACTGCCCGGTTACGAGGTGGCAAAGAGAAAAGAGAGAGACCATCAGCAAACAGTCTTATATTCCCCAGTCAGGGGTTAGCAATCCAGTAATGAAGCTGATTACTGCTGCTTCTGCACCTGTAAGCCACAAGAGAACAGATAACCCCCCCGCAGGGAAACAAAGGGGCACAACCTCCCCAGCAGGGAAACGGAGGGGCACAACCCCCCAGCAGGGAAACAGAGGTGCACAACCTCCCCAGCAGGGAAACAGAGGGGCACAACCCCCCCAGCAGGGAAACAGAGGGGCACAACCCCCCAGCAGGGAAACAGAGGTGCACAACCTCCCCAGCAGGGAAACAGAGGGGCACAACCCCCCAGCAGGGAAACAGAGGTGCACAACCTCCCCAGCAGGGAAACAGAGGGGCACAACCCCCCCAGCAGGGAAACAGAGGGGCACAACCCCCCAGCAGGGAAACAGAGGTGCACAACCTCCCCAGCAGGGAAACAGAGGGGCACAACCCCCCCAGCAGGGAAACAGAGGGGCACAACCCCCCAGCAGGGAAACAGAGGGGCACAACCCCCCAGCAGGGAAACAGAGGGGCACAACCCCCCCAGCAGGGAAACAGAGGGGCACAACCCCCCAGCAGGGAAACAGAGGGGCACAACCCCCCCAGCAGGGAAACAGAGGGGCACAACCCCCCAGCAGGGAAACAGAGGGGCACAACCCCCCAGCAGGCAAACAGAGGGGCACAACCCCCCAGCAGGGAAACAGAGGGACGCACCCCCCCCAGCAGGGAAACAGAGGGGCACAACCCCCCAGCAGGGAAACAGAGGGGCACAATCAGCGGTAAAATTGGGGGTGGAGGCGGGTGGACGGCGTCCACCCACCTTTGGTAAATAACTAAATCATTTTGACCGGCAGTTTTACAAATAACTATGACAATCCAGTCCATTTTTTGTAAGCTCCAGTCCATGTGTTAGCCAGTTACTCTCTCAACCAATCAAAAATCCAAAGAAAAAAAACTCAGGAGGAACAGTCATTTATATAGACAGGCACAGAAAGAAAAATAACGTTGATTGTCTTGATTGTTTGGAAGCGGGCGCGGGTAGATAATTTCATTAACATGTAATTTCATCTATGCAACATTTTAAAAAGAGATGAATAAACAGCCCCTACGAACGCCTGCTATTATTAACGGCAACTTTGATTGCTTGAGCAAAATCAGCAGGTTGCTGGTCAGCAGCTAAACTAGGACTGAATATTTCCCACATAGCCTACATAACGTTTTACTCAACGGCGACTGGTGAGCTGAAAATCGGTGGGGCGCAAAACTTTCCTTTAAACTAATCATTGATCTCGACCTGTTTTTATTAGTAATTTACCTTTATAATCAAGCGTGCCAACGATCGGATTAATCAAATGGCAAGTAGCCTAACATACACCGTGTTAGAGGGATTAAATCATAATTCAATTTATCTGTTAAAAATCCGTTTTAATCACCAAGTAGTCTACACTTAACAAAAAAGATACACCAGTCTGTTATCTACCGTGTTAGCTTTCAGAATAACCCAACAAAAACAAAACCCGCACTTCAATTTTGTTTACAATCTACGCATTGCAGATATTTGCCCTGAATACGAGTGCGGAGAAAGAAGTGCATGTATCCGCAAACAATGTTGATTAAAAATGTGCACAATTTTGTACTGCAAATGAAAATAAATGTAGGCTATAAGGCCTAGGCTACTCGCTAAAACTGCCTATTTGGGGAGAGCAGGCTATATATGATAGTATTGAGTAGCCTATTTTGTGGATTAATTGTATTGATACTCAATGAAAATCAGCAGGAGATTTCGCCACTGCCTAGTGATTAAACTGGATTTTTCTAAATCACATTTATCATTTAATCCCCCGAACAAAATGTGAAGAAGCTGTGTCCCTTTCCAATTGATTAGTCAGATATTGCATGCTTGCTAATCACTGAATATGAATTAAAACAGTTTGAGATCAATGATTAGTTTAAAGGAAAGTTTTGCGCCTCGCCAGTTTAATAAAGATTATTTTCGTGGGTAAAAAAATTCTCAGCATTAATGACACAAGTAAACTTGAAATATATTATGTAAAAGCTTGCATCAATAGTACACATTCTTTTAAAAACATTGTTTTCATTAATTACACATATGCGCACAATACATTAAAGATACAACTGTTTTGAGCTGAGACATTCATTGGTTTGTACCTTTTTTCACCCACCTCCCACCGGATCTCAGGGTCCACCCACCTCCCAAATCCCAATTTAACCCCTGGGTACAACCCCCCAGCAGGAAAACAGAGGGGCACAACCCCCCAGCAGGGAAACAGAGGGGCACAACCACCCCAGCAGGGAAACAGAGGGGCACAACCCCCCCAGCAGGGAAACAGAGGGGCCCAACCCCCCAGCAGGGAAACAGAGGGGCACAACCCCCGAGTAGAGAAACAGAGGGGCCCAACCCCCCAGCAGGGAAACAGAGGGGCACAACCCCCGAGTAGAGAAACAGAGGGGCACAGAAGACTCTGGGTCATCCCACCATGGATGGCGCAGGAGAGGTAGCAGGTTGCAGCAGTTTGCTAAGGTGGTCTGGGAGGATGGACAGCATGGGAAAGTGAGGAGGACCCATCGCTCAGTGGGTCAGACTGGTGGAAGATACCGCAAGCCAGGCTTAGCTTCCTGATCAGGGCCAATTATGACACCCTGCCTTCTCCTCAGAACCTGCGCTAATGGTTTGGTGCGGATGAGACCGTCCGCTCTGTGCTGCCCCCAAACGAGGCCTATGGCACATTCTGTCAGACTGTGAGACGGCTCCAGCGCAGGGACACAGAGCGGGCCTCCAGCACAGGGACACAGAGTAGGCCTCCAGCACAGGGACACAGAGACAGCTCCAGCACAGGGACACAGAGCAGGCCTCCAGCACAGGGACACAGAGCAGGTCTGTCAGGCTGTGAGACGGCTCCAGCACAGGGACACACAGCAGGCCTCCAGCACAGGGACACAGAGCAGACCTCCAGCACAGGGACACAGGGCAGGCCTCCAGCACGTTCTGTCAGGCTGTGAGACGGCTCCAGCACAGGGGTGTTACAGATGGCGGCATGACCAGCTGCTGCAGAAGCTTCTGGAAATACTGACAACCAGCAGACAGGAGGCAAACAGACGCCTCTCCTGTGAAAGAGCATCAAACCCTCTTTGTGAGGCAAGCAGAGGAGGAAGGGACCGTAGGTGAGAGTAGAGTCCTGGTTCCAGGGAGAGGGTGGAGCATGCCAGTAGATCTCAATCCACAGCTCCATTTCCCAAATGAGATCAGCACAGCGTCCCTGTGGCCTAACATGGAGACGTGGTCTACTTGGGCAAAGGTGGTGCTCCTTATATGGAGACGTGGTCCACTCGGGCGAAGGTGGAGCTCCTTATATGGAGACGTGGTCTACTTGGGCGAAGGTGGAGCTCCTTATATGGAGATGTGGTCTACTTGGGCGAAGGTGGAGCTCCTTATATGGAGACGTGGTCCACTCAATGGAGACGTGGTCCACTTGGGCTAAGGTGGAGCTCCTTATATGGAGACGTGGTCTACTCGGGCGAAGGTGGAGCTCCTTATATGGAGACATGGTCTACTCGGGTGAAGGTGGTGCTCCTTATATGGAATGTGGTCTATTCGGGCAAAGGTGGCGCTCCTTATATGGAGACGTGGTCTACTCAGGCAAAGGTGGTGCTCCTTTTATGGAGACGTGGTCTACTCGGGCGAAGGTGGTGCTCCTTATGGAGCTTACCCTCCCATGGGAGGAGGGGGCAGAAGCAGCCTATGAGCGGAAGCGGCTGAAGTACTCCGACCTGGCAGCGGAGTGTGAGAGTGTAACGAGTGTAAGGAGGCCGGTTGGAGAGCAACAGTATATCCAGTGGAGTTGGGACTCTGGGGCTTCATCCGCCAGTCAGTGCTTCACCTTCTGGAGAACACGGGCATGACTGGAGCAAGGCTGAGGAGGCCAGCTAGAGGG
The DNA here is from genome assembly GCA_025169545.1 of Anguilla japonica. Taxonomy (NCBI): domain Eukaryota; kingdom Metazoa; phylum Chordata; class Actinopteri; order Anguilliformes; family Anguillidae; genus Anguilla; species Anguilla japonica. The sequence goes on from CM045894.1 coordinate 1,035,656, forward strand.
CTGGCCAAGGAAGCAGAGAAGGGGGGCTGGTGGATTTGGCTCAGAAGGAAAGATACCGGGGGGGATGAGTTAATACCCACTCCACCAAAAATGAAGCATCGCGTAGTTCTGGCAGGCCACGAGAGTCAAGCGCTCCGGCCGAATCAGCTGAGGGCTCAGCTGAGTGATGTTCGCCTATCACAGTACATTCACTAACAGGGCGGTCTATTTAAACAGCCTCCTTCTACTCATTCGGCTGCTCCTCCTGCATGCAAGCGCTGCACGTTGCTTCGTAAATCCCCTCCACCACCCCAGCTCCATCCTTATGCGTCAAGAAATTGCATTTCTCCTTCCTATGTGTTAAGAATTTGTATGCTCCATCCCCATGCATCAAGAAATTGCATTTCTCCATCCCTGTCTTAAGAAATTGCATTGCTCCATCCCTATGTGTTAAGAACTTGCTTTGCTGCTGGATCTGTTCTGTGTGTACCCCTCTAGGGGGGTTTGGCTGCTGGCCTCCCGGCCTTATCCACGCGGGCTGCGTGGTTGGCGGGAGAGCTCCAGAACAGAGCCATACCGCCAAACATAACTGTATTGCCTTTATTGTCAATAAAGTTCTACTTGATGACAGTGGTCCTGACAGAAACAACAGCAGGCGGAGGCAAGGAGATGTCCCATCACTGCCTCTCCACCAGGAGATGTTCTGGGATTAAAGAGACATTAAGGATCGGTGGCTCCAGGCTGATGGCCCTGCAGTGTCTCTCTGGTGCTGCTGGAGCAGCAACAAACAGCAACACTCAGCAGAATAAGGTCTATCTGTGCATCCCAGCAGAACGATGAGCCCTGTGATGACATCACAGCCCAGCAGTGCCAGGACTGGGTAAGGCACTCAGAAAGAGTCAACCAGCACTGCCGTGGAAATGAAGGCATCAGACGGGATGTGGATGAAAATCTGTGGCCAAATACAGCAGAGAGACCAGATCACAGCATGATCAGGATCACAGCACTGCATTTATTTTCCTTTGTTTTGCTGAATAATACTGTAATATAATGTATTTATTTATTGTGTATGTTTATTGTGCTACTGCAGAAACTGGTTCAGTATTGTACATTATTTGTATAAAAACTTTTTTTGTTGTTTTGTTTTTGACAGCATACCTGTATTTGCAATTAATATACTTCAGTAAACAAAATATCTAATGTTTTGGTGTTTGGTGTCTTTCGTAAAATACAAGTTTTGAGGTAGATGCAGAACACAGAATGTAAACTGATGTCATGAGGTATGTCGTCAAGTAAGACATGACCTTATGTTTAATCTTAAGGCTTTGCTTTTAAAAAAAAAAAAAAATACTGCTTTCGTACGACAACAAGCCTACACATTAATGGATTATTTTACTCTGCTTGGATGAGAAAAAGAAACATTTACCACATTTCAGGTTGTGAGCATATATATTTTGTAATGGAATAGGACAGAAAAGCTGATTTTCATGCCGGAGGAAGACCTTTCACAAGCGGCTCTAACATGCAGTCATATGAGCGCCCAAGGGGGGTCGCTAGAGAGCGATGAAACACAGATCCCTGTCTGTCTGAACCCTCCCGTACCCTGGGCAGCACAGGCACCAATCGTGCGTCTCCCTGTGGAGCTACCGGCCACAGTTGGCACTGGCACGGTCCGAATTCGACCCGAGGCCGTGAGGCTCATCCATGCACCTCAGTGTGGTGCCTTAACCGAATGAGCCATCCAGCAGCCCCAAGCCTAATTTCAATAAAATTACACCTTACCAGCATCCATAAGAAATGCAGACTACCATACAGAATGCCAAATACTATGTACATTGATAGGACCCATTCAAAGCAGGCACATGAGGTAGACAGGAAATCATCAGGTCAGACGACATTTTCCCACTGTAACAGAATTTAGTACAATATGCACCAGGGAAATACCCACTACACAGCATGCAGGGGCATTCTCCAAAGACTCACTAAGTTGTCTCAGTCTTGATAATAGTTTCTAAGCATCGCACATCATAAGGTCACATCTCTCAAGCATAGAGGCTCTGTCTGAGGTCACACACGGATGTTACATCAGTAATTAGGCCTCTCAGCAAACAACACAACAGCACAGTATAGTGCCTGGGACAGGGGTGGTATATCCCCATGGTGGGTGCCAGAGCTTTTCGGGTCCTCTCAGGAGTGCACTCGGGACGGCCCTGAGCTGCATTCCATCCTCCTCGTAGCTCTTCATCGCTCTTCTCCCTCATCGCCACGGTAACTGGGAATGTGAAGACCCGGACAAGGCCACAGGCCTAGGTAGACGTGGCCAGGAGTGCATACAGAAATACAGAAACATACACTTCCCTTCACTACCTTAAGCCTCCAAGCAGCTGTAGCCTGCAGAACACAGTCTGAAGTGCATTAATCATTGCAGGTTTGCCACTGAATCTACAGGAACTGAGGCAGAGCAGTGAAAGAATGGGCAGTAATTCACTATGTGCACTCATATAGACATGAAAACTGTTTTTTTGTTCAATCAAACATTTACAGTTTTTCTCAAATGTTTACACACTAAAACTGGAACTATGCACACGATGGTGAAAACTTGAAGCTCAAGACTATTTCTGCAAAACTCTAAGCACAATTCCTTTGTTTTCACTTAAATAGCAATTCTAAATCACATGTTTGCACAACTCTACACACAAAATCTCATCATTTAGCTCTACACACAAAATCTCATCATTTAGCACAATTTTCATAATCAAGCCTTGTTTGTTCACATGGAAAACACTGGCCTTCAAATGCCAAACTTTAAGTACCAATTGGTATCACTCATGCCACACCTGCTCAAACTCAATTGGCTAAACTTTTCAATTATCTGTCAGAGCATAAAAGAGACCTCAGGTTACTTCTATTGTGTTGGAAAACAATGGAGCAACACGCAGCACAGCAAGGTAGAGGTAGAGGAGGAGGAAGAGGAGGTGTACATGTACGAGGTGGACGAGGAAGAGGGAGATGAGCTAACATTTCAAATGAAATACGTGCAACTTTGGTTGATCACGTATTTGTTTTTTGTTTTTTTTACAGCAGGCCTACAAACTATGATTTTTATTTTTGCAGTCTGCTGAACAAAGATTTATTTTACAGTAACAAATAAAGATTTGCTTTGTTACCTTTTTGAATTTGTTCATTGATTTCATATATGACAACAGATCATTACATCCATTGTCCAGACTGACACAGTCTAAGCATGTTCTCATTTTGAGAAGACACAAATGTTATCTATTTTGGCAAAACTCATAATTCACTGATAAGGAAAAAGGAAAAACACTTCTAACAATGTTCAGTATGACTCATGATGGAACCTGGGTTGTGAGTGCAGCCCAACTGGACCTCATTGGCAGGACAATGCAGTAAAATGTGCATTGTATCATACACAATAACAACAACACTCAAAGTGATAACGGTTCACACACAGTACTGTACTGTACTGAATTAGAATTAGAATTAGGTTTACCTAGCAAATGCACTTTTATATGATGATATATTTACTGTATTGTATCATGGCAACAGTCTTTATATTTACTGTAAAATTGCAGCCTATTTTGGGACCCCTCGAAAAGAAAACTAAAACTTCAAAAAGGGATAAAAAATAAGCAATTTTTACACAATTTTATAACTTGAATATGTAACATGACCTCATGAGGCCAAAACATATATACAGTATTTTGATGGTTGTGTTTTTAAATTTATCGCACCAGTGTGAAATCAATGCTCAATAAGACCTATTCATATGAGGCCTGTGTGAATCATTTTGATGGAAAAAGTCAGTTTTGAGAAGAGAGAACATGGTTTTGAATCCATGAATGCATTTTGCAAGAGATTTGTGTAGTTTTGGCAAAAGGTTAACTGTTGCTGTGCTTTGTGTGTAGAGTTTTGAGAAATTGAGCTATAGTTTCAGGAAACGTGTTTAAACAATTGAGAAAAACTGTAATCCATTAGCCGTTCACAATGAACAAAGATTCTTTATCGATACGCCTACTTTTCCATCTCAGCCAAGCGTGAGAACTTATTAATTTCGTTTCCTAATTCAGACATTTCCGCTTAGATTTATGTGCACGAATCCCAAATTCACGTAAAAACGATTGCTTGGAAGACCCCGCTCTGATCAAGTAGGGGATGTAGTGTACGACCCAATTCTACTGCGTTCCGGAAGGTAGCCGAAAGCATTCACGCCAGGGATTCTTTAGCAGTGACAGCATCTAGCGTTGACTCTGGTGGTGAGAAACTCGACAATAAGCATGCCATTAACTTGTGTCCGCGTGTGTTGGAACGTTTCCGCTTTTAGCGAAAGACTTGCGATATTCGTGAAACCAGCCCCTCTGTGAGACGTCCCCGCAATCGAATGTGTATATTCGGTGTTGTCAATTTAGCGACTTTTAGAGGAGGCCATAGCTACTTTCCATAGAAAATAGTTGGTAACACTCCGCAGAATTTAAATAAGGTTGATGACATTACCCGGCAAGAATCTGCAGCTAGCAGATATGGACGTGGCAGCAGCTTCCAGTCTTGAACATGGCGTCCTCCATGGAGGGGCAGCGGCTGCCGCAAAAGCAGCGCTCCTTGAATGAAGCTCCCTGGCCAGGTAGCAGTGAAGGCAGTGCATCGGTATCCTCAATATCAGTACATTGTCGCTTAAAACAACGCTTTTCGTGGCTGGTCTCAAATGGATCGCCTGCATGCTGCAGCTATAGAGCTTATAGGTAAGGAGCAATGCAAATAAATAGCAAGACTTCCTCATAGTGCGTAGACTGTGAGCTCAGACTCGCAGCGAGCATGTAGCGAGCAGACATGGTTTAGACTGGCAGCGTGCCATAGCTGAATTGCAGGAAGAAGCGCCGATTTACAAAGCAATGTGCAGCAAGCTTGCATGCAGGAGGAGCAGCCGAATGAGTAGAGCGAGGCTGTTTAAATAGACCGCCCTGTTATGTGAATGTACTGTGATAGGTGAACATCACTCAGCTGAACATCAGCTGATTCTGCCAGAGCGACTTGACTCTCGTGGCCTGCCAGAACTAACATAAAATATGGCCACACATTTTTGGCCAGGGACACGCATGTTGACCTTTTTTGGCACAGTATGTAAGTCAGCCTACAAGAGGGAAATCAGTTCTGGATCTGGTGCTATATAATCTGAATCTGCAGCATAGAGGTAATGGAGCCACTTGGGACAAGTGCTCATTTTGCAGTTAGTTTTGATATATTTTGGCAAAATAATAGGACCTACTCTTAGAATTTAAAATTTTGAGTGAGTCAATTTTAACAAGATGCAAGCGAATTTAAGTAATATAGAAAGGCAAGGAAGAGTAAGTTGAATAAGCAGTCTCCCCAGTGAATGAACGAAGCCATATGGAGGAGTTTAAGAAAAAAAACTTAAAGAAGGTTAAAGAAGAAATACCGGAAGCTAAAAGAGGTTCTTTGAAAGGCAAATTACCCAAGATGCAAAAAGTTATCTTAAACGTTTCTTTCAATATTGTAGTAGGAAAATGAAAGTGAAGGAGGATGTCAGGTGCACAGGAATAAAGAAGGAGCCTTATACCAATATATGCAGGAACCTTCAGGCCTGTCAGTTTAACTTGCATCACATGTATAATACTGGAATCGATCATTACAGACAAGTTTGAATTGTTTCTTGAAAATAACAACATCCTAAGGGATAGCCATTATGGCTTTGGCAAGAGAAGGTCATGTCTGACAAACCTTTTGGAAGAAGCTACCAAGTGTTTTGACTATAACAAGGCTTATGATATTATATACTTATATTTTAAAAAGCATTTGATAAGGTACCACATATGACACTTATTAGTAAAATGATGACAGTAGGAATGACAAGAGGTATTTCAAAGTGGGTTTGAAAGGACGCAGGCCAGAACACAATAAGTAGTAATAGGAATGATCTAATCTGAGCAGGGTATTGTGGGAAGTGGAGTTCCGATTGTCATTTATTTCCCCTGAATGCTGAGATGGATTTTCTTATACTTTTCATCACAAAAGTGTTAACTGGGGGTATTTCTCTTTTGGCTACATCCGTACCAATGGCTAGTGTTTATTTTTCCAGTTCCACTGATCATACTGTATTAAGTAGTACTCATACATGAAATGCCCCATAAACAGATTTTAGCCAATTTTATGGCATATCATTTTCCGCAGGTGATTGTATGCCCTGATCTTTTCCCTTTATTTCTCCTACATGGCTATATATTTCCAAAATGTAAATGTCCAGTTATGGAGCCTGTTTTCATTCCCTATTGCTTTCATTCCCTTGTTTTACATGTGTAAGTGTTGAACAAACTGAATACATATGAATTACTGATCCATAAAGTTAAGCCACCAGAGAACTATACCCGTTCACTCATAATACCTTGCCTGTCTTTGCATGGTGCATATACTGCCTGCAACCTTCATCTTCTCTCCCACCCTCACTTCACACGTGAAAATGCTGCATCAGGGGAAGACTAGGCATTTCCTGCACACAAGACTGTCCCAGCTGGTGCTGTGCCTCACCTTCCCCCTAAGTTTGCTCTGAATTCCTGGTACACTGATTGCCCTGCAGGAGGCGCTGGTGTCACATAGCTGGCCTGCTTCTGGTCCTTTCTGGATCTCCAGGTTTGTTCTGATGTTGTCCACTCCTGTTCCAGTCATTAAAATCTCATTTCTCGTTCTTGGTTGAGTGTACAGTGACATAATCTGTGACCAGAATGATAATTGATCCTATTATGCATGCAAGAAATTTCTTTCACATAATTCATTTTGGACACTTGGCACTATGCACAATGCTAGTGAGAAAGGGTGGGGCTGCACTGTTTCTCGTCTTTCTGCCTTTAAATTGCACAGATGGATTTAGGGCAGCTTCAGCGTTCAGTGGTTTTACCCTGGCACTTAGCATGGCTTCTAAATATTCACTCCTATTCTAAACAGTTTGTGCTGCACATACGGCTGGGAACAGCATTGTATTTAAGACAATCTTACTTTTTCTATTTTCAAATGTGTATGTTTGGATACACTGTTTCTGAACAGAGATGTACTCGCTTGCCTACAGGATTTGGCAAGAGTTTAATTTTTCAAGCGTGGCGTACGGTATGCAGTCTGCTATCAAATATATACCCAGAAAAATGGCCAGAAGATGCAATTCATTGTTTGCCCGTTACAATCAATAATGGAGGAGGAAGTGGAATTGTTGAATCAAAAAGGAATTAAATTTATCACTGATAAATAAATAGTGTTTGTTTCTTTTATTATCAAAACTCGAACCACAGACTCTGTATATCTCGGTGATAAACTTTGATGGTGTGGTCAGTGCTCTGACGTTAACGTTAGCCATTTTCCCCAAATAGTGGCGAACTGATGCAGGTCTGTGGAAAAGTTTGCCTCCGGTAATGTTTTTCCGGTGCACGTTTCAGACCACACCTAGCCAAAATCATCACCACATTTGGAGCGCCGCCTCTCTGCACTCGGATTGGTTGGGAAAATACAACTATCCCGGGAAGGTTGCATCCTTCGTTTACGCCTAGAACGTCAAGGCATCGGCCAGGCTCTGTTGAACAAAGTGAAAAAAGAGACTGGCTCGTGAGGCTAATAGTATCCCCACAGTAAAGGGAGGTTCTCACTGAAGACCGCACAGAGGCAGCCAAGAGCCACAAGTCTGTACATCTATTCTTAAGTTCTTCTTGGGTAGACATCTACAGTGAAGTCACTGTTAGAGAAGTCTGTCAAATGCTTTTGTACTGAATATGATGCAGACATGCTGTCTATCATAATCATCATCATCATCATCTCCACCAAATTGTGACTCAAGACAAAATCATTGCAACACCCCTGTTCTTTCTACACGAAGAGCTGTCTCACTTCCTGGGTCACATGTCAGAATGTGATAGGGTGGAGATGAGGAGCATGAGGAAGAGCAGCTGAAAGATTTTTTAGTTCCTGCTCTTTTCTCAGAAGCACGAATAGTGACTCATAGCGATATCAGTGTTTCGGTCATTCTCTGACTCAAACAATAACGAACGTGTTTATCCAAATTAAATTTGCAAAGTAGAAAAAATTAGAAGAAAACAGCAGATTAGTTTGATTGCGCTATTCTGAGACTCCGGCAGAATGTTTTAAAAAGCCATTCCAGATCATGATATAGCTGGGCTTTACTGCCAGGCTCTTTCTTCCCCACTATGAAAAGTGCAAGAGGCTTTGTTTTGTTGAGGGTTTAAGGTGATTCTCTAAAATGAGTCACCATTTCAAACTGGCAACCACAAACTGAAGAAAAACAAGGCAAGACTTTTCTGTTTTATGCTTAACCTCACCCCACCCCACCCCACACACACACACACACACACCCTCACATGCACACATGTATGCACACATGCACACACACGCACACATACCCTCATGCGCACTGTGATGGCCACAGCCACACATGGTAGTATTATTCCCATTCACACTCTCTCACCTCATTAGAACACAGGTTCATTTCATTTGCAGTCAACCACACCCAAACAATTAACATCACACAGTTCCTTTGATTTGGAATCTGTTTATTTGCTTTTAACCTTACATTGTTTTATATGAAGTGCACACATTTTAACACTGTAGGGTTACACAGGCAATTTTCTGTTATATTAATCATTTGTTTCATTGTCTTTGAGTTACCGTGGTTGTTGGGGGTGGTCCCTTCCTGGTGGAGCAAAAGGCATGGCTGAAGGCTAAGGACTCTTAAATACTGGAGCCAGCTCATCGGGCCAAACCATGTGCTGCCATGTCATGGGGAGGATTTGGGTTTAGTTAGTTTTGCTTTTATTTAGTTGTAGTTGGTGTCCATCTTGTTTACCCCTTGTTTGTTATTTGGTTTGGCCAAGCCGCTATATATGCTCCCTCGTGTCATTGTGTTAGGTCAGTTTGTTCAATTAATGCAAAAACAGAGAATGGGCTTCACTCCCAAAATTTGTTTGAAACTTTCAGAGTGCTGGACCAAAAAGTGTAATCAATAAAGTTGAAAGAAAAGGGCCGCACTTTGCATAATCTGATTTTATTTTTTGTCAGAACGTCTCAGCACAGACGCGTTTCGGCGCAGTGCCTTCTTCAGTGTGCTTATTTACAGCGTTCATTCAAGGTTTAAATACCCACACCTAGACATAGACACACCCTCATGATCAACCAATGATAATTCATCAAGTGTCATTCAAGGCAATGATTATCTCCACCCATAAATCCAATCTCATAATTGACCAATTATGTTGACACATACTTGACAGGCTATCACATAATAACACAGATTGCTGAAATATCAACATCATCAGATGGACAAGCAACAGGTTAGATTTATAAAAATAAAACTAAAAAATGATAGATTTAAAAAAAAAAAAAAAAACAGTTAAGAGACAGGTCCTCATTCATACCATTAGGTGCGACCGTATTTAAAGTGAAGATATACCAGGCCTCGCTCTTCAAAAGGCGGTTCTCATGATCTCCGCCTCTGGGATACTGATTAACAACCTCCAGGCCCATGAACCTCAATGAGTTGGCTGCATGGCCTGCAGCATTAAAATGTCTGGCGACTGATGACCTTTCATCTTTTCTCTTAATGGCATTTATGTTCGCAAATTCTAGTTTTGAGTTGTCGTTTTGTTTTCCCTACGTAACATAAACCACAAGGACACAGATACACCACAAATGTAGATAAACGTGTTACTCTGCCCTTTACCGTAAATGATTTATTGGTATTAGGCTGTATAAAACATTTCCCTGTGAGCATGTTGCTACAAGTCACACAGTTGAAACATTTAAAATTACCCTCCGGTATTTTGAAAGGAAAGGGTGATGGTGTAAGGGCTGGGGAATAAGAGGGTACTAGGCAGTCTCTCAAATTTGGAGCCCTTTTGTAGCAAATCGCAGGGGGATCTTGAAAGGCAAGCCAACGTTTGGGTCACTGCTCAAAATATCAGTGAGACGTACGACATCTTCATATGATATGGTCAGAGGACCTCCGTTCAGTTTGTTCAGTTAACATCTTGTTCAGTTGTTGTTATATTGAGTACGGTTATATTTTCTTGGCCTCTTTTATAGGCCTAGTTTTTAAATTCTTGGTTTATAATGTTTTTTGCATCCTTTGGGTAAATAAAAACCCAGTTTTGTTCATCTACAACTCCTATTTCCTCATTGCCTCACTGATTGGTCTCTAACACGCACACACACATACACACACACACGCACACACGCATGCATACCCTCATACACACACACACACACACACACACACACGCGTGCACACATAGAGTACATTTACATTCAGTCAGTACCTTGTCGGAATTAGTTTGACTATGGTAACTGGCCTATCAGTTTCCCCCTTTCTCACTCTTGCTGCTGTACTGCTGTACTGAAACATACCTGTTATATACTTTTTAATGTTTTGGTCAAAGTCATTCTGGGGCACTCCCTTATTAAAGCAGGCCTCTCACCCTGAGAACATAGCTTTAGAGGTTTTCTTGGTTCCTTTTCTGTGATAATCAATTTGTTGATTCCAAATGTGCCTTGTCCTTTCCAAGAAAATATTTTGTACAATTGTTTGAATGACAAATGCATCTATGATATTTCAGGATAAGAACTGTTACCAGCTTAATTAGTAAGAATGGCCTATTGCTACAATTTTTCACTGATAAGTAACAGAGTACAGAACTTCCACATCTATTAAAACTGAAAACATTAATTACATCCTCAGTTAATAAGCAAAAGCAAAATCAAAACTAACTGCTTGAACATTCCGAAGGCTCTGCTAAAATAAATCAGTTAATTGCAGTCAACTAAAACAGTGCAAAGCAATAGAAATAAACTTTAGTCATTGTCACGCTCAAAGTTGTTTTCCATTTATTCATTGTCTGCCCAAGTATTCTCGTTTATGCACAAGGACCAAGCAGTCATGAAGACCTCCAAATGTCCTGTCTTCGTATCTTGCATACCTTTACATTATGCAAGTACATTCAGAGAACGATTACATGCACTATACTGTACACTGTACTGTTTAAAAAACAAAAAACTCCTGAATCTCTAGACTACTCTTCTTCACATCAATCATGAATAAATATTTTCCACCCTCCCATAAATCTTTTGCATATATTTTACATCTTAAGAAAAAGTAGTTATCAAAATATATTGCAGTTTATTCAGAATATTAGCGTACTTGGCAGCTAAATGAAGGCTACAGCAATCTAAGTGAAATACAATAGTATTTTTTCCCTTTTATGGTAAAGGAATGACCTTGCATGGTTATATAAACTGTTGTAAATGGTTTTGGTGGTTTGATATGTTTACACTTGATGCAAAATGGACACAATGCTTCCTGGTCTACTTAAGGAAATAGTTTTGTGCTTCAATCAGAGCAGGTATTAACAAGTCTTTAGGGTGTTTACACCTTTACAGAGACATACTTTAGGACCAGTTGTAAACCAGGGCTTTATCTATCAATACCAAGGCTCCACAAACGCAAAGCATCTTTTTAGAGCGCCAGTATCATGTTTTTGTGAAAGACACACTCACTGCCAAGGCTGCTTGAGCTGCAAAAACTTCCCTTTTCTCATAGTTTCAAATCTTCTGGCAGGCTTCACTTTGGACATGATTCACCGTGCCACTGTTCCACACCCATCCGCGTTTGCTGCCAGGGTTGTGCCACCAGTCAGAAGAATCACCCCATCCTCTCACTCTCCACCTCAGCTGTGTGGTGGGCATTCTGGTGCAAAATGGCTGCCATGCATCACCTAGGTGGGTCCTACACATTGGTGGTGGTTGAGAAGAGTTTTTTTTTCTCATTACTGTACTGTGCTTTGAGAGCGAGAAAAGTGGCATATCAATGCAAAGCATTACAAATGCTGCAAAGAAATGTGAAACTGACAAAACCACAAATACAATGTTAAAAATTAGCATTTGAAAAAAAAAATTGCATTTGACTAATATAAAACCATTTAAGAACATGAAAATATGGACATCTGAATATATTGAACTTCTAAAGTATAATTTAGGTTACATTTTGGTGTCTGTTTCCAATGCTGTAGTTTTGTATATGTGTGTAAGAAGGGAGATTGGGGTGTAAAATGCACGTGTGTAGATATAGTTATGAGAGATAAATGCACATAATATAGACCCTGTGTCAGAGATGTGTCACACAAACTCCCCCGCATACAGCAACTACTCATGCAAGCTTCTCAATATAACAATTCATCGCCTATAAATGGAGAACTGAACCAACAAGCCTCTGGTCTCAGATTCGGTTTCAGGCTCCTAAGTGGCTCAGTCAGTAAGGGCACTGATATCTGCACTGGCTGAGCTCTATAACTGAGACGTTACATGTTCAAGTCCCGGCATATTTCATTAGGACAAAGAGCCTGCAGACACACTTGGTTTCTTCATTAACTCTGGACGTCTCCCTGTACTGCTCGTGTCACTATTGAAGTCTGTGTGAAAGTTGATGGGGAAATGAAAGTGTCGGACCTTTTCTGACTGTGGAACCACTACATCAATACTTGGACTAAGATTTTAAAGACAGAAATACATAAATACAACAAAATAGCAAGTATATTCATTCTGGGGGGGTGGTTGGGGGGATTCAGGAAGCTCGTGCATTTGGCAAAAAAAAAAAACAAGCCGAAAAGTACATTTTGTTCTTCTTGTTCTTGTCTGTTTCACACTCTGCCTATGCCCCCCCCAACTTCCTTCTCTTCTTGCTTAGCGTGACTCTGAGGTTTGGGTTGTCTAGACAACGAGGGGCATATCTCACTTCATGATGCCACAAAGTTTCTGCTGTGGGTAACACAGGACATTTGTGCTGCTGTGAGGAGGTTTAAAACAGCAGCCTAAGACAAGCCTAACCCTAACCCAGAGAGCTCCTCTGAACCACTTCCAGTCGGCTGAGCAAAACAAGCCTAACCCTAACCCTAAGACAAGCCTAACCCTAACCCTAACCCTAACCCTAACGAATTGGGGGGGCGACATAGCTCAGGAGGTAAGAGCGGTTGTCTGGCAGTCGGAGGGTTGCCGGTTCGATCCCCACCCTTGGTGTGTCGAAGTGTCCCTGAGCAAGACACCTAACCCCTAACTGCTCTGGTGAATGAGAGGAATAATATCATTAATAATAATAAGAACAAAAATTTCTGGGGCTTCACCAAAACCAGTACGATACTGGTGCATTAATACAATTAAGGTCAAAATTTTCCCCCTCCCCATTTTCTGAAAATCCTGTCCAATGTCAACACCATTCGTGTCTTCACAGTGAGACACTTTAATCAATGTAAAGGCCCACATTTGGTATATTTTGTCATTTGTTTGAATCTTCTAGATTACTATATAACACATTTAAATTTGGGGCTGTCAAAATTATTATCCCATCTGAATTTTTCAAGAAAAATGGTCATAATGTTTTTAGCTTTCAAGCCACACCTGATCTTGTTGACTTAATTGGCTCAATTAGCTTCTGCTCAATAAATCCCTGGGTTCCCGTGAAGTCAATTTTTGGGGGCATGGTTTGTTTGGTGAATGACGGGAGAAGCCTTCAACCCTAAAATGCGGTTCCCACAGTTAAACGCGGCAGAGGGGACACTATGCTTGCGGCTGTTTTGCTGCCTCTGGCACAGGGAACCTTTTTGGGCAAAAGGGATCATGAAGAATGAATATTCTGTCCAGATTTTGAAGGATAATGTGTGTAAATCTGCTACCACCCTGGGTGTAGGCAAGTTAATGACCCTAAGCATACATCCAAGTTGGTCCAGAAATGTTTGAAGGACACCAAAATCAAGGTGATGGAGTAGCCATCTCAAAGCCTGGATCTCTATCCCATTGAGAATTTGTGGCAGGAGCTCAAGGTTAAGGTTCAAATCTGGATGAGCTGGAGCAGTTTGCCATGGATGAATGGACTAAGATCCCTCAAGAGACTTGTATCAACCTAGTTAGGTACTACAGTATGAGATTTCTATCAGTTGTGAGTGACAAAGGTAACAATACTACCCATTAATTGTCACAGGGCCATATAATTTTCACCTTGTCATTTCTGTAATGTCATGTTACAACTCAGTATATTATTGAAATATTTTCAAGAAACTTCTTGGAGTTTTTGTCTTTATTCATTTATAAGTGATTACTCTCAACTCTTTTGGTACTGTTGATGGCCTTGGAAAATTTCAGACAGGGGGCTGATCATTTTGATCTTAACTATATTTATATTTACAATGATTAAAAATTCATAGATAATTGAATTCTTACACAGACCAAATACTCACAACTCAAACACTAAATGAAAAAATATCTCTATAAATTACACTCACCAGCCACTTCATTAGGTGACAGGAGTGGCACCCGGTGTGGTCTTCTGCTGCTGTAGCCCATCTGCTTTAAGGTTTGATGTGGTGTGCATTCAGAGATGCTCTTCTGCATAACTCGGTTGTAACAAGTGGTTATTTGAGTTACTGTTGCCTTTCTATCAGTTCAAACCAGTCTGGCCATTCTCCTCTGACCTCTGCCATCAACAAGGCATTTTCGCCCAGAGAACTGCCGCTCACTGGATATTTTCTCTTTTTCGGACCATTCTCTGTGAACCCCTCTGTGGTTGTCCGTGAAAATCCCAGTAGATCAGCAGTTTCTGAAATACTCAAACAAGCCGGTCTGGCACCAATGACCATGCCACGTTCAAAGTGACTTAAATCACCTTTCTTCCCCATTCTGATGCTTGGTTTGAACTTCAGCAGATCGTCTTGACCATGTCTACATGCCTAAATGCATTGAGTTGCTGCCACATGATTGGCTGATTAGATATTTGCTTTAACGGGTGCAGTTTGCAGTTGAACAGGTGTACCTAATGAAGTGGCCGGTGAGTGTACATATAAAAACATTCTGTGTTGGTTGAGGCTTTGACACATATGTACATTATCAGAAATAAATACAGAAATACATGCAGGCAGATGCATTCATATTATGTTTGCTGGCATCCTTCAAAAACCATCATGTTTTGTAGAATTAGAAAAGTGTACACATAAGGAAAATTTAGAGAAGGAAATGATGGAATTCTTTGTGTGGGTCAAAGAGAGGTTGCCTAATGTTAGGCCTACAATTTTGACCTAACTGGAAAGTGATCCAAACGTATCATGCAATGAAAATTATGCCTTCATGGGAACTTGAGAAATATTGAACCGGGATGTTGTATTTAGATTTGACATATTCAAATCTACACGTCTTCATTTCACTGAACTGACAAGACGTCCCGCTGGAATACTTCGGGCCTTGCCAGGCTAACATAAGTGATATTTTCTCTTTTTGTGCTTCACTTTAATAATAGCTGGATGGTGAAATGGGCAAAAGCGTGGAATGACATTGACTCTAGTCCTACGCTGTTCTTTGCAAGCTTGTCAGTAACTCGGTTGTAACAAGTGGTTATTTGAGTTACTGTTGCCTTTCTATCAGTTCAAACCAGTCTGGCCATTCTCCTCTGACCTCTGCCATCAACAAGGCATTTTCGCCCAGAGAACTGCCGCTCACTGGATATTTTCTCTTTTTCGGACCATTCTCTGTGAACCCCTCTGTGGTTGTCCGTGAAAATCCCAGTAGATCAGCAGTTTCTGAAATACTCAAACAAGCCGGTCTGGCACCAATGACCATGCCACGTTCAAAGTGACTTAAATCACCTTTCTTCCCCATTCTGATGCTTGGTTTGAACTTCAGCAGATCGTCTTGACCATGTCTACATGCCTAAATGCATTGAGTTGCTGCCACATGATTGGCTGATTAGATATTTGCTTTAACGGGTGCAGTTTGCAGTTGAACAGGTGTACCTAATGAAGTGGCCGGTGAGTGTACATATAAAAACATTCTGTGTTGGTTGAGGCTTTGACACATATGTACATTATCAGAAATAAATACAGAAATACATGCAGGCAGATGCATTCATATTATGTTTGCTGGCATCCTTCAAAAACCATCATGTTTTGTAGAATTAGAAAAGTGTACACATAAGGAAAATTTAGAGAAGGAAATGATGGAATTCTTTGTGTGGGTCAAAGAGAGGTTGCCTAATGTTAGGCCTACAATTTTGACCTAACTGGAAAGTGATCCAAACGTATCATGCAATGAAAATTATGCCTTCATGGGAACTTGAGAAATATTGAACCGGGATGTTGTATTTAGATTTGACATATTCAAATCTACACGTCTTCATTTCACTGAACTGACAAGACGTCCCGCTGGAATACTTCGGGCCTTGCCAGGCTAACATAAGTGATATTTTCTCTTTTTGTGCTTCACTTTAATAATAGCTGGATGGTGAAATGGGCAAAAGCGTGGAATGACATTGACTCTAGTCCTACGCTGTTCTTTGCAAGCTTGTCAGTAACTCGGTTGTAACAAGTGGTTATTTGAGTTACTGTTGCCTTTCTATCAGTTCAAACCAGTCTGGCCATTCTCCTCTGACCTCTGCCATCAACAAGGCATTTTCGCCCAGAGAACTGCCGCTCACTGGATATTTTCTCTTTTTCGGACCATTCTCTGTGAACCCCTCTGTGGTTGTCCGTGAAAATCCCAGTAGATCAGCAGTTTCTGAAATACTCAAACAAGCCGGTCTGGCACCAATGACCATGCCACGTTCAAAGTGACTTAAATCACCTTTCTTCCCCATTCTGATGCTTGGTTTGAACTTCAGCAGATCGTCTTGACCATGTCTACATGCCTAAATGCATTGAGTTGCTGCCACATGATTGGCTGATTAGATATTTGCTTTAACGGGTGCAGTTTGCAGTTGAACAGGTGTACCTAATGAAGTGGCCGGTGAGTGTACATATAAAAACATTCTGTGTTGGTTGAGGCTTTGACACATATGTACATTATCAGAAATAAATACAGAAATACATGCAGGCAGATGCATTCATATTATGTTTGCTGGCATCCTTCAAAAACCATCATGTTTTGTAGAATTAGAAAAGTGTACACATAAGGAAAATTTAGAGAAGGAAATGATGGAATTCTTTGTGTGGGTCAAAGAGAGGTTGCCTAATGTTAGGCCTACAATTTTGACCTAACTGGAAAGTGATCCAAACGTATCATGCAATGAAAATTATGCCTTCATGGGAACTTGAGAAATATTGAACCGGGATGTTGTATTTAGATTTGACATATTCAAATCTACACGTCTTCATTTCACTGAACTGACAAGACGTCCCGCTGGAATACTTCGGGCCTTGCCAGGCTAACATAAGTGATATTTTCTCTTTTTGTGCTTCACTTTAATAATAGCTGGATGGTGAAATGGGCAAAAGCGTGGAATGACATTGACTCTAGTCCTACGCTGTTCTTTGCAAGCTTGTCAGTTCATCTCCTGAAAGGATCAGAATAACTCAGACTGCATAAGAATGAGGGAAGAAGGCAAACTCAATATTTAACTGTTGAAAATTGTTATTAGAAACGTATTAGAAACATTTTTATTTTATTTTCTGCAAGAATGCTGAGCTTTTTCCACAACAGTTCTCCAGACGTTAATAACTACGTCTTGTCCACTTTTGCCAGTTGAGCAGGGTGAACGTTTGACTTAGATAATATGATAAGTTGTAAATATAACCCAAATAACTCAATGGTAATACCAATGGAAATAATAAAATTAATCACTGGTTGCAGTTAGCTATTCCACTGTAGGAGCATGTTATCCATATTAAAGTCATCATCTAAACCCATTTTTCACAACTGATGGGTGTGAGGGAGAGAGAGAGAGAGAGGGGGGGAGGGAGAGAGAGAGAGACAGAGAGAGAGAGAGAGGGGGGGGAGAGAGAGAGAGAGAGAGAGTGCATCTGTGTCGCTCCCTAGGTCTGTACATGCTTAATGGCAGGATCAAAGGGGACACTTTAGGGAGGTTCACTTGATGTTCAGCTCTTGGGACTAGTGTAGTTGACTATGCCATTACTGACATGGACCCCTCCTATATTAGTGCATTCACTGTCAGACCACAGACACCACTAACAGATCACTGTCAGATAAATGTATATCTAAAAAGAATTATAGAACAAATAGCAGAGTCTGAGCCCTGCAAACTATACAGATTAAACAGGTCATATCGATGGGCTCCTGACAGTGAAGTCAAATTCAAAAGTGTAATCAGTTCACCTGAAACTACTAACATTATTAAAACCTTTCTCTCAATAGAGTTTCAACAAAACCAATTAGGCATAAATATGGCTGTAACAATAATTAATAATATATATCATAAATCAGCCAATAAAGCAGGTCTTACTAAAAACAGCTCTGCATCCAAACAGAGACTGAAAAAAGAAGAGTGTTTTGATGAGGACTGCAGAAATATCAGGAAAGAATTAAGGCTGCTATCAAAAAAACACCGTCAGCCACTCAACACAGAAATGCGACAAAATTATGTTGAAAAACTATGAGAGTACAAAAAGACCCTAAAGGAAAAGAAAAGGATACATTATAATCAAAAACTACAAGAAATTGAAGACTCCATTGATCAAAATCAGTTATGGAAAAAATGGAACAAATTGAGCAAAAAAAAAACAGACAATTTGGCCTTACAAAATTGCAACATTTGGAAAAATAATTCTGAAAAACTTTATGAGCAAACTTCACCTCATAATCTAAATTATGAACAAAAACAAATCCAAGAAATGTTGCAAATCCTTGAAGCAACTATTAAAAATTATCAGAACCCACTTGATGACCAAATTACAATGAAAGAATTATAAAACAAAATTAAAAAGCTAAAAACCTGGAAAAGCATGTGGACCTGACAGCATCAGGACAGAGATGCTTAAACACAGCACCTCTGAGCTGAAACAGGCCCTACTCAAATTGTTCAATCTCGTTTTCCAAGCTGGCTGCTTTCCTGATATCTGGAATCAGGGGCTTATTTCCCCAATTTACAAGAGTGGAGACAAATTTGACCCTAATAACTACCGAGGCATCTGTGTGAGCAGCAATCTGGGGAAGATTTTCTGCAGCATTATCAATGCCAGAATGCTAGCCTTCCTTATGAAACACAATGTCTTGAGCAAAGGACAGATTGGCTTTCTACCAAAACATTGCACAACTGATCATGTTTACACCCTACACACCCTAATTAATCAACATGTACACCAAAAAAGCAAAGGTAAAAAATTTGCATGCTTTATAGATTTTAAAAAGGCTTTTGATTCTATTTGGCAAGAAGGACTATATTATAAAATTCTCCAAAGTGGTGTAGGGGGTAAAGTTTATGACATAATAAAATCTATTTATGTCAATAATAAATGTGGAGTAAAAATTGGGAATAAAAGAACAGATTCCTTCACTCAAGGATGAGGTGTTTTTCAGGGATGCAGCTTGTCACCAACTCTCTTTAAGATCTATATTAATGAGTTAGCGGTGCTGTTGGAACAATCTGCTACCCCTGGCTTAAGCCTAAACAACAAGGAAGTTAAATTCTTGCTTTATGCGGATGACCTGGTGTTGCTGTCGCCCACAAAACAAGGGCTACAGCAACATTTGGATTTGCTGGTGAAATACTGTCAGAACTGGGCACTGACAGTAAACTTTTAAAAATCTAAAATAATGATATTCCAAAAGAAACCCAGATCTCAGGAAACCAGACATGTGTTCACTCTAGGAAACACCGCACTAGAGCACTCCCTGTTCTATGACTACCTGGGGCTCAAAATAAGTGCCTCAGGAAACTTTGGACTGGCAGTGAATACACTAAAAAAAAAAGCCTGCAGAGCCTTTCATGCAATTAGAAGAAAATTTCACAAAATAGACATACCAATTCGAATTTGGCGTAAAATCTTTGACAGTGTAATCCAACCAATTGCCTTATATGGAAGTGAAGTATGGGGCCCACTCAGTTATCACAACTACACTAGGTGGGACAAGCATCCTGTAGAGGCCTTGCATGCAGAATTTTGCCGAACAATACTAAACATCCAAAGGAAAACACCCACCAATGCATGCAGGGCAGAATTAGGCAGATACCCATTGATAATTAAGATTAAAAAAAGAGCACTTAAATTTTGGATGCACCTCAAATCAAGTCCCCAAGACACAATGCAATTCCAAGCACTGAAAACCCAAGATCTGAAACCCAAAAAGAGTCCTCTCAGTCAGCTGGTCATGAGACTCACTAACCAACTAAAACCAAACACTGACCAAACTCAGACCAGCGCTGCTTTAAAACCAGAAATTAGAGTAAACCAAATAATTAAACAAACAAAAGATGCCTATCTGGAACACTGGAATAATGAAACCAAAACACAAAATAAACTTAATTGCTACTTGGCCCTAAATAGAGAATACAATTTGGCAGAGTATCTCTTCTCTGTCAGAGATACAAAGCAGAGACAAATCCTGACCAAGTACAGGCTCAGTGACCACACCTTAGCAATTGAAAAAGGAAGGCACAAAAAAACATGGCTACCCAAAGAAGAACGTATTATGTGGTCATTGCAAGACAGGAGAGGTAGAGGCAGAAATGCACTTTCTGCTATATTGTGAAAAATATTCACAGATAAGGGAAACATATTTTAATAAGATCCAAAATTCAAAATTCCAAAACAAATTTCCCTCCTTAACAAATGATCAAAAGCTGCAAGTCCTATTAGGAGGACTCGCAGCCTCACTCGCAGCTAAATACGTTTTTGGTGTCACAGCCTGAGGGACAGTGGGTGAGCATCTAACAAACATGTATGTGTGTGTGTATATATGCATATGTGTGTGTATGTATATGTATGTGTATATGTGTGTATATGTATATATGTGTGTGTCTGTGTGTATTTATGTATGTACGTATATGTGTGTGTGTATATATATATATATATATGTGTGATTATGTGTGTACGTATATATATGTGTGTGTGATGTGTGCATATATATATATTATATATATATATATATGCATGTGTGTATGCATATGTATGAGTATATATATAATACTCTTATTGAGAAAATACTTTTAATACTTAATACTTAAAAAAAAAATTATTTAATTTAGTTAATTTAATAGATAATAAATATTATGTTACTGTCATGTATGCTGTTATTGTTGTTGCTGCTTGTTGTCTTTTTTCTTTTTAATTATATATTCTTACTGTGGTTGATTTTTGTTATCACTACGCTTTGGCAATATGTATTTTTAAATATGTCATGCCAATAAAGCATTTGAATTTGAAATTTGAATTTGAATTTGAGAGACAGAGAGAGCGAGGGAGATTCCGGAGCAGAGCAGCATGATAGCAGCAGCATCTATGTGCTCCTGCTAAACAAAAACATTTTTAACATTTTTTAATCCTAAGTAAAGAAAAATGCTTATATAACACAAATCTAATATAACACAAGTTATATACTGTAATTGAACTGCATTTCAACCAAAAATAAAAACTTATTTGAAAGGAATACAACTTTTAAAAATTAAAAAAAAGAAGCAGATTTAAGGAAAAAAAATCACAATAACCAAACAAAAAGGCAAAGAACAACAAGGGGACAAGGAAAAGACAAGGAAAAGAAAGGCAAAGATAGGAAAAAGAAAAGGACTGTAAACAAGAAAACAGATATATAAAAACAAAAAGGAAACAACCAAAAATAATAAACAGAATAATAATAATATATGAAGGAGAAAAAAGGCAAGACAAATAGGGATAAAGACACTATAAAGACGCACAAGGACAAAAGGTAGGGACAGTACATTTATGTAAAAGCTAATTTTATATAAAAGCTCTTTTTAGTGCAGTCTTTATAATTAATTAATAAGTTTTGATCAACATTTTTGATCAAAAATTACAATTTACAGTACGATTTCAGTCGACAATTGACTGTTGGTTTTGATTAGAATTATAAGCATTGTTACATTTGTATGGTTACCATGGAGATTATTTACCCAGCGGAACTCAAGGGTGCCCAGGCCAGGAAGAGTTATAAACTCACTCTACTGAGTGACAATCCTGAGTGCCTGTACACAGACATGACCAAACTTAAAGACATAAATGTTAAAACCAACCTAATCTTCCACACACAATGTAACCATGTGTGGAAAGCAGTCCTATGTAAGACCTATCCCTTCATTAAAAGAAGAGGAATTTGTCATGGCAGCCAAATCACCATCCACGAGGATGCAGACCTTGACAGCCCTACAATGACTGTAAATATATATAACAATGGCACTGTACTCATCCAAGGGAGTGAAGCTAGCTTCCACTCCTTTGAGGAAACATTTTTAGAGCTAAAAAGAAAGGTAGAGAGTGAGAAGGCCACAGCAATTGACAGTGAGGAAGAAGATAAAGAGGAAGACACTGAGCCCTCAAACCCCACAGACAGCCTGCCAGTCTCTGACCCCCCCCCACACTCAGTCCCCACTCTCAACACATCGCAGAAAGCCTAGCCCTGCTGGAGTTGGAATTCGTTGAATTCAGAGAGCACACCCTGTCCAGGCTGTCTGAAACCAGCTCAGTCCAGCTCCTGAGAGATGATGTCACCCAGATGCGGAGTGAATGCCGCCTTGCCATTAAGGAGCTGAGTGCAGAGATGGCTGAGCTGCGGCAAGACAACCAGGCCCTGAGAGCTCAGCTGGCCAAAGTAAAGGAAGACGTGCTGCCCAGGGAGAGGGCCTTCTCCAGAGAGCTGCCGGACCCGAGGGAGCAGCTCTGGGAACACGCTGCAACCCCCTGCCCAACCCATACCTGCTCCACAGACACAGACACACACTGCTCTCCCCCCCAAAAACAGTCCTTCCCCCTGACACTGACACACAGCTTCCGTCAGCCGTACCTGAACACTCTGGCACTACTGTAACGAGTGAGAAATGGGGCAACGTACATCTCAATAGGCGGTGTTAGTGTACCACAAGAGGAGTGGTGCAGCTGCTGACTACGTTTAGTCTCTCCCGGGGTCTGAGTGGAAGATGTGCCAGAGGTGTGTCCTGCTCCCACGAAGGTGATTAGTGTTCTTTTTTTCCTTACTTTGCTTTCCATTGTTTTTCTGTTGATATAACCCATTATTAGGGTAGATCCTCCGTGGCGTATGTTTTGCGGCGTCCTCCGACAGCCGGTGCTGGTAATTTAGCGTAGATCACGTGTGCGAAATTCCTTGCGGTTGATCCGTGGGTAAACGGTTTTATTAGAAGTGGAACAATTTGCTGTGGTGTTATCTGAAATGAACTATGATGCAATGCGTGAAGGGTTGTATAAATTCACGTTGAGGGTTGACCTCCTTTTGTAAGTTGTAGTGTTCTATCGGCCGCTAGAGGGCGCTAGAGGGCGCCCATGATTGGGAGGCAGCATCTACTGCCTCCCAATCATGTTTTAATATTGTAATTGTATAATAAAGACTGTTATCTTCGATTAATAATTCCCTCCTGTTTTTCTGTGTGTTCTGGTCATTGACGCCCCACATCCCAGAGACAATCAATATCTTAATCCGAGGTCCCTCACCTCTATTGAGGGTGGCGTAGCCTTACCATTGCCTATGAACATTGCCTGTTACACTACCACACTACCTGTCACACAGGAGAGTCACACACACCCGACAGACAGCTCTGCTGTTCCCAACACACACCATCACCCAGAGAACCAGCCACCCTCAGACACACAACCTCCTTCCAGCAACAAGGCTGAAAAGCCCCAAGCACAGGTAGTCCTGCTTATGGACTCGAATGGAAAATTCCTGGAAGCAAAGAGGCTGTTCCCTGGTCAAGAAGTCCAGGCAATCCGCTGCAGCAACACAGGAAGGGCCATGGACCTGCTGAAGAAAGACAAACTGGGAAAGCCTTCCTGCATTGTGGTGGTGCACACTGGCACCAATGACCTGCCCCACATGCACCACAAAACTGCCAGAGCAGTGTGGAAGGTGGCAGAAAGAGCAGCACAAGAGTTTCCCCACTCACGAGTTGTCATGTCCACACTACTGCCCAGAAGAGATACACCTCCCCACATCCTACAGGAGATAAGTTCATTGAATCGCCCAGGGCTGTGCCACGCTGCCAAATGTGCACCTGGCACACCAATCCACCATCTGCTCCTGGCATCTCTATGATGGACTCCATTTAAACCAGGAGGGGGTCAAAATGTTTGCTAAAACCCTAAAAGATGCAACCCTGGGACGCAACCCAACAGTCCTGCCTTACATATCTGCCAACAGGGGGTGCCAGAGAATGTAGCCGCATCCCCCTACCAACACACCCCAAGCTCCACAGAGACCACACTATTCTCCTCATCCTCCTTACCCCCCACGCCACCCCAGCACCCCAGACCCTGAGCACCAGCCCCGCCCCCCAACAGAGCCCCTGTACAGCAGCAGCCCCAAAGCTATGCTGCGGCCCTGTCAAAACCCCCTCCTCCACGTGAAAGTACAGATCCTGAATTTTTAAAAAACATAGACAATATTGATATTGTAATTCTGTTAGAAACTTGGTGTCGCACTGATGTGCTCACTCAGAGCCCCTCAGGATACAATGAAATCATAGTACCCTCCTGGAAGCTGAGCACTGTGCGGCATGGCAGAGACTCAGGAGGAATAATAGTGTGGTACAGAGGGGATCTCGCTAAGCACATCACCCTAACTGTCCAACAAGGAAGAACACACATATGGTTAAAAATAAGTAAATCTATTGGCATCTGTGACAAAAACATATATTTGTGTGCAGCCTACACTCCTCCATCAGAGTCTCACTCACTACTTCACTGAGGAGTTCTTCAACACCCTCCACACAGAAATTGTCAATTTCCAGGCCCAGGGAAATGTGATGGTCTGTGGAGACTTTAATGCTCGCACAGGCACAGAAAATGACTGCATAGAGTCAAAAGGAAATAATCATGTGTTTGGACAGACCCCTCTGCACCTCACACCCACACAAATAAAAAGAAACAACTCAGACAAAATAGTAAACAAGAATGGAAGGGAATTAGTGCATCTCTGTCAAGCCTTAGGTCTGTATATCTTTAATGACAGGATCAGAGGGGACTCTTTAGGGCAGTTCACGTATTCTTCAGCTCTTGGGAGCGGTGTAGTTGATTATGCAATCACTGACATGGACCCCTCCTCTATCAGTGCATTTACTGTCAGGCAGCAAACTCCCCTCTCAGATAACAATCAAATAAATGTGTTCCTGAAAAAAACTGTACATATTTAAAAATCTGAAAAACAGCACAGTAAGCTGTACAATCTCACCCAACCATACAGATGGGCACAAGACAGCAAAGATAAATATATCAAAGCAATTAGTTCAAATGAGTTAACTAACACTATTAACATTTTTAACAATACACATTACCAGAATAACAATGAAGGAATTAATCTGGCAGTTAATGACATTAATTGTATATTTCACAAAGCAGCAATTGCATTTGGAATGCAAAGATATCAGAACACAATTGAGACAAATATCAAACCAAAAACATAAACAGCAGGATAATCCAGATTTATACCTCAAGTATTGTGAAATACTTAAACGATACAAACAAACCCTGAAAATAAAGAAACAAAGCTACATCAATAAACAACTAATCGAAATTGAAGAATCAATCAATCAAAATCAGTTCTGGGATATGTGGAATAACTTGAGCACAACAGCACCACAAGAATTGGCTGTACAAGATGGAACCATTTGGAAAGACTATTTTGAGAATCTATACAAAGAAATCCTGCAAAAAGATTTAAAATATGATCAGAATATAATTAAAGACAAACTAAACCACCTTGAATCAACAATTAAAAACAATCAAAATCCACTAGATAACCCAATCTCATTGCTAGAACTGACTGAAAAACTCCAGTCTCTAAAACCAAAAAAAGCTTGTGGTCCTGACAGCATCAGAAATTAGATGCTAAAACACAGCACTACTGAGCTGCTGTGCTGAAGTTATTCAACCTGGTACTGAGCTCTGGCTGCTTTCCTGACATCTGGAACCAGGGGCTTATATCCCCAATTCACAAAGGTGGAGACAAATTGGACCCTAATAATTACCGAGGCATTTGTGTAAGCGGTAATCTGGGGAAGTTATTTTGCAGCATACTTAATACAAGACTTTTAAACTTCCTTAACGAGCACAATGTCTTGAGTAAGAGTCAGATTGGCTTTCTACCAAACCACCATACAACTGACGATATTTACACCCTACACACCCTAAGAAATAAACATGTTCACCAAACAAAAAATGGAAAAATCTTTGCATGTTTCATTGACTTCAAAAAATTCTATTTGGCACCATGGCCTATTCTATAAAATTATTCAAAGTGGTGTAGGGGGTAAAGTTTATGACATATTTAAATCTATGTATACAGGAAACAAGTGTGTGGTACAAATTGGCAATAAAAGAACAGAGTTCTTCACGCAAGGACATGGTGTGAGACAGGGCTGTAACCTCAGTCCAGCATTGTTCAATATATACATTAATGAGTTAGCGGTGTTGTTGGAACAGTCTGCAGCTACTGGTCTCACACTGCGTGACAAAGAGATCAAATGTTTGCTCTATGCAGATGATCTGGTCCTGCTGTCACCCACAGAAAAGGGGTTACAGCAGCACCTAGATCTTCTTCAGCAATACTGCCAGAACTGGGCCCAGGCAGTAAATTTTAAAAAGACAAAAATCATGATTTTTCAAAAGAAGCCCAGATGTCAGGAAAACAGATACAAATTAACTCTAGGTAACACCGCCCTAGAGCACACTGTGAATTATACCTACCTTGGTCTGACTATCACTGCATCAGGAAATTTCCGCATGGCAGTAAATGCATTAAAAGAAAAAGCTTGAAGAGTAATATATGCAATAAAGAGACAACTTTTCAAACTAAATATTCCAATTAGAATCTGGTCCAAATTATTTGACAGTGTACTTCAGCCTATTGCGCTTTATGGAAGTGAGGTCTGGCGTCCACTCAGTCAGCAAGACTACACTGCATGGGACAAGAATCAAATTGAAACCCTACATACTGAATTCTGCAGAAATATCTCACAAATACAAAGGAAAACACCTAACAACGCATGTAGGGCAGAATTAGGCCGATTCCCATTGGTAATAAATATACAAAAAAGAGCTCTAAAATTCTGGATATATCTCAAATCAAGTCCCAATGACACGCTACAATCTAAAGCGCTAAAATCCCAAGAACTGAACCCAGAAAAGAGTCCCCTCAGTCAGCTGGTACTGAATCTTACTAATTCTGTAACCAAAACTAACCTGCATCACGCTCAGACCAGCACTGCTTACCAGCCGCAAATCAGAATAACCCAAATTATGCAACAAACAGAAAATTTGTATTTGGGACATTGAGATAAAGAAACCAAAACCCAAAGTTGATTAAATTGCTATCGAACCCTGAAAAAAGACTATACTCCAGCAGAGTATTTCTTCTCTGTCAGAGATACAAAGCAGAGACGGATCCTGACCAAATACAGACTCAGTGACCACACCCTTGAAATTGAAAAAGGCAGACACAAAAATTCATGGTTACCAAAAGAAAAACGAATATGTGGTCACTGTAAGACAGGAGAGGTTGAGACAGAGATGCACTTCCTCCTAAACTGTACAAAATACGCAAATATAAGAAACATATATAACCAAAAATTTTCAGAAATTATAAAAAAGCTTCCATTCTTTATCAAAGAATGAAAAATGTGCAGTCCTTTTAGGACAAGGACCAACAGCCCCAATTGCGGTTCAATATGTCTCAGCTTGCTATAACCTGAGGGACACTGAGTGACCATCCTACATAATTATATTTATTTATTTATCTATTTATTTATTTATTTATGTTATTTTATTTTATTGTATTTATTTTATTATTATTATTTAGTTATTTATTTATTTTTATTTATTTATTTATTTTTTCTTTAAATGCTTGTGCCTATTGAACATTAATATTGTTATTGTTATGTTTTTTTATAGAATGTTCACTGTTATTAGTATTCCACTGTAAATATGTATTTTGAATTGATCTGTGATGCTTTGGCAATATGTACGTATGTATTTCCTGCCAAAAGAGAAATTTGAATTTGAATTTGAGAGAGAGAGAGAGAGAGAGAGAGAGAGAGCGAGTGAGCTTGTGACTGTTAGACCTCTTCCGGTCTGGTTAAGCACCACGTGGGCAGGTCGGCGTTAAAAAGTGCTGCTTCTCTATCTGTGACCTAGTTTTTCTGGAAGTGAGGGGAGGATGCTGGTAAGACCCTTGGACAAAGGTCCCATTAATAAAATAATTATAAACTGAATGAGCTTGAAATACATTGCTAGAAAGTAAGAGCTGTTTATCTATTTATTACAAAAAGGGAAGCAATTAATTAGATAAGCAGCTATTCATTTTAATGATATCCAGTTTAGTTGTAATACTGTTTTCTTTGACACTGCAGAACAACTAAACTGATATCATTAAAATTAATGTATTAATTATTATCAAATGAAAACATAAATAATTTTAAAGGTAAATGAAATTTCTCAGTGCACTCAATGTTTTATGTACTTCTTTTGAAACCTGGTAAAAATGCATAGATCTATTTGTAACCCTTTAAAAGGCCTGTTTTAATCAACATTTTTATTCTATTTTTCTCCTAGAATATAAATGATCATAATTTACCTAGCTTTCAGTCACTTTGCTGTGTGGAAAGGAATATATTGGCTGTTTTTTCATCAAGTCATTACGGAAAGTATATTTTTAAAGCTATTTGTAGATAACCAAATTTCAAAGATGTCTGATTTAGTGCAAATAATAAAATGGTAGTAATGAAATTAAGATAGCTTCTATGTTAAAGTCATAGTTATGTGCAATGGCCTACAAAAAGCATGTTCCAATCTAAATGAATAAAGCCTGCTGAAAGTATATAATAAGATTTGTTCAAACAGGTATGAAAATGAACATAAGAGAGCTATAATTATGTGGTTTATCTGATGTCTCATCTGGTTTATGAGGAGATGAGACCACAACTATAAACCACAGAAGGCCTTTGCATTTAATAATAAAACAATTGAGCAAATAGGCCACAATAAAGCCACAGAATATTCATATGAAGTAAAAAAAAAAAAAAGTTTTGTAATGCCGAAAAACCTGCTTTTTAAGTAAAGGTTTGGATTTAGGTGAATTCAAAGAAAGGTGCTGTTGGTGGTGTATGTGTTCATACTTGTGTGCAATGAAACCTTTAAAATGTTTATAACAGATTTTATAAGTATAAGATTTTGGCCTGTGATGTTTTAGCTCATGAGGCAGGGCAAGCATGCAGCCGTGTTGGGGGAGGGGAGACACTGTCTGTTGACGAGCAGCACAGAAGACAGGAGAAATGGACCCCAGCAGGGAAAAGATGACCCGTTGTCAGAGGTACAGTGCAGTCATCCATAAAGTAGTAAGCACTGCTAAGCTCCACTGCACAGTGTAGTGTTTCCTACTTTATGGATGAGTGTACTGTTGGCTACAGTAAAAAACCCAGCGGCACGATGAGACGATGGAGGAGCACCCCATTCTCCATACAGTTCACTGTGTTTCTCTCTGTAGTGCACATTTCTCTCTGTAGTGCACAAGCTGTGTGTGACTGACAGGTTTCTCTCTGTAGTGCATGTTTCTCTCTGTAGTGCACGAGCTGTGTGTGACTGACAGGTTTCTCTCTGTAGTGCACGAGCTGTGTGTGACTGACAGGTTTCTCTATGTAGTGCACAAGCTGTGTGCGACTGACAGGTTTCTCTCTGTGGTGCACAAGCTCTCTGTAATGCACAAGCTGTGTGCTGACAGGTTTCTCTCTGTGGTGCACAAGCTGTGTGTGACTGACAGGTTTCTCTCTGTAGTGCACAAGCTGTGTGTGACTGACAGGTTTCTCTCTGTAATGCACAAGCTGTGTGCGACTGACAGGTTTCTCTCTGTGGTGCACAAGCTGTGTGTGACTGACAGGTTTCTCTCTGTAGTGCACAAGCTGTGTGTGACTGACAGGTTTCTCTCTGTAATGCACGAGCTGTGTGTGCGACTGACAGGTTTCTCTCTGTGGTGCACGAGCTGTGTGTGACTGACAGGTTTCTCTCTGTAGTGCATATTTCTCTCTGTAATGCACAAGCTGTGTGTGACTGACAGGTTTCTCTCTGTAGTGCACAAGCTGTGTGTGACTGACAGGTTTCTCTCTGTAATGCACAAGCTGTTGTGCGACTGACAGGTTTCTCTCTGTGGTGCACGAGCTGTGTGTGACTGACAGGTTTCTCTCTGTAATGCACAAGCTGTGTGCGACTGACAGGTTTCTCTCTGTGGTGCACAAGCTGTCTGTGACTGACAGGTTTCTCTCTGTAGTGAACAAGCTGTGTGTGACTGACAGGTTTCTCTCTGTAATGCACAAGCTGTGTGCGACTGACAGGTTTCTCTCTGTGGTGCACGAGCTGTGTGTGACTGACAGGTTTCTCTCTGTAGTGCACGAGCTGTGTGTGACTGACAGGTTTCTTTCTCTGTGGTGCACGAGCTGTGTGTGACTGACAGGTTTCTCTCTGTGGTGCACGAGCTGTGTGTGACTGACAGGTTTCTCTCTGTAATGCACAAGCTGTGTGTGACTGACAGGTTTCTCTCTGTAATGCACAAGCTGTGTGCGACTGACAGGTTTCTCTCTGTGGTGCACGAGCTGTGTGTGACTGACAGGTTTCTCTCTGTAGTGCACGAGCTGTGTGTGACTGACAGGTTTCTCTCTGTGGTGCACGAGCTGTGTGTGACTGACAGGTTTCTCTCTGTGGTGCACGAGCTGTGTGTGACTGACAGGTTTCTCTCTGTAGTGCATATTTCTCTCTGTAGTGCACGAGCTGTGTGTGACTGACAGGTTTCTCTATGTAGTGCACAAGCTGTGTGTGACTGACAGGTTTCTCTCTGTAATGCACAAGCTGTGTGCGACTGACAGGTTTCTCTCTGTGGTGCACGAGCTGTGTGTGACTGACAGGTTTCTCTCTGTAATGCACAAGCTGTGTGCGACTGACAGGTTTCTCTCTGTGGTGCACAAGCTGTCTGTGACTGACAGGTTTCTCTCTGTAGTGAACAAGCTGTGTGTGACTGACAGGTTTCTCTCTGTAATGCACAAGCTGTGTGCGACTGACAGGTTTCTCTCTGTGGTGCACGAGCTGTGTGTGACTGACAGGTTTCTCTCTGTAGTGCACGAGCTGTGTGTGACTGACAGGTTTCTCTCTGTGGTGCACGAGCTGTGTGTGACTGACAGGTTTCTCTCTGTGGTGCACGAGCTGTGTGTGACTGACAGGTTTCTCTCTGTAATGCACAAGCTGTGTGCGACTGACAGGTTTCTCTCTGTGGTGCACAAGCTGTGTGTGACTGACAGGTTTCTCTCTGTGGTGCACAAGCTGTTTGTGACTGACAGGTTTCTCTCTGTAGTGCACGTTTCGCTTTGTAGCGCACAAGCTGTGTGCTACTGACAAACAAAAAGGACAAGCGGGGCTGTACATCACCTTTATGTCTTCATGTGTGATATTTTCATTTTTAACTTCATGTCTTTCATTTATGTTTGCATTTTCTGGGTGTCAATGGTTCCTGTTTTGTTTATATACTGTACAGTAAACATGACTGAAATATAATAAACATGCAGAAATGAATTTGTTGAAACTTTTGAAATTTGATTAACTTTAGTCTGGGGGAAATGCTTTGCAATAAAATTATATATTCAACTTTAATTTCTTCCATGAAATGATGAGGAGGGAAAGGGCCAGGCCTTATGTTTAAAACAAATGAATCAAATCAACTCAAGGTACTTAATTTAGCAAGATTCATTTCAGTTAATCTGAGCAACAATAAATATTTTTAAAATGAAAAAAGTAAATAACCTATACTGTTGCAAAAATGTACATGTGCAGTATATACCTTTTTTTACAGAATATAATGTAATTCATTACTTATTATTCTCTAAAAATTAAATATAAATATTCTATTGATATTGTTGTTTCTGTGTTGTATGTGACTGCCATGAGTAAAAAGAGTCTGCAGTGAGAAACAAAAAGAGCAGCACTGAGATCTTATGTGAAAATATACTTTATTCCTGTAAAAAGTTATTTTCTTATTGAAATGTCTGATCTTAAGATTCCCCAGCTATTTCTCATTCACGTGTTCCTATTACATGAGGGCCAGATTTGACAGGTACATTCTGAATAAAATTTAAATATCCATGCTGTTTATGGACAATACAGAGGATTTGGGTAGTAGTGCACACTGAAGGCCATGACCAAATCCAAACTGAAATGATCTGAAACAGCTCCTTCATCCCCGGAGGCTATATTTCTATTCTGGGCAAGTTTGTACAAATCAACAATCAGGAACGCTCATCCTGACCTCAGTCTTCAGCAACCCATTGTCTCCAGTCAACACAAAAAATGTTTGTATCTCTCTCTCACTCTCTCTCTCTCTCACACACACACAGTGACAGCACAGTGAAATTGTAACCTCACCCTTTTTGTTGCAAGTGTTTAGATTTCTGAGCACTCGGTGGTTCTGTGTAGCTAAAGGGGGTACTAGCATCAGTGCTAGCATACATTACAGCCTGTGTCCTGCAGCAGAGAACCCGTAGATCCTCAAGTCTCAGCATGGATCCACTGGGGGGAGAAGCTTTAGAGGTGTGAGAGTGCCCATGGAGACAGAGACGAGGAGGGGTGCGGGCGCGGGCCTTCATCTGAGAGACAGGCCTCTTCTGCTCTTATCCTACAGGTTCTCAGCCTGCTCCTCCTTCACGGACACTGTCATCTGTGAAACACACGCAAGCAATGAGCATCTGAAGCCAGCCGTTAGCACACAGTAACGCACTGCTACAGCGTGGCACCGGCATGCTTCCTATAGCCGCGTTTCCACCGCAGGAACTTTACCCTGGAACTAGGAACCTTTTGAGGAACTCAGTGCGTTTCAACCGCAGGAACTAGGGTCTAAATTAAGTTTCGGGGACTTTATTTTACCCCCAAAAAAGTTCCTGCTCGGGGGGTAGTACTTTCCAAAAGTACCGGAACTTTTGGGGTGGAGCGCAAGTGCTGAAAATTTCTGACTGGTCAGCTACTCGTAGTGTTTCATTTCAACCGCCATTTTTAAAAATCTGCAGCCGCAAACCAATTTATTTTCATAATAACTTGAAATCAAACTTGTATGTTATGTGGCGCAGTAGCCTACTTTAAGTTATAGCCTGCCAACGTTTTGGAATTATGTGCACACTTGTGAATTGTGTGCTCTTCTGTTCTTTTCTTGCTTTAGTATTCATTTTATAAAATGTTAAGCATTCGTGCTGGGACAGCATATTACGTACCAAAACATTCAAACGGTTTAATTCGGTTGCTGAATATTTTCTTCCGGATTTTCTTTGTTAGCCCGTTGTAATTGACTCAAAACATTTGATACAGTTATGTGAGGTATGCGGTAGTTCTGCGTAATTTCCCTTGGTGATACAGTAAAAGCAAACTGGAAATCACCTTCCGCACTTTTTGTCAGGGTAAAATAACAGGTTAATTCTAGTAATCGTCCCTTTTGCTTTTTCAGACTGCCATAATTTTACTCTGCCATTCTTCAATTCCACAAAAAGACCAGGAAGACTATGGACTAATTTATGGTGCATGGTTCGCATCTGGAGGGCACACTTCGCTGCTCGGCTAGCAGTAACTTCGAAGGAAAGCAAACGGTGGCTGTACCACTGCTAATGTAAATTTTCACGCAAGTCCGAGTTTTCGTTCTATTCTTGTCATTTTGCAGTTAGCCTATATGGAATTGACGATGAGAAAGTAATCAATTCAACAGCAAATTGTTTACGACGTGTGCATGTTTTCTGCTGTTGTTGCCAGTTATTTGTGTAATGTGAATGCATTCTGTCGCCTCGGATGTCAAGACATGAAAGTGAATGTTTGCATAAAAACATAATGAATGTGTTTGAGAGGATAGCCTATATAAAACAGTTACAATCTGACTATTGGCCTGTTATATCCTATTTGTTGCATAACAACGGTCCAAGTCCAACTACCAACGACAGTTTTGCTTGACAACGGTAAAATATGCCCAAACAGCTGCGGAAGAATATTTCAATTTCAGGTGATTAAATCGATAAAAATCAATAAATACAAAAGTAACCATATATAGTCCTTGTTGGTAACCTGTTGTATATAAGTGGAATAAACCCCTCCGGGCTGTCCTGGTTATTAGAAAATAATGTAGGCTACTTCGGTGATAGTATGGGGTTACAGAAGAAATCATAGGACAGATGGGCCGACG
Source organism: Anguilla japonica (assembly GCA_025169545.1). Lineage (NCBI taxonomy): Eukaryota > Metazoa > Chordata > Actinopteri > Anguilliformes > Anguillidae > Anguilla > Anguilla japonica. The sequence continues at coordinate 1,069,847 of CM045894.1, forward strand.
ACAACTTCGCTTTTTCATACGTCAGTGGGCTAATTTGCCTAATCTTCACGGGACTTTAGACCGCGGTGGAAACGCAGACAACAATGGGCTGAAGGAACCTTTTAGTTCCTTGAAAAGTAGTTCCTGGGACTAAAAGTTCCGGGTACTTTTGGTGGAAACGTGACTTATCATGCAGCTATGATAGTTACTGTGCCAGGCTGAGATAGGATGTGCCACATAGAAGACTATTTAAAATCTTGCAGCTGCACAGAAGAAAATATACCATGAACTGAATGGGATGAGAAAATGTGCAAAATTTATGATGGAAAGATATCTCCCATACTAAACTTTACCTTGACGGTAAAAGAATTGGGAATTGGGTCATTTAAAAATTTTGATGAATTTTTTTCCTCAAATGTTCTGTGAGACAAAGACAATGTTTCTGTCAAGTTGTTGCATAGGAATGCATAGGAAACAACTGGAGATGTTATTCTTTCCAGCATCCACATACAAATACTTACATTTATGGGTTGAATGCAAACACACTTTTCCTTCTTTGTCTCTGAAATACATCCAGGAGAAACAAAAGGGATCAACCACAAACAGCAGTGTAAATACAAAAAGGAGACATCACTGCATCAGTACAGCTATGATCTGTCACCTAATTCCTGAAGCCAAATAAACAACGCCAAAAGAAACACCTTCTGCAAATCACCTGCATAAAGATGCCTGACTAAATAGCCAAAGCTAACTGAGTAATACAGTGCAATACAATACAATACAGTACAATGCAAAACTAAAATAATGCTCGTACTTCTGCTGCATTTTGTGATACAGGAAGCAATGAAGGGAGTTTTTGAATAAATTCCACCCAGTTGGGATTGCTCAAAATAACTGCTATTATCTTAAAACTTACTGCATGTTCATGTATGCATGTAGGACATATCTGTCATGGTTCTGTGTCTGTCTGCGTTTCCTTTTTTTGCCCGCCAGATGGTGGCACTTCAGTTTGTAGTTCTGTTCCTTTTCCCTGTTTAATTGTATTATTGTTTTCAATTATTAAATTATTGTTTTTTGGTTATGTATTGTTTTCCCTTCCCTCTCTGTGGTCTGATTGTGCATTGTGCCCTCCTGTGTCTCATTAGTGTCCTGTCTATTTAAGTTCTCTGTTTCCCTGATTCGGGTGCTGGTTCCTTGTGTTTCTGCGTGTGGTTCTCACTGAGTGTCTGCCTGTGTTCCTGCCTCTGTGTTTTTTTGCCTGAGAGTTTCCCGTGTTTCCCCATGCCTGTTTTTGTCCGCCCGTTTCTGCCCTGCCTGTTTCGCTTCTTGTGATTTTTGGATTTTCTGTTTTCTGTTTTTTTTTGTATTTTTGTTTTGTGTTTTTGGGATTTGCCCTGCGAGGCATTTTTTGGTTTCCTGCATTTGTTCCTGAGTTTTTGTAACTGAAGTCTGTGTGAATTTTCCTTTTGGAGTTCTTGGGTTTTTACTCTGCATTTGGGTCCATTCCCTCGCCAGTCCTGACAATATCAGGGTTTACTTTTACTTTCACCACAGGCTTCACCTGTAGCATGGAAGCATTGCATTTAAAGGCATAGTTAAAATATACTAAAATGGTATAAACTGAGTTTTATAAAAAGCTGTTTTACATAAAGCCGCTCAGGTGGTTAGAGAGTTCTATGGTAGCTGACCTGGGGGTGTGGCTTGAGCTTGAGCATCTCTGGTTGATGTTGGGGCCTTTCCAGCCCCCCCGTCGCCTGGGCTTCAGGCAAAGGAAGAGCTTGCAGGAAGTTGGATGGCACCAGGCCTTCACGCCCATTAAGATGTCCCTTGATTAAAAAAATTTACACATTCATCATCAGGCCCAAATTTTCACATCTGTTAGTTCCGTGTTTCGTTTCAGGGGTACATGGCTGGACACTCACATGAAAGAAGCCATCCTCGTCCATGTCACCGAACACGTCTATCACATCCCCAGCACTGAAGCACAGCTCAGCCTGTGAGGCCAGACCAAAGAGACTGCATATTAGCATTAGCATTGTGTATTATGCTTGTGATTATTTTTAGATTTACATTACATTACAGGCATTTGGCAGACGCTCTTATCCAGAGCTACGTACAGCAAAGTGTATAACGTTTTAAGGGACGTTACATTTGTAATTGCATATTAAGCTGACTTATATTTAGCACTGCTGTTGTATGTTACGTCAATTCTGGTATGATGACTTAGTAGCTTCACATTTGCATACATAAAACATCTGCACATTTATTTGTGATTGCTCCGTTTTGATTTTTTCATTGTCAGACAAATTAATTCATAGAAATTATGAGCCTGAGCATTTGCATTTGCATGCTGGCTAGTGTAGTTCAGCTGAGAAACTGAGTCAAAAATCTTGATTGCAGAAACCATTTAGCATTAGCCACTGTGACAACAAACAATTGCTTCCTAGTTGCTTCCTAGTCTTCTGAATTATTGCATTAAAGGAAATGAACCGATACCCATAAGATAGAACTTACGAAAAATATTTTAGAGAAGAGTTGACAATAGGTGGTACTGTGCTCATGTCAGCTAGTGGTCTTTGACCAAAGGCTAGGTCGATGTACTGCAAGTACTGGCACTTCCTCCAGCACATTTCAAAGCGAAACAAAATGGGTCCATTTTTATTTTGCGCAGGCGCTGTACATGGTGTGAGCGGCTGTGTGTCAGTCACCTCAGTGTCTGCATTGGGGGAACTCTCTAGGGGGTCATAATCAAAGATGGCCACCATCCTGCGGGGGAGCGGTTCCTGAGGCTGGTTGGCTAGCTTGCTGGGATCTGAAAGGCAACATGTAATTAAGCCCTTCACAAACTGAGACCGTGTGCCATACCGGCCCCCAAAATTTCTATTAGCACCGTAATGTTTGGGACAAAGCCATGCTTTTCCTTCCCTTGATTCTGTACTCCATAATATTAGATTTGTAATCAAACAAAATGTGATTAAAGTGCAGATTCTCAGATTTTATTGAGGGGTATTTTAATACATTTTGGCTCCACCATGTAGAAATAACAGCACTTTTTATACCTAGCCCCCCCTCCCCCATTTCAGGGCCCCATACTGTTTGGGACAGCTGGCTTCATCGGTGTTTCTGATTAGTCAGGTGTGTTCAATTGCTTCTTTACTGCAAGAGTAAAAGAGCTTTCAGTATTCAGTCTTGACTCTAGCCTTTTGGTTGCCTAGGAATTGGAGTCTGTTGGCATTTCTCCACATAAGGAGTTGTGCCAATGAAAGTCAAGGAAGCCATTATGAGGCTGAGAAATATGAGAAAAAAAACTGTCAGAGACATAGGCCTAACCTTAGGCTTGCCAAAAGAAACTGTTTGGAACATCATAAAGCAGAAACAGAGCACTGGTGAGATCAGTAATTGCAGAGGGCCTGGTAGGCCAAGGAAGACCTCTACAGTTGATGACCAAAGAATTCTCATCAAAAGCTGAGAATCTACATTTTAACCACATGTGCATCGTTTGATTGCAAATCCAAAATTGTGGAGCCCTGAATCAAGGAAAAATATGCCTTTGTCCCAGACATTATGGAGCTCATTGTATATCAAGAAGATAAGTATCACAGATTTAGTTGGCCTGGCTGTGGGTATTGCTCCTCTTATTAACATCTGACATGCGGCCTTACTGTAGACGGCACTGGAGCAGAAATCATAGAGTGAGACGTCATAAAATCCACACTGATGCTACCAGGAACCAGCCAGAGAGCCCCAGTATGTACACCTTTTCTCCCAATGACACACGTTCCTGCTGTTAGACCGTCTGCAGTGCAGCACATTAATTGGGAAATGGGCAGGACTGTACCTTTATCATCAGCGGAAGGTTCCGGAGAGAGGAAGCCCTTCTGAAGGAGCTGAGCCCTGGCCACCTCATCCTCCACCTGGATCTCTGACACCATATTGCCCGGCACGTAGCCGAAGTGGCCAGCTGACTCCCCGCAGTAGAAGCCATCTTGGTCTTTATCGCCATACACCTAGACGCACATGGACGCACACAGTGGAAACATAGTCTCATGTTTCCCATTCCGGGGTTTTGATATTTATCCACAAATAGACTGTTTTTCTCCCTTCTGCTCAGTTCTGTAAAAATGCAGAAAACAATTATGTGTGTGAAATTGTTTTAGAAATTGATGGTGTATTAAAAAAAGACCATTAAAAGCTTAATATTTTGATATTTTGGCCTTGGCCCATTTTTTTTTGCCCAGGAGTATACTTTAAATGAATGAATTATCATGATTTCTTTTTTATTTTCATGATTTTTAAATATCAGATTTTAAAATATTTCTTACCACAGCCATATGTGAACTACACCACAGTTTAACAGACATATTATATGTATTTATATATTATATATATTATATATCTGAAGACTGAATACTAAACCATAATTAATGCACATTGTCTTACTGTAGGTAACCATCCCACCCCCTGCCATACCTGTGCAGACCAAACCCCTGCCATACCTGTGCAGATCAAGCCCCTGCCATACCTGTGCAGACCAAAGCCCTGCCATACCTGTGCAGACCAAAGCCCTGCCATACCTGTGCAGACCAAAGCCCTGCCATACCTGTGCAGACCAAAGCCCTGCCATACTTGTGCAGATCAAACCCCTGCCATACCTGTGCAGACCAAACCCCTGCCATACCTGTGCGGATCAAGCCCTCAGTACCTTAATAATTTGCCCCTCCTTGAATGGCAGCTCCTCCTCAGCCGTGTCGGGATTGGGAGACATGAGGGCGGGGTCGTACGAGAACAGCGCCACGAAGAGGCGCGCCTCGCCCTCGCACGCCGGGCCATCGGGGTCCACACATTCGGGGCTGGCCAGCCTCACTCCGTCTGCGTACAGGTACACGTCCAGCTCAAACACCCAGTCCATGGTGCTCTCCCTACCTGACGGCTCGGGGGCTGCTCTGCCCCCTGCCCCTGCCCCCGCCTTAAAGGGGCCAATCACGGAGCACGTGGCCTTACCCCACGGGGTTTCGTCATGAGGGGTAATTAGGCTAAGCTCCCCGAAGCCTAATCCCCCGTCGGCCTGAGGAAGTGCTTATACTGCATCTGCAACATGGCCTCCTGTTACCACGGCTGCAGAACCATGGCCATGACAGACACAGCAGTGCACAAAGCATCATTCAAAGCAAAACAATGTACACTTCTTTCATTAAAACATTCATGGGGAGGTCAGGCAATTACATCCTGCTTGTTATGCTTCTCAAAAAAACAAAAACAAATAAGAAGCTACTATCAAGGAGAAGGTGAGGACCATTTCCAACTGGGAGCTATACTTTCCATCCATTTGACAGTTTCCAACTTCTTGCTTAATCTTTGTTTGAGAGAGGCTTATGTAACTAAGGTGATAAACTAAGGCTTGTTCCTAATGAGGAACAAGCCTCAAAAGCAGAGCCCATACAATGCACCGCAAAAACTACAAAGTCAATATTAACAAGTATTTTACAATCTTAAAATTTAGACTTAAAATCTTATTTGTTACTGTTTTGCTAAATAAGACAAAATGATTGCCAATGAGGTGAGACAGTTTGACTCATTTCAACATTTGCAGATGGGGTAAGACAATTTCAACTGTCAAGCAAACATCTTAAAACAAGCTAATATTTTCTACTTCAGAGAAAAAATAAGTTTTTAAGTCTCATTACAGGACTAAAACACTGGTAAATACTTGTTTGCAGTGTGTATAGACTGAAGAGACACACTTTCCCCTCTGCTTAACGTGGATTCATGGTTAATCTGGGCAGCTCTACCACCTCGCATGTCAATCCACATTGGGTTTAATTTGGGATTATTAAAGACTTCCTGCTCTCATCTGAAGCTAGGCCAACAGGGTGGTAATCTTACTGTAACCTGCCAAGAGGGGATTAAGACAACAGCGAGAAGAGTGGTGGAATTAACAGCCTGACCTTTGAGCTGCCTTGCTTCCGCTCGGGCTGTCTTTCCTGGTTTGCTGGTCAGTTGTGGGCCTCGGTGGCTGAGGATCTCCTGAAGAAGGAGAAGTAGTTTAGAAGAGTGAGGAGGGGCTTAGAACATAGGCTTCATATACATTTATATCACGTATGATATAACATTATCTTCATAAAATGGATACTTTCTAATTCTGATGCAAACATGAGCACTGGCAGAGGAGAGAATGAGACAGACCAAATCTTAAATCTGGCTGACTCCAAGCATGGCTGTAAAGGCCATTCAGCCTATTGACAACAGGCTTCATTTCCCCCAGTCAGGAGTACATTTAGCATTAAAGTACCTTTTAATGACCCAGAGCCCTGTACATTATCATGCATATAGAACAGTGTGCCGTGTCACTGACAGAGTTAGCACTGTATGGAACCTTGAAACTGAAAGAACGCACCCTTGTGCTTCCACGGTCAGTGCTGTAGCTCCTCTCCTTCCAATAAATTTTGGCACGTGGTGAAGGGGTGAGGTAGTCCAGTCTGCAAACTCCTAAATCCCCCACTCCAGTTTGACCCCTCCCCTCTGTCCCAGGGCCAACCCCTCTGCTGCTGTGGCTAGGCGGGAGATTAGCTGCCTCTGTCTTAAAAGGCAAGGCCCTGGGTTGTATTTTGGGCTGGAGAGCCTCAAAAACGTTGGGGCTCCCACCTTCCACCCACCACTCTGAGCTCATCTGCTCCACCACCACGCCAGCGGGGTCATAAGGGAGGCCCTCATCGTCCTCTGTCCCATACTCCACGTCGATCTCGAGCCCCGAGGTCACCGGGCCCTGGTCCTCACTACTGTCTTGCCGCCGAGGTAGTGGCCCAGCGGCAGTTTAGCAGAGGCCCTCTGACTGCGCAGAAGGGCCTCCCTCCTCGTGGGTCCCCTCTCCTCTCGGGATGGCCCCTCTGGTGCGGGGGCTTGTGACCCCTCTGCCGCGGCCTCCGGGCCTCCCTGCCGGAGACGTAGACGCTGCTGTCCGAGTCGTACTCCTCTCTCTGGTAGGTGATGGTGTCCACGACGTCGGAATAGTGCACCCTGTGCCGTGGCTTGCTCTTGGGCTGAGGGATGGTCATGTACCCGCTGAGATCATGGGCCTCGTGTGGGCTTCCTCTGCTCGGGCCCCTGGTGACATGCTGGTGGGGATTAGGATCCTCTGAGCACTTGTGTTTGGTGTTAAAATGGCTGTCACTGGCAGGGGCACAAATGTTTATCTCTTGAGTCACAGGGGCAGAATGTTGTGTTGGGCCATCTGGAATTATGGAGTAGGAGGAGCTAAATGAAACTTTTGAGCGATGGGCGGGGCTGTGGGTAAGGTCGTCTAGAATTGTGGAATGGTAGACAGGGCTATCCGGACTCTTTGATTGATGGGTGGGGCTGTTCACCTTCGTGGAACAGTGTGCGGTCTTAACCGGAATTGGTGAGTGGTATATGGGGTCATCACTAGTCTTGGACTGATGAGTAGGGTTGTTTGCCATTGTGGAGCATTGTGCAGTGCTATCCAGAATTGGTGAGCGGTAGATGGGGTCATCACTAGTCTTGGACAGATGAGTAGGGTTGTTTGCCATTGTGGAGCAGTGTGCAGTGCTATCCAGAATTGGTAAGCGATAGATGGGGTCATTGGGAGTCTTGGATTGATGAGTAGGGCTGTTCGCTATTGTGGAACAGTGTGTTGGACTGTTTAGGATTGTGGAGCAGGGTGCTGGACTGTTTAGGATTGTTGAGCAGGGTGCTGGATTGTTTAAGATTGTGAAGCAGGGTGCTGGACTGTTTGGGATTGTTGAGCAGTGTGTTGGACTGTTCGAGATTGTTGAGCAGTGTGTTGGACTGTTCGAGATTGTGGAGCAATGTATAGAACTCTTTGGGATTGTGGGGCAGGGCGCTGGACTGCTTGTGGCTGCAGGCTTGTCCTGCTCAGGCGCTTGGTGCCTGGGGAGATTTGGGGAGATTTCCGTCGCTCCCGCTCATCAGTTTCTTGGCAGCTGTCCTCCTCCTCTGTCACCTCGGGAATGCTGAAGAGCTCCTTAGTGACAGGCACCTGAGCCCTCAGTATCCTGGCCAGAACCTCCTCATCACTGTCCGTCTCCCATGGCTCTGTCTGTGGGCACAATGAAAGAAGGAGAATAGATTTCAGTTTAATGATTAAGAAATGAAGACATTGGGTGGGAGGTCACGTGGGCTCTCGACGGTGGTGGCGGCGTACAAAGCTGCTCCGTGAAACCCGACACAAGAAAATAAAATCATCGATAATTACCCCTGTCTTTTTGCACAAGATACAGTGGAAAACAACAAGAATATCTTATCATCTCTTCGGAATCAAAATACCAATGCCTAATCGAGAAACCAGGAACTCTGAGCACCTCAAAGATTCACCACCGACGCAACCGGCTAAAGTTAACAGGAAAATGGACGCCTTCGTTAATAGGCCACTAGAAAATGCACCAGCTGCACCATGTGAGACCACCGGAGAGCCCACACTCAGTTTTCTGCCTCAGAGATAAGATCAATTTGCGTGTCCACGCAGAATATTGAACATGACACAAAAGAAATCAAGGTGACTGTGGAAGATATCGAAGGGAAAATGAGTACATTAAGCTCCCGCAAGGAAGAAGCTGAAGGACGGGTCGCTGCGCTAGAGAGCGCTGCTGACACATCCAAACAACAACTCAAAGCTATCCAAGAAGAAATGCAAAAGCTACTAGAGCACGTCGATGATTTGGTTAATGGAGGACAACGCTGCAATGTTAAAATCCTGGGAATACCGGAGTTCAAAGAAGGGAATGACATGATTCCGTTTATACAGCTTGAGATTCCAGTCATGCTGGAACACCGATTCCCGTCATTGCAGATACAGCGAGCTCATCGAGTTCCCACCGGCCCGCCGAGATGAGACCAGAGGGAGGGGGGGCCGGCCGCGGCCCGTCACGGTTAACGTGCTCCGCTACCAAGTCCAAGAGGAGATACTCCGAGCAGCCAGGGAGAAGGGCCAGATTTTATGGCAAGGAGCCAAGATCATGTTTTTCCCGGACTACTCCAAACAAATCACGGATCGGAGGGTCTCCTTCAAACAAGTCAAGACGGATCTGAGGAACAAGAGAGTGCAGTATACACTCCGCTTCCCCGCCACTCTGGAGATTAAGCACAACGGAACACGCCACCAATTCAACTCACCTGAGGAAGCGTCGAAGTTCATCAGCAAGAAGATTACCAAGGAGAGCTGATTTAAGCTCATAATCTGTGGGGTTAATGAATAATTACTGGTGGGCTCCTTTCTCTTAAATATTAGTAAACTGTACGGGTACATATTAATGGAGCCTGTTAATATTTTATTTCTGCTTTTTTGTGCAGAATGCAGCTGCTCGTATCTTGACCAGAACTAAGAAGTATGAGCACATTACACCAGTACTAGCGTCGCTTCACTGGCTACCCATTAAGCATAGGATAGATTTCAAGGTTTTGCTCCTGAATTTTAAAGCTCTGCATGGACGTGCACCTGTGTACATATCTAACCTGCTCCTACCTTATAAGCCCACTTATACCTTATAGTGGCCCAGTGGCAGTTTAGCAGAGGCCCTCTGACTGCGCAGAAGGGCCTCTGCTAAACTGCCACTGGGCCACTACCCCAAGACGCAGGCTACTTGGTAGTCCCAAGAATTTCCAAAAACCTAAAAGGTCGTAGGGCTTTCTCCTACAGGGCCCCACTACTGTGGAAACAGCTTCCAAAATTTATAAAGGAGTCAGACTCAGTCACAATATTTACATCTAGATTAAAAACGCACCTCTATGCTCAGGCTTATAATCAGTTGTAGTCTGGAGACAGGGTGCGAGAAGCCTGTAGTCATAGAGCTTTGTAGGTGGCAATCCTTTCCTTACTGTCACTTGTCAATCAGCTGTGACAGCTTTACATGGGCTGGCTCTTGATAGGCAGGTATGGTTGTCTACCCCTCATGACTGCATGGGCTCTCCATCCCTGTCCTAGTAGCTATGCAGCCATATACTACTCCTGGCGGGGTCCCCCCAATACATACTACTGCCACTTTACCCACTGTCTGCTATATTGCAAATTCCCTAATTGCCGTTTCTACCCTCTTCCCCACGCTGCTGGCGGGGCTCTTGCCCCAACCCTCGAGAGTGCTTTGAGAGTCGTCTGGTCTCCCCCACCTCTGCGGTCCAGCCCCTCTTTCGTCATTGTCTCCACCCTGCCCACATCTGTCACCACTTGCTGTTCCCCATCGCTGCCACCCGGCCCCACCCATCATCTGAACCACATCATAAACCTTATAAAACTGACTGACATGTTGGTCACCAGTCGGCACCCTGAGCCGACCAGAGGAGGATGGGTTTCCCCCTTGAGCCTGGTTCCTTCCAAGGTTTCTTCCCATCTGCCACAGGAAGTTTTTCCTTGCCACTGTTGCCTTAGGCTTGCTCCTGTGGGGGTTTAGGCCAGGGTTGTCTGTAAAGCGTATTTTGACAACTGCTGTAAAATATGCTATACAAATAAAATTTGATTGATTGATTGATTTTATTTTGTTTATTTTACTTACTGATCGAAGCAGATAGTCAGATTTTTCTTAGATAAATCCTGTCGCTATAATAGCTGCAATCCAGTAGAGGTAGACAGAACCACATTTAAGTTTTATTACTCCCCACCTAATACAGCTGATTGGGGGTACTATAAATGTAAGTGGTGGGATGACGGAAAGTCGAGTTCGGGTGACCATTCCAGGTTTTCCAGTTATAGTGAGTCTACGACTTGGTTTATGTTTTCATGTCCCAGCCCTCGGAACTTGTCTGGGTCTGTACATAATTTGTTCTCATATGTCTTAGGTTTCTTTATTTGTAAGACCTGTTCACCATCACACTGGATCATTTTGTTAATAATATATATATTCATAACACATACACAATATACGACCACTTTGCTATTCCATGGCCAATATAACTGACCTAAAAATGGCCAATTGGTACCTTAAGGCACTTAACAATGTTGTTAAAAAAAGAAAATTTTGACATATTTAAAGTCATATAAAGTCGACATAGCCTTTGTTCAGGAAACACATTTATATAATATCCTTACATTTAAATAAGAAGGAATCCTTAAAGCTGAGGTGCTCTTGGGTGGGGAAGGTTTTTTCAAGCCCAGGAACTGGCAAAAGGAACTCCATTTTGATTAATAAGACAATTAACTTTAATGAAACAGAAGTGTTAACTGACTCAGACGGCCGCTATGTAATAGTACATGGGGAATTACTGGACACACCAGTGGTTCTCTGTAATATTTATGCACGTAATTTAGATAGGTTATGGAAAAACTCTGGCCTATCACAACTTCTCTTGGAACTAGGGAATATTCAGATAATATTAGGTGGCGATATTAAATAAATTTTAGATCAGGATCTTGATAGATCTCTGCCGAGATGCAATACAGAGAGTAGATCAGCTGTTGCCATTAGACAGTTAGCCTCTGATTTGGGTCTAAAAGACATCTGGAGATTAATGCACCCGGATAGAAAAGATTAGGCTACTCGTTTTTAAATGATAGATTTAGGTCATTCTATAACATTCTTTATTCATCACAGGGTGACTTAGATAAACAAAAGTTCTACAGTTTTTTTGCTGATCTTAATCTTCCACAACTTTCTGACAGGGACAGAGACTTCTTGGGGGCACCATTAAAAATAGAGGAGATCTCTCAGGCGATTAAAAGTGTAGGTACCATGGCCTACAAAAGACATAAACTACAAAGCCCATATGTCTACCTCAGAGTGACTCACGTAACCACACCCCCTTCCGCACCTCTCCTGTAACAGTATTGGCTCACTGTAAATTCGAAACGCGCAGCCTTCAATAAAAACGGAGGTTGCCGTTGTTCTATTCTCTCTTTTCTCTTTTTCTCTCCTTTCTTCTCATTCCCATTCCACTCTCGCTTCCATTGTCCTCTCCCTGGACTCGCCACCCATCTCCCATCTCCCTCCCGCGTGAGTCCACACGCGAGGAACAGTTAGCAAGGCCTGCAACGGAGCCAGGCCCGAATATCCTCGGTGGCTGCTGGTGGAACAAGGCGCTATAAGCGCTATTTTTAGAGGTGGTCGGAGAACATGGAGAGCCACGCGCGACCAACACATCCTGCTGAGCGAGTCCCAAGAAGCAAGCGACTAGCGGAGGATCCGGTTGCGTGTTTTGGAACAGAAAGGGCGACCAGCTTCCCCTTTCCACCACAACCTCCACAGACTTCGCACTGGAAACCAGGAAACATTTTTCTAACAACCAACCCAAAGAAAAGGACACTCAAGTAAGGCTGTAACTCTGGGCTTAGTATAATCAGCGACGGACCGAATGTAGCCACATTTATGATTGGATGTATGTAACTGTGACGGTTATTGTGTTTAATGATCAACATAAACATTCTGTTTGTTCGGTTGGCTCTAATAAGCTATCCAGTTTAATATATGTCACGCACAGAACATATCTTGCATGTGATCTATTCTAATTACTAACCGGTCATAACACGGCATGTTGATCTCTATAAACATACACCGATATCCATATATCCTTTATAACTTGTCTGTCTGGTATGCTTCGTGCGCCATTGTTTTTCTCTAGCTTTGTCTAAATTCAAAAACCCCTCATTCATACACCGCAGTTATATCTTGTTCCTTTGTTCTCCGTGAACACGTGTTCGCTGTACCCAACCCCCAGCTAGGAGAACATCCAACATTCCTCTCACATACTCACACGCAACACCTACACACACGCGCACTAGTTTGTTATACATCATCGTAGAGAATTGTGCTTTGCCTTTTCGGTACATTGTGTTTAATAAACTTTATTATATTTACACAGTTGTCTGTATTTATATTACCCTTGTGTTGAATTGATTCAGCCGCTGCTAATCCAAAGAACTTAATGAATACCTTCACCCCTTAGCTAAATCATTTATATTAATTTAGTACTAGCTGAATGATATTATGATTTGGTTAAGATTGACTATGATGTGTAATAATTAATTTATCTTCTACAGTTTGGTGCCCCACTATGAGAAGTAGCAGCATGTCCCCTACAAAAGCATGCCATTAAACAAATCCTCCGGGCTAGATGGACTTCCTGCCGATTTTTACACAGCATTTGAAGATATTATAAGTCCTTTGTTGCTTGAGGTTTATAACGATGCATTTAAAGCTAGCACTTTGCCACAATCCATGCACACCGCAGTTATATCTTTCATTCACAAAAAAGGGAAAGATGCCTTAGATCCTGGTATCAAAAGATCCTAGCAAAGGTCTTTGCAAACCGTTTGTCAAAAGTTATTGGAAGCACAATCCACATGGACCAAACAGGCTTTATCACAAATCGCTATAACTCTGACAATATTACGTCAATAATATTAATATTATAACAAATGGTCTCATATCTGATCCATTCCAATTACACAGATCCACAAGACAAGGCTGTCCCTTAAGCCTGGGTTTGCCTTAGAGCCCTTAGCACAGAGGCTGAGGAATAATACAGATATACATGGGATCACAGTGGGTAGCAGCAGCCATCACAAACTTTTACTGTACGCGGATGATATGTTACTACTCCTAACGCAACCAGAAAAATCTATACCCACCTTACTAAATACTGTATTGAGGAATTCACACTATTATCTGGATATCGTATTAACTGGGATAAATCAGAGCCTATGCCTATATCTGGCTATTGCCCATCTACCCTGTTTCATTGGTGGAAATTTTTGTTGGTCTTCGAAAGGTATCAAATACCTGGGTATTCAAATAACTCCTGGTTACAAAGATATGGCCTGAGAAAATATCAATCCACTACCTCAGAAAATGAAATATGATTGTGGCAGGTGGACCAAAATCCATCCTTCGCTTTGGGGGAAAATACACTCCGTTAAAATGATGGCTGCACCTGTGATTTATCACATACTATCCCACCTTCCTCTGAACATTCTCGACTCCTACTTCAGACATCTTGATACCATACTTATTTTAGATTTTCTTTGGGGCAACTCACAGCACCGTTTAGGAATAAAGAAATTACAAGCTCAGACAAAGAAAGGGGGATTTTCTCTTCCCAATTTTAAATGGTACTACTGGGCTATTAATATAAAGTATCTGAGAACATGGTTACCAAGTAGCGAAGCAAGAGATAAACCAAGCTAGTTCCAGATAGAGACTTAAGTTAGTGGTGGGCTATCTCCCTGGTCCGAGCTATTTGGCTCAAAGTTGCTACAACAGAAGGATCATCCTATTATCACTAACACTAAATCAATGTGGTACAAACTGCATAGAGCCGGACGTTGGGACTTTTTCAAATCCCCTCGAGCACCTTTATGGAATAAAAAGCGAAATTTAATTGGAGACAAAACAGTTAATTGGACGCTATGGTGAAAAACTGGGATTACCTATGTTTTGCATTTATTAAATAGCCACACTAAACACTTCCTAAGCTTCAACCAAATGGTAGATAAAAATAAATTACCACGTAATCAATTTTGGAGATATGTCCAAATGCAAAGTGTCTTGTCTAAATGGTTAGGAAGCCCTCTTACCCGCCCCACGGGCAGCCCGATTGAAGAACTGCTGATTAGATCAATATCATGTAAGGGCATTGCTCCTAAGATATATCATCTACTACAGGAACAATTATGTGACCCCTTGCTCAAGGTCAAAAAACACTGAGCAGGAGACCTGGCTATGGACATATCTCCTGAGGATTGGAAGTCATGTTTGAATAACATTAATACAATGTACAAGGAAATGGGTTCAAATACAAATACAAATACAATAGGTTCATTCAACTGAAAATAATACACAGATGGCATCGGACACCACAACAACTACAGTGAGCACCATAATTCATTGGACAGTGACACATTTTTTGTTATTTTGGTTCTGTACTCTAGCGCTTCGAGTCTGAAAGGATACAATGACAATGAGGTTGAAGTGCAGACTGTCAGCTTTAATTTGAGGGTATTTTCATCCATATCGGATGAACTGTTTAGAAATGACAGCACCTTTTGTACATAGTCCCCCCATTTTAAGGTATTTGTTGAATTGGCTTCACAGATGTGTTTCGTTAGGCAGGTGTATTCATTTGCGTCATTAGTGAATGCAGAAGAGAGCTGTTGATGTCTAGTCTTGATTCTAGAGTTTGCAATTGCCTTTGGAGATTATTGTTGGGGTGTGACAATATGAGGAAGACAGCAGTGTCGATGCACATTACGCTGGCCGTCATAAAGTTCAGAAATGAAAATCAATCAATCAGGAACATTGCAAAAACCCTGGGCATGCCCAAGTCAACAGTTTGGTTCATCATTAACAAGAAAAAACAACTGGTGAACTCAATTATGTCAAAAGACCCGGGAGACCGAGGAAGACCACTGTAGTGGATGACCGGAGAATACCCTCTATGGTAAAAAAAAAACCCCCCTGAAACAGCCCAACAGATCAAAAACACTCTCCTGGAGCAGCTGTAGATGTGTCAAAGTCTACCATACGTAGAACACTACACCAGCAGGACTACAGAGGGTACACTACAAGATGCAAACCACTGATAAGCCTGAAGAACAGAAAAGCGAGATTACAGTTTGCTAAAAAGCATCTAAAAGAGCCCCAAGAGTTCTGGAACAAATTCTTGTGGACAGATGAGACAAAATTAACATTTACCAGAGGGATGGAAAGAGGAAAGTATGGAGAAAAAAAGGCCCATAATCCAAAGCATACCACCTCATCCATGAAACATGGTGGAGGGGGTGTTATGGATTGGGCCTGTATGGCTACCAGTGGAACGGGCTCACTTGTCTTCATCGATGATGTGACTGCAGACAGAAGTAGAACAATTAATTCTGAAGTCTACAGAAATATTTTGTCTGCTCAGATAAAACCAAATGCCTCCAAACTCATTGGACGGCACTTCATCATGCAACAAGACAATGACCCAAAACATACTGCTAGAGCAACGAATGGGTTTTTGACGGCCAAAAAGTGGAAAATCCTTGACCGGCCGAGTCAATCACCAGATCTGAATCCAATTGAACATGCAGTTTACATGCTGAAGAGGAGACTGAAGGCAAAAAGTCCCCGAAACAAGCAGGAACTGAAGATGGCTGCAGTACAGGCCTGGCAGAGCATCACCAAGGAAGATACCCAGTGTCTGGTGATGTCTATGCGTCGCAGACTTCAAGCAGTCATTGCATGCAAAGGTATGCGACCAAATATTGAAAAACATTACTTTATTCTACATTATGTTAAACTGTCAAATATTTTTTGATACCCGAAAATGGCGGGGACTATTTACAAAAGATTCTATCATTTTTAAACGGTTCATCCGATATGTATGGAAATACCCTCAAATTAAAGCTGCACTTCAACCTCATTGTCATTGTATCCTTTCAAACTCAGAGTGCTAGAGTACAAAATAAAAATAACAAAAAATGTGTCACTGTCCAATGAAATATGGTGCTCACTGTACATGAGTTATCTGTGAGATATCTGTCAGATATATCTGAGGTATCTGTGAGGTATCTCTGAGATATCTGTCAGATACATGTAATGTAATGTAATACATGTGAGGCATCTGTGCGATATCTGTAAATGAATATTCACATAATGCCAGCAAATCAAAAGACTCCAGGGCAGCGTGCTCACCAGGGCAGTGTTCTCACCAGGGCAGTGTGCTCACCAGAGAGGTGTGCTCACCAGCCCAGTGTGCTCACCAGGGCAGTGTGCTCACCAGCCCAGTGTGCTCACTAGCCCAGTGTGCTCACCTGCCCAGTGTACTCACCAGGGCAGTGTGCTCACCCGCCCAGTGTGCTCACCAGGGCAGTGTGCTCACCAGAGAGGTGTGCTCATCAGGGCAGCGTGTTCACCAGTCCAGTGTGCTCACTAGAGCAGTGTGCTCACCAGCCCAGTGTGCTCACCAGGGCAGAGCGTGTTCACCAAGACAGAGCATGCTCACCAGGGCAATGTGCTCACCAGGGCAGTGTTCTCACCAGCCCAGTTTGCTCACCAGGGCAGTGTTCCCACTGGGGCAATGTTCTCACCGGAGCAGTGTGCTCACCAGGGTAGTGTTCTCACTAGAGCAGTGTGCTCACCAGGGTAGTGTTCTCACCAGGACAGAGCGTGTTCACCAGGACAGAGCATGCTCACCAGGGCAGTGTGCTCACCAGAGAGGTGTGCTCACCAGGACAGAGCGTGCTCACCAGGGCAGTGTGCCTACCTTGCACAGTAGAGTAGCTGTGTGCACATCCAATCAGTATTTGGCTAGGTGCAGGATAAAAGTACATGTGAAGATTGAAAATAAATGGATATCCGCACACTGGATTACAGCTCCAAATACTTTATTGACTAAAAAAGCAAAGCAACGTTTCAACCCAACAGGGTCGTCATTTGCCTGATGAAGACCCTGTTGGGTTGAAATGTTGCTTTGCTTTTTTAGTCAATAAAGTATTGGGAGCTGTAATCCAGTGTGCGGATAATGCATTTTCTTTCAACCTTCCAGTGTGCCTACCTTGCCATCTTCTCTGGTACTTTCAGGAGGCTCCTCTCCTAGCATGTCAGAGCAGAGGCCCTCATCCTTTTCCAGGAGGTTGGACACGTCAGAGCTCACCCCAGCCTTACTCAGGGAGCGGCCATGTTGGGTCTCCTATCCAGATGAATTGAGAAATATGCTGTAAAAATCACATCAAATCAATGATAACCAACAAAGTGGTGCTCATTTAAATCATCTGTTACTGCAAAACATGGGAAACATTGGGTAGCATTGCTTTGGAATACAGCTTGTTTAATTTCTGTGCGGCAAGATAGCCTAGAAATTTTGATATCAATTATTTTAATGGCAGGCCTAGATTTTGGCATTTTGGCAGTTTGAATGAATGAATTATAGATCGTGCTTTGTATGTGTGAGTAACTTGGCATTTTTGTATGTTGAAAACGTGTTTTTCATGAGATATCATTTCTTTTTGCACTGTGTTTGTAATGAGTAAGTGATAATAATAATTCATATAAAGGTAGGCTATGGGTGACATGCATATGTTGCATCTTGCAGAATGACGACACAAGTCTTCTGGTGCCACATATTTTAATGAAAAGAAGCAGTTCTTTTTCCACTGCAAAGAAAACAAAAACTTGGAGCTGACCACATAAGCAGACACTCGCTTTCAGCTCGCTTAGCTTGCTAGCACCCCAGTGAAGCTTGCTACCAAGCATGTTACAGTACTGTTGTGTATCACACTGTTTTTCTGTAACAGAAATAATTAATGTCATAAAAGTAATTAAGCTCTGTTAATTAAATGCAGAAATAAGCATTATAAGATGGTTCGTGAAAAACACACTGTAACGTAGGTAACGAACCCTAGCCTGCGGCTAGCACACAAGGTAGTTAAATTACTAACCATTTTAGCCAACATTATCTTACAACATTCTTGCATACAAACATGTAAAAGTCAACAGGTATTTGTACGCATACTAAACTATACAACATTTGTGGTTCATACGGTCTTACCTGAAAATGAAACAGAAAAGCTTTTAGCTAAACACACGTTCTCTACTCGCTTAGCTTGTTCCAATATTCCTGCAAAGCTTGCTACCAAGCAAGACATCCTGGGCCTGCTAATCTCACCCTGACTGGCGGACACGTCAACTGGTATCGCACTAGCTAACAGAGAGACAAAAAGATTCTTGCAGTAATATGTATCTCATGAAAAACACATTTTCAATGTACAAAAATGCCAAGTTACTCACACACAAGGTAGCTAACGTTAAACACGGTGAAAATGGCAAAAGCGGAAATTTCTGGGAAAGATTTTACAAATGCATAAACAATAGTTTAAATATTTTTATTTTTAGTTAGCCAGCAAGGCAGTGAAATGAGTTTCTTTTTTTTGCTTCAGTCAGAGGGGGAGATTGGTCTATCAGTCCTGTAAACAGTTCCACCAAAAGGCAACGGCACTACCCGATGAGCTATGATGGGAGTAGACGTCAGAGCTGTAAACTTGTACTGTTTTAAACATGCACACTTGTATATGTTCATTTTGTGTTTGTATCCAATGCTTTTACTGGTTGGTGTACGTAAAATGACCAATGGGGAGACATATTCTTTGTGGGCTAGGCGCATCTGTGGCATGAGAAACTGTTTAACTGTAGTACTGTGTGAAATGTTGATTAAAGAATGCTGCTCAATAAGCTGGACAATTTCTAAATGAGAAAATGAACTGGGTCATAATGACCTTTTTTCAGAAAGCAAGCACACAAATTTATTTAAACTAAATGTACAGATTTTATGGGAAATTAAATGATTACAAGAATCAATGTTTTTGAAATTCATGTACAATTAATTCACAGTGCTGTGGAGATGTCTTTTTAAAGTGCAAGAACAACAATAACACTCACAAATTTTAAAAACTAAAATTAAGTTATCAAAATGTGAATGCATTTACACAATTAATTTTTTTACACATCCTCTGAACTTCTTTAGTGTTCTCTTTTAATGTCCTGTTCTGATTCATTGGCTTTATGGTGAACATAGCATGAGCAACTAACAACGAAGTGAGACAAAAATAAAGAAAATGTCTTTCTATAATACAAAATCTAAATTGTTTTATATTTACAGCACTATAAGTGTAATGATGATTTGTACGTACAGTACATAACTAACACACAGCTCGCGCTGAAAATGAAAACCACACACCAGCTGGTAAGACACTGATCCGTTCACTGCATCTGACCACTGATTCAATTCAATTCAATTCAGTTTTATTTGAAAAGCGCTTTTTACAGAGAACTGTCACAAAGACACACTTTACAGAGTGTCCTCTGATTCCTCTGATTATCATGTTATCATCATGATAAATAGGCTAAGGTTGGAATATCGTTTCCATGTGCAACATTTACATTATCAATTCAGTTTTTGTCCTGAGTCAAAGAGGATGTGCACGAAACAGCACATCCAATAAGAATGTTCTCTTTCCTGAAAGGCCTTCAGGGAAGTGCTCTCATTGGCTGCAGCGAATAAGCTCCCTTTTAAACCAAGTACATACTTAAAAAAGAAAGGTGAGCCTAAGTCAATGTACTCAGAGCAAGTACATACTTTAAAAGGAAAAGTGAGCCTAAGTCAGTGTATGCAGGTCAAGTACATACTTAAAAAGGACAGGTGAGCCTAAGTCAGTGTACGCAGATCAAGTACATACTTAAAAAGTAAAAGTGAGCCTAAGTCAGTGTACGCAGATGAAGTACATACTTAAAAAGTAAAAGTGACCCTTACGCCGGGCACCCACCGCACGCGTAGCGTAAGCAGCACGGCGCGGCGTGTAGCGTGTCTCCACTGGTTCCGTTTGTGTCCCGCAAAGGCTTGCTTAAAGCTCTATATTCCTAGTAGCTCTCGCAGTCTGCAGTGGGATTACATCGTGTATTTCACGTTTGTTCACGACTGTTGATTATGGGTAAGTGAATACTTGGTGAGAGACCTTTTTCAGTTTGTTAATTTGGTAATATTTTGTTAACTCGTGTAAATACGTGAGAAAGTAAACCCTTTAAAGAATTACCACAAGCTTAAATCGCAATGTAGCCTACATAATAATCAATCTCAAACTGTGTTAATTTATTTGCTTGGTTAACAAGCGTGCCAACTTTATGAAGAATATGTAATGATCATAATAATAATAAATAATAATCCATAATCAACCATTGGGAATTCCCGTGTCGTCTTGTTATTCACGTCAAAACATTTATATGATCAGATTTAGTAAAATCAGTTAATCATTAAAACGATAGCGTAACAGTTTAGACTTGAAGGGATATGAACACCACAACGCCATGAACACCGGACGCTTTGAAGTACAAGTGCAATAAAGGCTTGCTTACAACTTCATTTATAAAATAGGTGCATTTTCATCGGCAAGACCACTAAATCTGATTTTTTTTAAGATGTGTGGATTTTTTGATTTTTATTAACAAGCCCTTTTTGGAAGCACGGCGAACGGAGAAGTCAAATAGTCATACTTAAAAAGGACAGGTGAGCCTAAGTCAGCGTACGCAGATCAAGTACATACTTAAAAGGACAGGTGAGCCTAAGTCAGTGTACACTAAGCACAAATGCACCAGCACTGACATAGACTGCAAAGCCCAAAGCGGCTCCAGCAAAGTGCATCAGGCAGGGAAAACATCACTGTGCGCGTCTAAAGGAGGCATGCTACAGCAGGCTTACAGTTCACCTAACAGCTCCACAGCACATTGCATGTGTCATGGAACACACCAGGATTCTGCTGGTTGTAGTTTTATTGAATTTACCAGTGGTTAATGCCCCCCCCCCTCCCCCCCTTATTTTCAGGACGTCTGCTCTCACGATTGGAGGCAGGATGTGACTCATATGAAGAAGGAGTGGGTCTGAGTGACTGAAGCATATGTGCAAAAGCACATCACTCAGCATTTAGCGGTTGTGAGCCGCGGCTCTTAGCAAAGCTGCCTGGGTTTTCCCACCAGCAGCGATGACCTGATTGAGCTGAGGCTGCCTGGGATCCCGTGGGGATTAGCACCAGGCAGTTAAGTGAAGACATCAGAGGCAGCAAACCTGCGGTGTCTTCAGGGGGCAGGGCTCCTGGGGAGTGAGCTCAGGCTGGCCTGCAGACTCATCCACAGATCTCGCCCAGGTGCTCCGCCTGGAACTCCCGTCCTCTGTCCCGGGCTCCAGGGGTGAGAGCTGGGGACAGATGGGAATTTGGGGGTGGGTGTCTGCAGGGTCCTGCGGGTTTGACTTAGGACCCACCTCCTGAGGAGACAGGGGGGCGGGGCCTGTGGGAGGGTGGGGCTCAGCCCCAGAGTCTGTGTGTTCCAGAAACTCGGAGACAGAGATGGTGGGAACCCTCATCCCCAGCCCTGAGGCTGCCTCCAACGTCTGAACAGCGATGGAGGAGGAGGCCAAGCCGACCTGCAGCAACAGAGAAATGCAGGCAATGCTGGAAGTGTGGGTCACTCACGGGGGCACATGGCAAGGAACATCCACTCATGTGCATACATGGCAAGGAGCATCAACTCATGTGCGTACATGGCAAGGAACATCCACTCATGTGCGTATCTGGCAAGGTACATCCACTCATGTGCGTACATGGCAAGGACATTCCACTCATGTGCGTACATGGCAAGGAGCATCAACTCATGGGGGTACATGGCAAGGTACATTCACTCATGGGGGTACATGGCAAGGAACATCCACTCATGTGCGTACATGGCAAGGTACATCCACTCATGGGGGTACATGGCAAGGAACATCCACTCATGTGGGTACATGGCAAGGAACATCCACTCATGGGGGTACATGGCAAGGAACATCCACTCATGTGCGTACATGGCAAGGAACATCCACTCGTGTGCGTACATGGCACTCATGGGGGTACATGGCAAGGAACATCCACTCGTGTGCGTACATGGCAAGGTACATCCACTCATGGGGGTACATGGCAAGGTACATCCACTCATGTGCGTACATGGCAAGGTACATCCACTCATGTCATTTCCCCATGTCATTTCGGTTGAGATTGAATGATCTGTACATTTCGCCTCTGCAAGGAAGATTTCATTGTTATTTTTTGTCAGAAAGACCCCCAGAGTCTCAGGAGTGAGGACTGCACCCCATTCACAGGCCGTGAAACAGACAGAATTACACTCGGCAGTCCCTGTGCCCCACTGCTTTTCAAACGAGCTTTTTGCCATTTATTTTCTGGACTACTTTTCTTTTGTTCCGTCTCTGGATTTTAACAAGCCCAAGTCATATTTGCAGTAGCCAGTTCTTTCACTGACTTCAGCAAGTCATTTTAGATAGTCATATTGCAAAACAGAACCTATTCACATCAGACAACCAGTCACTGTGGGCATCACCATCAGCTATATAAGTAACACATTTTTCTATGATAATTCATTAAGTTACAGTGGACATATTAAAAATATTATTGCAGATGTTCAATTTCAAATTTAATTTTTGTTTGGTTTTGTGTAAGACTAAACAATCTTGTTTTAGAACCTGTAGGTAAATAATAACTGTATCGTCACATGACAAGCTAACTGTAATATTCTTTGTGAAGGCATTAGTGCAGGGCATTTACAGCACCGGTGTCTTGTAGTTACAAGTCCCGTTTAGCCAGGCTTAAAATTAGCACTGGCTAATGGGACTGAGTTTGTGCTAATCCTAATAGCTCTTCATTTTAACAGTGACTTTGTGCTGCTGCAGCTCAGAAATGCTTTTGTCACAATCATGCATGAAACCGAAGAAGATCCCAGTCAGAATGTAATCCCATGTACAAAAAATAAACATATCTTTAAAAACATCAAGAAGATAAAAAACAACTAAGAAGTCACTTCTATAAGTTGTTCTGACAGTCCTAAGACATGTCTATTTGTGAAGTAAATTTAGCTGTAGTGCATACATTTTAATGATTTGCAGAGGCATAGCACAGGTAGAAGGTTGAACACTCAGAGCGGTGCTGAACTGTCTTGCAAAGCACATTGTCAGGAACTACACAACAAACAAGCGCATTTGGAAGATTGCTTTCCTCCCAAATTCATTCCTTGATTTGCTGACTGTGTGCCACAACCAGACACTGATTTTAAATAAATGTAAAAGTGCACCTATATATGTTGAAGGCAAACTGTGTTTACCCATAATACTCTTCATCTATTGTCCCAAAACTCCAGGGAGATTTTAACTTCCATTCACCACTGAATGACTGTGGAACTTTAAACATGTGAATCTCCTCCAACATTATAATGCCCAGTAAAACTATATCCACAAATCCCCATTACTGCCATAATCATAATAATCACAAACAAGAAAAAACTCAATTTCATAATATCAAGAACAGACTTCCCTTGAAAGAATCCAAAAACGGCATTCTGATGATGCTATGAAAATGTGTTTGTTACATCTTAGTATATGAACTCCTCGTCAAATTGCATTTGTGAACAGTTGAATTGTATTAAAAATAGCTTTGTTTTTCAAGGAAGTGTGACAATCAATCAATTAATTTGAATATGCAGCAGTGATTGACTGCTGCCAGTTAGAGTCGACAGCTGTGCACTGTGTCATGTGGTGGCTTTCAACAGCTTAGAGAGTGAAACGTTGGCCTTACGTGCACCCTACATGTGGCAGTGGAAACTGCAATGAAACTGTGCCAGCCTTCCCATAAGACCTCAAGCTCAGTCAGACTAGGTCTGGGGTAACAGCTGAAATCCGAGCAGGGTACTCCCAGTATTCATTGCAGATTCTGTACTTTCACTCTCGTTATTCAGCCACACTTTCATGGCTGAGCAGTGTCTTCTGCCAGTGGAAACTGCCACAACTGTCCACATTACCTTTCTGAGAAGTGCTGTATTCTCACCTAAAACAAGCAACAATCTGTTGTCTCTTAAGACCTAACCATCAAACCAACAATTGAAACCAATTGCTAATAAGGGCTTCCTTCCCAAGCATTTCTCTGCAAGGCAAACGCACATGTTGAAAACAGGAAGAGTCTTATTATTACAAGAAATAAACAAGTCACTGCACATGGTTTTTTTTAAGAATTTGCTGCACAGAGAGTACAGTATGAATGCGTAAGTGTACACATTTACACACTTACACTACCACAGAAAAGTGACACATTCACACACTCACACTCCCACAGCAAAGATACACATTTACACACTCACACTCCCACAACAGTGACAAATTTACACACCCACACTCCCACAGCAGACACATTTACACACTCACACAGCAAAGAGACACATTTGCACACTCACACTCCCACAACAGTGACGCATTTACACACTCACACTCCCACAGCTAAGAGACACATTTACACACTCACACTCCCACATTAGACACATTTATACACTCACACTCCCACATTAGACACATTTACACACTCAGTCTCCCACAGCTAAGAGACACATTTACACACTCACACTCCCACATTAGACATATTTACACACTCACTCTCCCACAGCAAAGAGACACATTTACACACTCACATTCCCACATTAGACACATTTACACACTCACACTCCCACATTAGACACATTTACACACTCACTCTCCCACAGCTAAGAGACACATTTACACACTCACACTCCCACATTAGACATATTTACATACTCACTCTCCCACAGCTAAGAGACACATTTACACACTCACACTCCCACATTAGACATATTTACACACTCACTCTCCCACAGCTAAGAGACACATTTACACACTCACATCCCACAGCTAAGAGACACATTTACACACTCACACTCCCACATTAGACACATTTACACACTCACTCTCCCACAGCTAAGAGACACATTTACACACTCACACTCCCACATTAGAAATATTTACACACTCACTCTCCCACAGCTAAGAAACACATTTACACACTCACACACCCACATTAGACACATTTACACACTCACACTCCCACAGCTAAGAGACACATTTACACACTCACACTCCCACATTAGACATATTTACACACTCACTCTCCCACAGCTAAGAGACACATTTACACACTCACACTCCCACATTAGACATATTTACACACTCACTCTCCCACAGCTAAGAGACACATTTACACACTCACACTCCCACATTAGACATATTTACACACTCACACTCCCACATTAGACATATTTACACACTCACTCTCCCACATTAGACACATTTACACACTCACACTCCCACATTAGACACATTTATACATCACACTCCCACATTAGACACATTTACACACTCACACTCCCACAGCTAAGAGACACATTTACACACTCACACTCCCACATTAGACACATTTACACACTCACACTCCCACATTAGACATATTTACACACTCACACTCCCACATTAGACACATTTACACACTCACACTCCCACATTAGACACATTTACACACTCACACTCCCACATTAGACACATTTATACACTCACACTTGCAGAGAAAAGACTCTTTACCTGCGGTGAAAGAGCACTGGCACGATCTGTAGATCTAGCTTTGTACGCACTGCTGGGTACCCCGCGGAGAGGGGCCTGGGCATCTGCTGCTGGGCTGTGGAGCAGTGTGGACATTTTGGCAGCGGAGAGATCCAGGGGCGGGCTTATGGCCAGGATGGTGGCTCTGCCCGGGCGAGCGAGAGTCTCTCCCGCCGTGATGGCCGTGAGGTTGGGCAGGACTGGGACAGGCACTGAGTCGGGGGACTCCCCCTGAGGCGACATGGTCCGCACTGTCAGCTCTCGGGCAGTCTGCAGTGTTTGGATCTGAGCGGGCCCATCAGCGCACTGCCAGCTGTGGGTGAAGACACCTCCAGGACCTTGGGGAAAAAAAACCACCACCACTGTCAGAGCCTGACCTTGGGAAATACAGACCACCACTGTGAGAGCCTGAGCTTGGGAAAAACAGACCACGACCATCAGAGCCTGACCTTGGGAAAAACAGACTACCACTGTCAGAGCCTGATCTTGGGGAAAAACAAATCACCACAACAGTCATGGCCTGCCATTGCTGAACCAGAGAAGGGCGCCACATCATTGAAAAAAATGAAAATGAATCCATCCATTCAAGGTGTGTTACAGAGATATCAAGTTTCTCTGTGGTAATGAAGATGTTATTTTGAAAGGCGGTGTTATTGCAATTGCAAGTACTCTGTCATACAAAAGATAGCACATTCACTGAGACAGCACATTCACTGAGGAGAAATCAGTTGACAGTACATTCCATCCATTGTATCCTACAGTACAGTGCACAATGAATAAATAGTATAGATGAACTAGGACTGAACCCTTAAGCATTATTCTTAAACTGGTGAAAAGAAAAGCTTATTTGCACATTAAAGTTTCAAAGGGATATTATTTGTCTAATCAACTAACTTACATAATTACATTTTCCCCACAGTAAACATCTAATAATATTTTTAATGAGAGAGGAGAAGCAGAGACTGTTCCTTACTTTCTTCTTGTCTGCGTAGATGGTGTAGCCGGTCACGGGGACGCCGTTCGATGTGCCAGCGGCATCCGCAGCGACGGGCATCCAGCTGACCAGGGCAATGCCAGGGCTTGGCCCCGCTTCCAGCTGCACCTCCAGCGGGGGGGAAGGAAGCCCTTTGGACAGAAGAGGAGAGGACCTCAGTTCAGCCTTTATAAGAATACATCTCTGAGTGAGTGTGGCCCCCAGTGAGTGCATCTCTGAGTGAGAGTGGCCCCCTGAGCGTGGGCCCCTGTGAGTGCATCTCTGAGTGAGTGTGGCCCCCAGTGAGTGCATCTCTGAGTGAGAGTGGCCCCCTGAGCGTGGGCCCCTGTGAGTGCATCTCTGAGTGAGAGTGGCCCCCTGAGCGTGGGCCCCTGTGAGTGCATCTCTGAGTGAGCGTGGCCCCCTGAGCATGGGCCCCTGTGAGTGCATCTCTGAGTGAGTGTGGCCCCCTGTGAGTGCATCTCTGAGTGAGTGTGGCCCCCTGTGAGTGCATCTCTGAGTGAGAGTGGCCCCCTGAGCATGGGCCCCTGTGAGTGCATATCTGAGTCAGCATGGCCCCCTGTGAGTGCATCTCTGAGTGAGAGTGGTCCCCTGTGAGTGCACCTCTGAGTGAGAGTGGCCCCCTGTGAGTGCATATCTGAGTGAGCATGGTCCTCTGAGCGTGGGCCCCTGTGAGTGCATCTCTGAGTGAGCGTGGCCCCCTGAGCGTGGGCCCCTGTGAGTGCATATCTGGGTGAGAGTGGCCCCCTGTGAGTGCATATCTGAGTGAGAGTGGCCGTCTGTGAGTGCATCTCTGAGTGAGAGTGGCCCCCTGTGAGTGCATCTCTGAGTGAGCGTGGGCCCCTGTGAGTGCATATCTGAGTGAGAGTGGCCCCCTGTGAGTGCATATCTGAGTGAGAGTGGCCCCCTTTGAGTGCATATCTGAGTGAGAGTGGCCCCCTGTGAGTGCATCTCTGAGTGAGCGTGGGCCCCTGTGAGTGCATATCTGAGTGAGAGTGGCCCCCTATGAGTGCATCTCTGAGTGAGAGTGGCCCCCTGTGAGTGCATCTCTGAGTGAGAGTGGCCCCCTGTGAGTGCATCTCTGAGTCAGCGTGGCCGTCTGTGAGTGCATATCTGAGTCAGCGTGGCCGTCTGTGAGTGCATATCTGAGTGAGCGTGGGCCCCTGTGAGTGCATCTCTGAGTGAGAGTGGCCCCCTGTGAGTGCATATCTGAGTGAGCGTGGCCCCCTGAGCGTGGGCCCCTGTGAGTGCATATCTGAGTGAGAGTGGCCGTCTGTGAGTGCCCCAGAGTCTGCAGATGAGTGTTATTTTATTCAGAAGAATGGAACAATCTGTTTGGTGAGCTGTATGCAGAAATGAACACACACACAAGCTGGGCTTCTGGTTACATGGTTGGTTAACATTACAGGATAGGGTGCACCGTGCAGTTTATGTATTATCACTGGGGCACAGGGAATGCCTCTGCACAAAGACAAAATATGTATCTGAGAATGAGCAAAACAACCCTACGCAGCGGCGTTATGTCAACGAAGCTAAGATCATAATGTCCCTCACAGCTACAGGCATCCATTGTCATTGTGCTGAATATCTCTGTGTACATGCAGCCATTTCTATGGATTATTTTCAATTGTGAAATGTGAGTCAAAAGAAAAATGGATATTCTATTGAATTAAATCCATTTTCTCCAAACCTTGTATACCAGATAAGACAACTCAGTCATTAAGGATCCATTTATATTTTCTATTTTTAAATACAAAACAATCTGTTTAAAACGTGGAGGAAAACAGCATCATGTCACAAGATTCCACAGAGGGGGAACGGACAAGAATATAATTTTCTGGAAATAAAATGCATATGTTCATGGGATATTAAGGAAATGTAATAATGTGGCATCGTGCTCATGTTTACTCCTGGTGTAGTGTGGACTCCGGACCGGGGGGGGGGCGCTCACCTGATGCCAGGGTGCTGAATGTCACAGCCGCACTCCTGTGCTGTCGGCCGTACAGCGAGAGCTCCCAGGGAGTGCAGTGTGACCTGGCTTCCACCGTGGCCTTGTAGAGCTGCCGGGGCCTCAGGTCGCTAAGCAACAATGAGTAGCCCCCCGGCTTGACCAGCCAGCACTCTCCGTCATTCAGAGACACCGTGTGCATGTAGCTGCTGTTGCTGGGCAACCAGGTGAGGTGGGCGGAGGTGGCAGTGACGTGCTCGGCCCGCAGCTGGGTGGGGGCCATGCAGACATCCCGCCCCACCAGGAAGGTGCAGCGCAGGCTGTCCGAGCCTCCCCTCTCCGTCAGGCTCTGCAGCGACACCCGGTAGGCCTTCAGGTTGACGTCCATGCGCTCCAGCACGGCCTTGGTCTGCGCGCCGAAGGGCACGTTGAGCCGCAGCTCCTCGTCCACGAACACGTTGTAGCTCCACACGTTCCCCCAGCCGGCGGGCACCAGGGGCGGGTCCCAGCCGATGATGATGCTCTTGGCCAGCTGCTTGATCAGGCTCAGCCTCCGCGGGTAAGGCACTGAATCCACGGCCAGCTCCTCCGCGTCCGTGTCAAAGCCATTAGTCATCAGGCCCTGGGTCCTGCCCTCCTCAGGGCGGGGTGGGTCGCTCCTCTCCAGGCTTTCAGGGTGGAGCTGCAGGCGGTTGTATGAGAAGTCGCTGACCGATGTTTGAGGAAGGCCTGTTATGTCCTCGATGGAAACCAGCTCCACAAAGTTGGACGGGACCAGCCCCCGCCTTCCGTCCATCAGCTCACCTACGGGAAGGAGAGGACAAGATGGCGGAGATCACATTGCGGGCCGGGCTGGTGCCCATGTCTCCTATGCCACATATGACTTTACACATACACATCCACTGCCATTTTAGGCTTCATTACGTGCCCATGCCCTTGCTTGATAACCCCTTCTGTAAGTATGTGGATTAGAACAACTACTATTACTGCCACTACTACTACGATTACTACTACCATTACTACTACTATTATTACTATTACTACTACTACTACTACTACTACTACTACTAATAATAATAATAATAATAATAATAATAATAATAATAATAATAATAACCTTCATAGAAGCCATCCTCATCTATGTCTCCATAGACACAAATGTACTCTCCAGCTCTGAGAGGAAGCTCCACCTCTGGGCTGTGGTTGGGGCCGTTGTATGGATCATAGCTGCAGAAATCAAGGGAAAATGGCTGGTCAGTGGGACCAGCCGGAGGTTCGGACGGGCTGATCACCAGAGAGCAGTCACAATGAGCCGGGTGGCTCAGCTACCTGTGTCTGACAATGAAGACTTTCGGTTTTCCAGCTGCTGTTCCACCCTCTCTGGCAGCCCCAACCTGGAACACAACAAACGATGCACATTGTTCCAGAGAAATGCACAAACAAGTCCTCCACTGAGCAAATGACACAGGACTAACAGAATAGATTAATTAAAATGGCTGCTAAAATCTCTTACGTCATCATCCTTGATGTGAGCTGTTGCCTTTGCTCCATTTTTACGATTATGAAATGCTTTCTTACTCACTCATTAGCTGACTTAGAACAGATAAGAATGGGCTAATGCCATGGTATTGTAAATATACCATCCATCCATTCTCCAACTGCTTAGTCCAAGTCAGGGTAAAGGGGCAAGCAGAGCAGCACAGACGTCCCTCTCCCCAGCGACTTCTGCCAACTCATCCGGGTGGATCCCTAAGCGATCCCAGGCCAGCCTTTGGATATAATCCATCCAGTGTGTCCTAGGTCTGCCCCTGGGTCTCCTCCCCAGTGGCCGAGCCCAGAACGCCTCCAGAGGAAGGCGCCCAGGAGGCATCCTTACCAGATGCCCAAACCACATCAACTGACTCCTTTCAATGTGGAGGAGCAGCAGTTCTACTTTGAGGTCCTCCCGGATAGCTGAGCTCCTCACCCTATCAATGAGAGTAAACCCTGCCACCCTACGGAGAAACCCCATTTCGGCTACTTGTATTCGTGATCTCACTCTTTCAGACACTACCCATAGCATGTGATCATAGGTGAGAGTAGGGATGAACATTGATGAGAGAGCTTTGCCTTTCGGCTCAGTTCCTTCTTCACCACCACCGTCCGATACAATGCCCGCATTACTGCGACCGCTGCACCTAGACGGCCGTCAATCTCCCAATCCTAAGATGCTAGAACTCCTCTACCTGGGGCAGTTGCTCCTCCCTTACTTGAAGAGGGCAAACCATCTTTTTCTGGGAGGGGACCATGACCACGGACTTGGAGGTGCTGATCTTCATCCTGACCGTATCACACTCAGCTGCAAACCGCTCTAGTGCACATCGAAGGACACAAAGCGTACCCTTAGCGGAGCCCGACACCCACTTTGAACGAGCTTGACTTAATGGGGAGAATGCAAACACAGCTTTCGCTCGGAGTATATAGGGACCGAATGGCACGCAACAGGGACCCCAGCACCCAATACTCCCGCAGCACCTCCCACAAGACACCCCGGGGCACATGGTCATATGCCTTCTCCAAATCCACAAAACACATGTAGACTGGATAGGCAAACTCCCAATGCCCCTCAAATATCTGTGAGATGGTAAAACCTGGTCTGTTTTCGCCTGCCAGTACCTGTCTGCTGAATCAGAGTTTTCTAGTGCCAGCCAGGTCCAGAATGCCTCTTTCTTCAGCTTGACTGCCTCCCTCACTGCTGGAGTCCACCAACAGATCCTTGGGTTGCTGTCAGGATAACACTAACCAGCTTGTGACCACAACCTCTTGCAGCCACTTCCACAATAGAGGTTTTAAACAGGGTCCATTCAGACTCCATGTCCCCAACCTCCTCCAGGATATGGGAAAAGCTCTCTCGGAGGTGACAGTTGAAATCATTCTGGATGGACTCTTCTGCCAGGCATTCCCAGCAGACCCTCACTACACATTTAGGCCTACCTGGTTTGTCTGGCAGCTCCTCCTGCCATCTGATCCAACTCACCAACAGATGATGATCAGTTGACAGCTCTGCTCCTCTATTCATCCGAGTGTCCAGAACAAATGGTTTCAGGTCTGATGAAACAACTACAAAGTTGATCATCAACCTTTGGTCCAAGGTGTTCTGGTACCACGTACACTTATGAACATCCTTATGTTCGAACATAGTGTTCTTTATGGACAAACCATGACTAGCCCAGAAGTCCAATAACATAACACCACTCGGGTTCAGATCAAAGAGGCCGTTCCTCCCAATCATGCCCCTCCAAGTTTCCCAGTCATTGCCAACGTGAGCATTGAAGTCTCCCAGTAGAACAATGGAGTCAGTAAGTGGGACCTTTTCCAGCACCCCACCCACCTTCTCCAAGAAGGCTGAATACTCTGAACTGCTATTAGGTGCATAAGTGCAAATAACAGTCAAAGTTTTACTCTCAACCACACGCAGTCGCTGCTTAACTCCAACTGAGCGGCCACCAGCCAGGTACTTATGAGTATCCCCACTCCCGCCTGGCGCCTCTCACCCTGAACAACTCCCGAGTAGGAGAGAGACCACCCCCTATCCAGGAGTTTGGTTTCAGAGTCAACGCTGTGTGTAGAGGTGAGTCCAACTATATCTAGTTGGTACCTCTCAGCCTCACACACCAGCTCCAGCTCCTTCCCCACCAGAGAGGTAACGTTCCACATGCCAAGAATCAGTTTCTGTTGTCTGGACAGATGCCGCACAGATCTACCCTGTTCTTGCCCCCTGCTTGATTGGCATTGCACCCGACCCCTACCCTGAGCCTTGCATGTGGTGGGCCCACAAGGTTGTCCCACATAGTCTTTTCAGGCTGGGCCCAGCTGAGATACGTGGGCTGCCCGCCCACCAGGCGCTCACCTGCGGACACCACCCCGAGGCCTGACTCCAAGGATGGGTCCCGGTAACCCTATCCCAGGCTGGGTAAACTTAGCATTGTATTTGTTTACCATAAGTAGTGGTTGATTGGATCATGTTCGTCTGAGTCCTCACCCCAGACCTGTTCACCTTGGGAGACCCTACTGGGGGACATATAGAACCCCCAACGACATAGCTCCGGGGATCATAAAACCTTGCAAGCTCTTCTGCCACAATAAGGCCACAATCCAGGAAGGATCTTACAAATGAATAAGCAAGAAGTCCCAAGGAATCTGTTTATGGTGACTGAGGAACCTTTTAAGGATCACTCAGACCTTTTACACCCTAAATAATTCACTGCAGTCAGTAGATAATCTGTAAATATGAGCTTTATCAAACTTCCACAGGGGTGAGGAACTCAGCCCTTTCCCATTGGAAACCTCCAGACAGATGGCATTCGGGAAAAATCCATATTTCTGCTTTATCTGTAGAATGAGATGGCAGAAAATCCAGATAACACCAGAAGAACTGTGCCTTCAAAAATCTCCCATAATTTCAGCACTCTGTAATGTACCTTATGCACAAGTGTGAGAAATACAGCTGAATACAAAAATTTAAAGATGTACGTCTGACTGTGGTTTACAGTTCACAAGCAAAAAATAACTGCCAGTTTTTCACACACCCAAAATTAAAAAAATTAGCAACTGCATCCCAACAGAAAGATTTAGTTACAATATTGGTTATCCGTTATGAGATGTGTCAGTTTAATGTGTATGTTTAATGTGTTAACAGTAATAAACCCATAGAAGTTCAAAAACATTACCCAGTTTCTGCATTTTTATGAATAAGTGCTCATACCTACTCTTGGGGCTAAATAACAGTTAGTTTGCAATTGTTTGGTTCAATACACACCCTGTTGGTTCACTTGCTGTTGTGCTCACTGGGACTTTGAACTGATACTCACACTTTGATTTTTTACACATAGAAAGGGAAAAAACAAATAGTGCTAAAATTGAGTGACGTTACAATCCACACTGTCCAGGAAGGAGGACAGGGGGAATTCACCTGATATGTTGGGGATTTGTGTGTGGGAGTAGGAACTCACCTGACAGGATGTTGGGGATTTGTGCGTGTGGAGTAGGAACCCACCTGACAGGATGTTGGGGATTTGTGTGTGGTGTGGGATCTCACCTGATAGGATGATGGGGATTTGTGTGTGTGGAATAGGAACCCACCTGACAGGATGTTGGGGATTTGTGCGTGTGGAGTAAGAACTCACCTGTCAGGATGTTGGGGATTTGTGCGTGTGGAGTAGGAACTCATCTGACAGGATGTTGGGGATTTGTTAGTGTGGAGTAGGAACTCACCTGACAGGATGTTGGGGATTTGTGCGTGTGGAGTGGGAAGCCACCTGATAGGATGTTCGGGATTTGTGTGTGGAGTAGGAACTCACCTGACAGGATGTTGAGGATTTGTGCGTGTTGAGTAGGAACTCACCTGACAGGATGTTGGGGATTTGTGCGTGTGGAGGAGGAACCCACCTGACAGGATGTTGGGGATCTGTGCGTGTGGAGTAGGAACCCACCTGACCGGATGTTGGGGATTTGGGTGTGTGGAGTAGGAACTCACCTGACAGGATGTTGGGGATTTGTGTGTGTGTGGGATCTCACATGATAGGATGTTGGGGATTTGTGTGTGTGGAGTAGGAACCCACCTGACAGGATGTTGGGGATCTGTGCGTGTGGAGTAGGAACCCACCTGACCGGATGTTGGGGATTTGGGTGTGTGGAGTAGGAACTCACCTGACAGGATGTTGGGGATTTGTGTGTGGTGTGGGATCTCACATGATAGGATGTTGGGGATTTGTGTGTGTGGAGTAGGAACCCACCTGACCGGATGTTGGGGATTTGTGTGTGTGGAGTAGGAACCCACCTGACCGGATGTTGGGGATTTGTGCGTGTGGAATAGGAACCCACCTGACAGGATGTTGGGGATTTGTGTGTGTGGAGTAGGAACCCACCTGACAGGATGTTGGGGATTTGTGCGTGTGGAGTAGGAACCCACCTGACAGGATGTTGGGGATTTGTGCGTGTGGAGTAGGAACCCACCTGACCGGATGTTGGGGATTTGTGCGTGTGGAGTGGGAGGGGCCCCGGCGTTGGGGGGAGGTGCCTATAGGTGGCTGTGGGTCCTGGTTTGAGCTGATAGGCGGCAGCACCCGGCGCTGATGAGCTGGCGGCCATGACGGCCTCACTGGCCTTGATACATGAGAAGTGAACTCTGGCTCTGCAGGAGGACAGGAGTCAGTCAGACACTGGGGTCAGACACAGAGGTCAGTCAGACACAGGGGTCAGTCAGACAGAGGGGTCAGTCAGACAGAGGGGTCAGACACAGGGGTCAGTCAGACAGAGGAGTCAGTCAGACACTCGGGTCAAACACAGGGTCAATCAGACACTGGGGTCAGTCAGACAGAGGGGTCAGTCAGACACAGGAGTCAGTCAGACACTGGGGTCAGTCAGACAGTCAGGGGGTCAGTCAGAAACTAGGGTCAGTCAGACACAGGGGTCAGTCAGACAGAGGGGTCAGTCAGATACAGGGTTCAGTCAGACACAGGAGTCAGTCAGACACTCGGGTCAAACACAGAGGTCAATCAGACACTGGGGTCAGTCAGACAGAGGGGTCAGTCAGACACAGGAGTCAGTCAGACACTGGGGTCAGACACAGAGGTCAGTCAGACACAGGGGTCAGTCAGACAGAGGAGTCAGTCAGACACAGGGGTCAGTCAGACACAGGGGTCAGTCAGACAGAGGGGTGAGTCAGACACAGGGGTCAGTCAGACAGAGGAGTCAATGAGACACAGGGGTCAGTCAGACAGAGGGGTCAGTCAGACACAGGGGTCAGTCAGACAGAGGAGTCAGTCAGACACAGGGGTCAGTCAGACACAGGGGTCAGTCAGACACAGGGGTCAGTCAGACAGAGGGGTGAGTCAGACACAGGGGTCAGTCAGATAGAGGGGTCAGTCAGACACAGGGGTCAGTCAGATAGAGGGGTCAGTCAGACAGAGGGTCAGTCAGACACAGGGGTCAGTCAGACAGAGGGGTCAGTCAGATAGAGGAGTCAGTCAGACACGGCTGTACTGCCCACCTCTGACTCCGTTGATCAACTGGCAGAATTCCGCATCGGGTACATCTCCCGTCTGCAGACGGAAGCGCTCCAGCTCGTGGGACAGCAGGGAAAACTGCTGGCTCTGGCTCCTGCACTTCTCCTCCAGCTCCAGGACTGTTGCCTGGAGACAAGGGGGTGCGAACTTCAGTGCCTGACTTCAGTGATCTTACTGTAAATGTGAATTTACACGCATCTCTTTCCCATTCCCTTACACAACAATCCCTAAATTCAGTGTTATGCAGTGTTAGACAAAAAAGACTGCAGGAGTATTAAATATATAATTCAGCCAAATTTCACTTCCTTGTTTATGTCCTGATGGAGTGTAACCTGCTTATGCAGGCCACATATATTATCTACATGATTTAGGCTCATAAACTCAAAATGTTCCTTTTAGTTCATAATCAGCTACGCGACCCACCCCCTCGACAGTCCGAAAAAAAGAGAGCAAAAGGAGTAAAGGTGCTCTGTCTATCAACAAAAATCAGACATGTTGATTCTCAAACCTGCCCTTCTGTGTACAGCAGGTTTGAACAGAGCAGAGCAGATTAGCGCTAGTGTGGGTGATTGCCCCCCCCCCCCCCCCCCCCGCTCTCTTAGGGGTGGGTGACTCCCCCTCCCCCCCACCCGTCCCCTGCCCTCTCAGGTGGATGACTGCCCCCCCGCCTGTTCCCTGCTCTCTCAGGCTGATCACAGCTCTGGCTGACAGTTACAGCCGCTGCTCTGAGGCGGCTTTGACGCTCTGGGAGGAAGGAGAGGTGCTCATTAACTACGTCAGGGGCGGGGGCAGTGGGTAATCAGGGGTGGGGCAGGTGGGTAATCAGGGGCGGGGCAGTGGGTAATCAGGGGTGGGGCAGGTGGGTAATCAGGGGCGGGGCAGTGGGTAATCAGGGGCGGGGCAGTGGGTTATCAGGGGCGGGGCAGTGGGTTATCAGGGGTGGGGTAGTGGGCAATCAGGGGCGGGGCAGGTGGGTAATCAGGGGCGGGGCAGGTGGGTTATCAGGGGTGGGGCAGTGGGTTAATCAGGGGTGGGGCAGTGGGTAATCAGGGGCGGGGCAGTGGGTAATCAGGGGCGGGGCAGTGGGTAATCAGGGGCGGGGCAGTGGGTAATCAGAGGTGGGGCAGTGGGCAATCAGGGGTGGGGCAGGTGGGTAATCAGGGGCGGGGCAGTGGGTAATCAGGGGCGGGGCAGGTGGGTAATTAGGGGCGGGGCAGTGGGTAATCAGGGGCGGGGCAGTGGGTAATCAGGGGCGGGGCAGTGGGTAATCAGGGGCGGGGCAGGTGGGTAATCAGGGGCGGGGGCAGTGGGTAATCACGGGCAGGGCAGGTGGGTAATCAGGGGCGGGGACAGTGGGCAATCAGGGGCGGGGCAGTGGGTAATCAGGGGCAGGGCAGTGGGTAGTCAGGGGTGGGGGCAGTGGGTAATCAGGGGTGGGGGCAGGTGGGTAATCAGGGGCGGGGGCAGTAGGTAATCAGGGGTGGGGCAGTGGGTAGTCAGGGGTGGGGGGCAGTGGGTAATCAGGGGTGGGGCAGTGGGTAGTCAGGGGTGGGGGCAGTGGGTAATCAGGGGCGGGGGCAGTGGGTAATCAGGGGCGGGGCAGTGGGTAATCAGGGGTGGGGGCAGTGGGTAATCAGGGGCGGGGCAGTGGGTAGTCAGGGGTGGGGACAGTGGGTAATCAGGGGCGGGGCAGTGAGTAATCAGGGGCGGGGTGCAGTGGGTAGGTAATCAGGGGCGGGGGCAGTGGGTAATCAGGGGTGGGGCAGTGGGTAATCAGGGCGGGGGCAGTGGGTAATCAGGGGCGGGGGGGGCAGTGGGTAATCAGGGGCGGGGGCAGTGGGTAATCAGGGGTGGGGGCAGTGGGTAATCAGGGGCGGGGCAGTGGGTAGTCAGGGGCGGGGCAGTGGGTAATCAGGGGTGGGGGCAGTGGGTTATCAGGGGTGGGGCAGTGGGTAATCAGGGGTGGGGCAGTGGGTAGTCAGGGGCGGGGCAGTGGGTAATCAGGGGCGGGGCAGTGGGTAATCAGGGGGGGGGCAGTGGGTAATCAGGGGCGGGGCAGTGGGTAGTCAGGGGTGGGGACAGTGGGTAATCAGGGGCGGGGCAGGGCAGTGAGTAATCAGGGGCGGGGGCAGTGGGTAATCAGGGGTGGGGCAGTGGGTAATCAGGAGCGGGGCAGTGGGTAATCAGGGGCGGGGGCAGTGGGTAATCAGGGGCGGGGGCAGTGGGTAATCAGGGGTGGGGGCAGTGGGTAATCAGGGGCGGGGCAGTGGGTAGTCAGGGGCGGGGCAGTGGGTAATCAGGGGTGGGGCAGTGGGTTATCAGGGGTGGGGCAGTGGGTAATCAGGGGTGGGGCAGTGGGTAGTCAGGGGCGGGGCAGTGGGTAATCAGGGGTGGGGGCAGTGGCTAATGTGCCAGCAGGCCTTAATCCACTTCCATCAGCGAGAGGCTCACTCACCAAAATCACCTCTGGGGAAAAAAACTAAATGCAGCATCAGGCCCATGCTCTGTTCCATGAGCGTGAGCGTGTTTGCTGAACGTGACCACGCCCCTGTACTAAGGGAGGAAACGGCCAGCCCACCAAACAGCATGAGCCAGCCCAGCAGCCCCCTTTCCAGGAAAGCCCCCTGCGTCAGGCGTCTAGCCCCCCCTCATATTGCATGGCCATGAAACAATCGCTGTGAGCCCTCGTCACTACGAGCACGGTCCAGCCTCTAGGTCCTTATTGCAGCAGGACACTGCTTCGCTGCTGGCCTCCTTTAATCACCTGCCCTGGTGAAAGCACCCGCAGATGAAGGGCTCCAGTGTCAACACAAAGGATTACTAAAAACAAATACCATAATCATGAAACCCGGTTATGCAACGTGCACGGGGAGGGAGCTCTCGCTGCTTCTCCACGCGAGGTCACAGTGCCAGTGTATCCCATTAACCTACAGGAGCTCATCCAGGCTTTCAGTGGAAAGGTTCACAACAAGGCAATTTTGGCTTGCTCTCTAACAACCTAAGCAACCTATTTAAACTCTGCTGTGGACAGCTAAAGCAGTTGAAGCTATAGGATCAGTGTATTTCCAGTGAAACCGCTTTATTTTACTTTTAGGTTTTTCCACCTTCATTCAGCTGCAGCCTTGCTATTTTGGTACAGCCATGCCTGCATACAACGCTACTTTAAAGCAAAGGATTAAGGAGCACAAATAATGTGTGGATGCTGTGTGTTAATGATACCTGCATGCAGTCCAGTGTACTCTGGTTTGCAGGAAGAAAAAAAAACATAAGATTGGAAAACAAAGGTTATTAGCCTAAAAAACACGCTTGCTTAAAAACACGTACAGACTGATTAATGACAGCTGAACCGTGAAAAATCTCATGAAAGATCTCTCAGATCATTTAGTCCAGGGGTGCAGAATCCAGTCCAGGAGGGTAAGTCTGTGTGCTGGCTTTGTTCTGGCTTTGTTCCAACCAATTACCCGAGTTCTAGTATTCTGACAGCTCTATAAACTATGCAAGTTCAATCCTGCAGTGAAGCACAGTAAAACCTTTAGGATGTACTTGCAGTCTGTGGCTACACCTGGTGATTACACAAATGTCAGATAAAGATATGATTGAGCTAATTAATTATGAGCAGTTGGCCGTTGTTGTGCACCCCAGACTTAGGCAAACCAGGTTGTAAAACAACTGAGAATTTACATGTATAGTGTTCCCGTGGGAGTCATTACTGCAAACAATAAACAAAAAATAAATAAATAAATAAACTACTGTCGTCGTAAGATCTGTCAAGAATTGAAACAACAGATTTGAACAGCAGGTATGCCAAAATGGCAAATACATCACCAGCAAAAAGAGAATATCCAGAATCTCAATGGTTACTTGCAGTTACATATCATATGGACACTTCCACCATTCTTCATATGACAAACTAAGATAAACTGATGATACTCACCTCCAGCATCTGAACAACCCCCTCTTGTTCTTTCTTAGCAGCAAATTGAGCCTGTTATTGAAAAAAGTATATTAGCTACTATAAAAAAAATGGGCCAAGCCCAAAATGGCAAAAAAAATGTTGTTAATGGTCTTAACAACAAATTGGTCAGAAAATTTGAATTAAACAAATGCACTCCTGAGACCTCCTGTGCCACCATTTGCTCGTTTACTTTTGCTGCAGTGAACTGTTTGGGGAAAAGCTAGAAACAGGGAAATTCACTTATACAGTGGATAAATTAACATAATATCAAATAAAAGAGTCATGTTTTGTATTTGGTTGCATATCATTCGCATACCATGACTGCCTGATGTCTGTGACCTATTAACATCATCAGAGTCTTGATATCTTATTTTTAGGTTGTCCTATAAGGGATACAAAAACTCTTTGCCTTTGAATGGATCTCTATGGGAATTGGGGGATGGGACTAGATTCAGCTGTAAATTATGCTGATACAGTATCAGTGGCCTCACTAGGGTTGGTGACACCCAGTGCGGTCGACCGTTGGTGTCACCCGATGTTGTCGACGGGGGGTGGGGGGGGGTGGGTGTTGGATGTTGTCGACGGGGGGTGGGGGGGGGGGTGTTGGGTGTTGTCGACGGGGGGGGGGGGGGGGGGGGGGGTGGGTGGGATGTTGTCGAAGGGTGGGGGGGGGGGGGTGGGTGTTGGATGTTGTCGACGGGGGGGGGGGGGGTGGGGTGGGTGTGGGATGTTGGATGGGGACGGGGGGGTGTTGGGTGTTGTCGACGGGTGGGGGGGGGGGTGCTGGCGGGTGTCGGCTTCGTTATGTTTGTGGTGGCGCAGGTGCAGTCATGACACTCACCCTCTGCAATCGTTTGACCTCATTTTGTTTGAAGGTGAGGATAGCCAACGCCTGCTCGTGCTCCTGCTCCAGCTGCTGCCTTCTCTCTGTGACCTCTCGCATATGCTGTGGGCCAAGGACACAGAGTCTGTGAGCTCAGCTCTCTCTGTGACCTCTCGCATATGCTGTGGGCCAAGGACAAAGCCAAGGACACAAAGTCCGTGAGCTCAGCGCCCAGCGCACTGGCCGTCACAGCCAGCCTCAGATTAACAAGCTCAGTACATAGACCCTACTGTCTTTCTAAAAGGACCCTTCTAGAAAGACACATCAAATAAAAGGTGCAATCTGAACCAGGGTGTGCCCATGCCAGTGTAAACTATATGATGAGCAGAATGAGAGAACATATTTTATGTGGAAATATATCGCTTACTATACAGGTACTATAGGGATATAGGCATTTTGACGAATCTGGTTTCAGGAGGTCCCTCCCTACCTTGAGGACCTGCTCTAAGTTCTCCAGCTTGGCGTGGAGTCTCTGGTCCTCTTTGAGAGCTGAATTGTGCTGAGTCAGTGCCTGTAGATCTACTCTCAGCTCCACATGGTCAACCTGGGCCTAGAGGAGAAAGGGGCGCGTTCAGTCCACAGCAAAGCAAACATGGAGACATGTCCGCACATTCAGACCAGGCTTACAGGCATCACATTACGTGGTTTCTTTCAGTGTTTCTTTTCCCAAACCCAATACCTATCATTAAATAGTTTTCATGCAGACACAATCAAACCGTCATTTATTTATTTAGTTCTTGTATGATGTGATGACTAGTTCTTATAGTTCTTGTATGACATGATGATGATGGTCCTATGCTACTGTTAGTTTGTTGTGCAAGTAAACTCTACATTCATTCATTGAGAATGAACATACAGTGTCAAGTCAAATTCCTTGTATGTATAAATGGACTTGACTATTACAATTATTCTGATTCTGACTAGTTCTTATTGCACATCGCAGCTTTCACCTTCTAACGGTCCGAGTTGGCTTGAACCCAGGAATCGCTGCTTGCGGCTATATATTATTATTATTATTATTATTATTATTATTATTATTATTGCTTTTTTCAGGGATGAGGGAGTGAGAGGAACTTGTAGGGGTTGGGAATGAGCAGCTCTACACTCTCACTGTTGTAAACCTCCATCGAAATTCACCTGCTGGAGTCCCTGCTCCTCCTGCCCCAGGTAGTCCTCCTTCGCCTCTTCTATTCGCTCATCTTCTCCGGTCTCATCCTGCAGCTGGCTCACCTGTCCATCACAAACCAAGCTTAGCCATTCACCCTCAATCAGCCACCAGCTAGCTCACCTGTCTGTTACAAACCAAGCTTCGCTATTCATGCTCAATCAGCCACCAGCTGGCTCACCTGTCCGTCACAAACCAAGCTTCGCCATTCACCCTCAATCAGCCACCAGCTGCCTCACCTGTCCATCACAAACCAAGCTTCGCCATTTACCCTCAATCAGCCACCAGCTGCCTCACCTGTCTGTCACAAGCCAAGCTTCGCCATTCACCCTCAATCAGCCACCAGCTGCCTCACCTGTCTGTCACAAACCAAGCTTCGCCATTCACCCTCAATCAGCCACCAGCTGGCTCACCTGTCTGTCACAAACCAAGCTTCGCCATTCACCCTCAATCAGCCACCAGCTGGCTCACCTGTCTGTCACAAACCAAGCTTTGCCATTCATGCTCAATCAGCCACCAGCTGGCTCACCTGTCTGTCACAAACCAAGCTTCGCCATTCATGCTCAATCAGCCACCAGCTGCCTCACCTGTCTGTCACAAACCAAGCTTCGCCATTCACCCTCAATCAGCCACCAGCTGGCTCACCTGTCTGTCACAAACCAAGCTTCGCCATTCACCCTCAATCAGCCACCAGCTGGCTCACCTGTCTGTCACAAACCAAGCTTCGCCATTCATGCTCAATCAGCCACCAGCTGGCTCACCTGTCTGTCCAAACCAAGCTTCGCCATTCATGCTCAATCAGCCACCAGCTGCCTCACCTGTCTGTCACAAACCAAGCTTCGCCATTCATGCTCAATCAGCCACCAGCTGGCTCACCTGTCTGTCCAAACCAAGCTTCGCCATTCATGCTCAATCAGCCACCAGCTGCTTCACCTGTCCGTCACAAACCAAGCTTTGCCATTCACCCTCAATCAGCCACCAGCTGGCTCACCTGTCTGTCACACACCAAGCTTCGCCATTCACCCTCAATCAGCCACCAGCTGGCTCACCTGTCTGTCACAAACCAAGCTTCGCCATTCATGCTCAATCAGCCACCAGCTGGCTCACCTGTCTGTCCAAACCAAGCTTCGCCATTCATGCTCAATCAGCCACCAGCTGGTTCACCTGTCTGTCACAAACCAAGCTTCGCCATTCACCCTCAGTCAGCCACCAGCTGCCTCACCTGTCTGTCAAAAACCAAGCTTCGCCATTCATGCTCAATCAGCCACCAGCTGGTTCACCTGTCTGTCACAAACCAAGCTTCGCCATTCACCCTCAATCAGCCACCAGCTGGCTCACCTGTCTGTCACAAACCAAGCTTCGCCATTCATGCTCAATCAGCCACCAGCTGCCTCACCTGTCTGTCACAAACCAAGCTTCGCCATTCACCCTCAATCAGCCACCAGCTGGCTCACCTGTCTGTCACACACCAAGCTTCGCCATTCACCCTCAATCAGCCACCAGCTGCCTCACCTGTCTGTCACAAACCAAGCTTCGCCATTCACCCTCAATCAGCCACCAGCTGCCTCACCTGTCCGTCACAAACCAAGCTTCGCCATTCATGCTCAATCTGCCACCAGCTGGCTCACCTGTCTGTCACAAACCAAGCTTCGCCATTCATGCTCAATCAGCCACCAGCTGCTTCACCTG
Source organism: Anguilla japonica (assembly GCA_025169545.1). Lineage (NCBI taxonomy): Eukaryota > Metazoa > Chordata > Actinopteri > Anguilliformes > Anguillidae > Anguilla > Anguilla japonica. Next base: position 1,113,468 of record CM045894.1, read on the forward strand.
TCCGTCACAAACCAAGCTTCGCCATTCACCCTCAATCAGCCACCAGCTGCCTCACCTGTCCGTCACAAACCAAGCTTCGCCATTCATGCTCAATCAGCCACCAGCTGCCTCACCTGTCCGTCACAAACCAAGCTTCGCCATTCACCCTCAATCAGCCACCAGCTGCCTCACCTGTCCGTCACAAACCAAGCTTCGCCATTCACCCTCAATCAGCCACCAGCTGCCTCACCTGTCCGTCACAAACCAAGCTTCGCCATTCATGCTCAATCAGCCACCAGCTGCCTCACCTGTCCGTCACAAACCAAGCTTCGCCATTCACCCTCAATCAGCCACCAGCTGCCTCACCTGTCTGTCACAAACCAAGCTTCGCCATTCACCCTCAATCAGCCAGCAGGTCACAAATAAACCCTCAGCTTGAGGGATCTGAATACTGGGATACCAATGGACATTCAAACAGGTCAATTTTATTTTACACACTTTCAGTATTGATTTATCACAGAATACTTTGTGTTGCGCCATGTACAACAGCACTGCTACCTTTCACACCAAGACAGTGAGCGGAGTGTGTGAATTGTGTAAGTGGTTGTGACTGCTGGGTAATTCATGGCACAGTAGGGGACATATTACCAAACCCAAGACATCCCTTCTGTCCTTTCCTTATGTCAGTCTCCAGGCTTTAACATTATCTTTCCTCTTGCCAGCTCACTGTCCTGGAAAAAACATTTGGCGTTAGCATAACAGTACACAATGAGAATTTCACTTCTGAGTTTTTATGAATATAATACTGTGACTTTACCTATCTATTACATGCGATGTGAGTATGCTTTCCCTAACAGGAACATGAATAGCTTATTGAGTATTCTCATTTCTCAAAGATAGCAGCCCAAAGTTACTCTGCTGCACCTTCTCTACAAATTAAAAAGAAAATAAATCAATGCAATGTAAATCTATTTACAGGCTCATACATTAAATGAAGAGCATATATCATGTTACTGATTTTGTATTTTAACCAATCATTCATGCAGCACCATTCAGCAGCTGTATGCAGCTCGGTATCCACTGCCACAATGCAGCGCACACTGAATGAACACTGACACTGCCACACTGCAGCACACACTGAATGAACACTGACACTGCCACACTGCAGCACACACTGAATGAACACTGACACAATGCTGTACACACTGAATGAACACTGAAACTCACACAATGCAGCACACACTGAATGAACACTGAAACTCCCACAATGCAGCACACACTGAATGAACACTGACACTGCCACACTGCAGCACACACTGAATGAACACTGAAACTCACACAATGCTGTACACACTGAATTAACACTGACACAATGCAGCACACACTGAATGAACACTGAAACTCACACAATGCTGTACACACTGAATGAACACTGAAACTGCCACAATGCAGCACACACTGAATGAACACTGAAACTGCCACACTGCAGCACACACTGAATGAACACTGAAACTGCCACAATGCAGCACACACTGAATGAACACTGAAACTGCC